>JAVJGJ010000014.1:16339899-16380791 GCA_035590215.1 Microhierax caerulescens | reverse complement strand
TTCTCTTTCTTCTGTTTCTGAAATAACGCTAATTAAAAGTCAGCTGGCAAAGCCGCCTGTTTTGTGAGATGGTTGCTTTAGAACCAAGCTTGAAGAAAAGACAATAATCACTTTCCTGAGAAGCACCATGCATCTGTGCAATTGCTACAGGGCATTGGTTATGCAATGCGGTGCTTGTTTTTGTCGGTGAGGAGGAGGTGCACTTGTTGAATCCAGATTTACCAGGTCTGAATTCACACAAAGGATTTTAAAAGCTGAGACTGTATTAGTCACCAATGAGCGTAATAATGATTTATCTTCCAAATGAGTCATATCTGTTCCCACTTATAATATAGGTATATTAATATTAGATTCCTTAATTCCATTAGAGTTTAATTCTGCATTCAACTGTATTGACAGAATAGCATTATAAATGAAGCAAACTGCTCTACATTTTGTGAATTAGTGAAAGCAGGGTGTGGATGCTTTGTGCAAATAATTCTTGTATTTTCATAAGCTTGTGTGATTTCAAATCTCTAGAAGAAATAATTTGTAACTCAGTTTACGAGACAGCCTACAAAGCATACAAACCCCAATGAACTGACTTTAGATAAGCACTTAACGTATAGTATACATTGCTGAAATGTACGTTACCTCATGCAGTTCTATGAACTGCACAGAGAAATGAACAATAGTTCAATGTCACATCATCTAGCATAAATCCCTGACATCTGCAAGGATATGCACTGATACATCAGACCCAAGTACAAAAACCGAACCCCTGTGTCACACAGGTGCCCTGCTGCCCAGAGAAAGGGGAGGTTTCAGGAGTAACTCCCTCTTCAGGGGCTTCTACTAGGGGATTCTTGGTGTCCACCCCCCCAACTCCACATGCTGAACTCCATGATTCCCATTCCTACCTGCTGAGCTCTCCTCTCAGACTTTTAAAGTCAGTTCATCAGGAGTCCTACTATAAAAAATAAGAGGGTCTATTGAGTGAAATGTTTGTAATTCTTTCCAAGTGAGGGGAAACGCATGATACATTTGTATCAGTTATAGACAGCTACATATATCAGATGCAGCTATACATACATATGAAAATACCTAACTAGGATGGTCTTGAACATAGATGACTTAGCCTAGTCTCCGTTTGCAACTAATGGAGAAATCCAGGAACATTGAAAGCATGATTTGTTGGATCTACAGCTAACATCTATTCAAGGCAGGATGAACTCTGCTGTAAAAGCTCCTGGTTTTCTCCATTAGCTATAAAGAGAGCCTCTGGTAATCTGCTCAGAAATATGTATCCCTAGTTCACAATTGTCCAGTGGAATTCTGCCCATATGTTTACTCTGATTTGGCCTTTTTTACCCAGTAGAAATGGCTGCAATTAAAGAATTATTCATTTTATCAAACCTTATGATTGTCATTAATTAAGATGTAATTTTTTTTGCAACATAGGGGCCTATATGCTCCTTCACTTTGAAGCTAGGTGGCTGTATCAGAGCCTCCTGTTTTCATCCAAAAAAAAAAAAAAATCAGTATACCACAACTTCACTGAACTGAACTACACAAACATGAGCAAAGCCATCTTCCTGGAAACCACAAAACAAATAAAAATAGTTAGAAATTATTAGTGATCTTTTTTTTTTGTCAAACTGAAGCCTTACTTCAATGTAAAACATTTACTGAAGCCGCTCAATTTTTAGTATTTTGAGCTGTCAAAACTGATTCTTGCTGTTCTACAACCAATTTGGTGAAGTTGCATGAAATCTTTCTGCAAGGATTCAGCATGGTATTAAATAACAAAAGTTTTGTTGCAGCAGTGTTCAGGCAAACTTTCAGTTTCTATATGATTCAGCTGAGCATGTTTATTTTTTCAGCAAGTTAGATCATATGACAGGATACACAAGCTACCTGAAGTGCTGCCAGCATGTAGAATTTGACTGCAATTTTCCTACTATATTTGGCTGTTAATTTTAAAAAAACTCACAAGTTCTAGCACAAAATGGCTTCTCTGTGCAAAAGTCTAAACAAAAGGCAGATGAAAACACAAATCCAAAGGGCATTTTTGATCAGAGGCAGTAAGAGGAGGGAGGCTGCCAGTGGGGACGTGTAACGTTGACTGTGCAAGAGCTGTGCTGTCCCTGCTCATTGTCTGCCCAAAGCAGCTGCTGCCATGAGGGGCTGGGAATTGATCCCCAGATTTCTCCTCATATGCTGACTACCTCACAGGAATCAGCAGTTTCATCTGGCAGCATTCACCTCCTGCAGCTCTGATTTTTAACTAATAATACATCTCAGAATGAAAGCGGTCTCGTATTGCTAGCTCTGCACAATTTCACGTGGCAATTACCCCAGCACCCAGCCAGGCCACAATGTAGCATGCTTACATGGGGACAATGTATACATCCTATCAGTGAATTTCTGTTACTTAAAATGTAGGTCTATTCAGCTTATTTTCAATAGTGCTTAGCTGTCATGTAGTTACAGTGGCTATGTATTTCTTTTTTTAGCTAAACCCCAAGTTGCATGTTAGCTGCAGGTGTTTCCTCCTTGAACTATATAAAATGACATTGTAAATGCGGCCAGGGTCAAAAGCCAGAGCCCAGAATGGGAAGCCAAACTCCACATTACTCTTAAGTAGTTCATGGTAACTATCACTTCTTGATTCATGCCATTATTCACATTATAATACCATTAAACAAATTATCTTCGATCAGAATAGATCTTGGAACTTTTTACATGGAAATCCAGATTTTCAGATGCAAAATACTGCTGTCCTACTTTGGGGAAAGGCAAGATTTAGTCACAGATGGTCCCAGAGGCCTTCTCCCACCACACAGCAAGATGGCTCTGGCAAATGAGGAAGGGTGAGCTGGTTCCTCTGTGCCTTGTGTACGCCGCTGTCACAGAATCACATCAGCTCCAGCTGCAGAAGTGTCAGTATCGGTGATGCTGGATGAGCAAAAAGGGCAAGTCTGAGTTCCACATCTGAAGGGAGAAAGGTGATGGTGCAAATGCTGAGAAGAAGCCTCTGCCCTGCCTTTTTAACTCATGAAGTGAAGCAAATTTGATAAAAAAATCTTTCAAGCATAATAACCAGGAAACCTTCAATTCCGTTTCTACAAAATCATACTTATGGAATGTAACTGCAGTTTGATACACTAAATTGCTCGTAACAATTAGTTTTAATGAGGTTTATTGCCAATAAAAATGATACTTTTCACCTATGGCTTGTGATCTCATCTTACCTTTGCCAATTCCTAACAGACTCCTATCTGCATGTCTGAAAGGTAAATATGCTGCCATCCTACCACCTATACTTTAACGTCAAAGCATTAGTTACTTACGTGAAGCTGCTTCTCAGCTATGGGGAAAAAAAGATCAATCCATCCAATGCTTTTCTTAACTCTCTCTCCCTCTCCACTGCCTCCTCCCCCATTTTCTGCCTAATTTTTACATTAGTTAGAGCTTATACAATATTTCCTGTATTAGAAGATGCATTTTCAGCCCACAGTTTTGGCCTTTCTATATTCAAACTTGAATTATTCTCTCTACAGAAAGATTAAAGTTTATCTCAAATAAATCTGTATGTTTTCCTCAGCTCTAGCTGGCTTCCAGCCCCCGTCCCCCACACCGCAAAAGCTGCAAACTGGATAATTGCTGCCATTCAGCTGTAGCCATGTGCTATGTGTTTGCAGAACTAGAATCTGTTTTCCTAGAAAATCAGGACAGTCTTTGATGCTATTAAGTGCTGTAAGCATACCTGGTATTTAATCAGAAGTGTATGTTCCTACAAGTATTCTGATAGTCAAGCAAGACATGCCTGTTTTTATCCAGTTATTTCTGCTTTAGAAAATGTATAATGAAGATGTGCTAGCCTAACAAACATCAAGGTGGGTATATCTGTTACATTTCTAGGTGAAATGATAGGAAGCAAATCAGTGCTGTAATGATCTCATCTAGCACTAAAATCCCTTAAAAGCAATTCATTATAAAGCTGTTGATTTATTTAATATTTAATACACAGTGATTCATACTCTGTGTAGCTAGGGATTATTCATAGAAAGTTTGTTTGTGGAGCATCTTTTAAAACAGGTCAGATTTTGTCCTAGTCATTCATGTAGATATATTTATAAAAAATATCCAAAACACATATTGTGGCAACTTCCTCCATTATTTGCCATGCTGAATACCAGTATAATCTGTAAGTAAGCATAAGGGAAGCAAGTGTACCTTTTGGGAAGGAAATGCTAGTTTGCAAGAGGGTAAAATTATCTAACCTTATGTCACTTAGAGCTCTGTCTTAGAAAATCCATAAATGGTCCTTGCTAAAGTACATCATGTGGTCATTAAATTAGAAATGCAGGGATGGAATAGATTTCCAAAGGTTACATAGTCCGGTCCCCTGGTGCTGGGGAAGGATCAAATACACTAGAGCTTCCCACAGAGATTTTTGTCTGGTACTTTTTCGAGAATTTCTGCTTAAACACGTTCTGAGGGTGTCCTGTTCAAGCTTTTTTTTTTTTCTTTCACTTTTTTTCCTTAATATATGACCTATATAATCTTTACTGCAAGTTAAACTGCATTCTTTTTGTCTTTCTTTCTTGTGAACAACTGGTAACAATTGATCATTGTCGTTCCCATTAACAATATTCCATATCCTGTAAGTTTTATTAAGTCTTTACCTGCCTAGACTAAAAGAAACCCTTTTTCTGCAGTCTTCCCTCATCAATAATGTGTTCTGAGCCTTCTTTTTCTTGCTGGTTTTTGCTGTATTCTTTCTAGAGTGACTACATCTGTTGTGGAGTATGGCACTGAACACTGCTCACGCTGCTTCAGCTGCATTCTCCTTGGAAACAAGTAGAAGAAAATGATCCCCACCCATATCTTAGCTGCAAAATTCATGACAACACAAGATTTTCCCACCCTTCCTTTGCAGTAATACTGCACTGTTGACTCACAGGTCATTTCTAATACACGTAAACTTTCAGGTCCTTTTTCTTCATTTAGCATTTTAAGTGTTCATTTCTCCTTACCACCAGTTACTGTGCTCTGAACTTGTTGTTTTTTTAATTTCTGGTTTATGTCTTAATTATGACACTTTTGAATTCTGAAGTTATTCTCCAGACTTCTATAACCCTAACACATCCTGGTTTCATCTACAGATTTTATCCATATACGTTGTAATGCATATTTTTAATGAAAATTTTGAACAGAGTTGGGCCTGGAATCTGAGGGAACCAGCCTGAAAGAAAATCCCCATATGGAACTGATAACTGTTCTTTGAGAAGAGCTTTTCAAGCAGACACACTGTCTTTATGTTGTTTTTTTTTTCATCTAGATGACATTTCCCTCATTTTCCTGTGAGAATTTAATATGCAAAAATACTAAAAGTCTTACTGTACTCAAGATACA
Source organism: Microhierax caerulescens (assembly GCA_035590215.1). Lineage (NCBI taxonomy): Eukaryota > Metazoa > Chordata > Aves > Falconiformes > Falconidae > Microhierax > Microhierax caerulescens. The sequence continues at coordinate 16,375,391 of JAVJGJ010000014.1, read as the reverse complement.
ACAAATTTATTCTTCCTCTTACTCAATGTCGTGGTTAAACCTCAGCCACCAACTAAGCCCCACAGAGCTGCTCGCTTACTCCCCTCCAGTGGGATGGGGAGAGAATCAGAAAAGTAAAAGTGAGAAAACCTGTATGTTGAGATAAAGACAGTTTAATAGGTAAAGCAAAAGCTGCACACACCAGCAAAGCAAAATGAGGAATTCCCCACTTTGCATGGGGAGGCAGGTGCTCAGCCATGTCCAGGAAAGCAGGGCCTCATCATGCATAATGGTTACGGTTGTTTTCTAAGACTATCCCCTTCTAATATGACATCTCACACGTAATCACTGATGCTTCACACACAGTGTTATTTGCTTCATTATGTGCTTGGGGATAAATTTAACCGGGTTATGGAAACTTTATAAAACATTTAGAAATATTAGATATTGTGTCTTAATTACTAAAATTCAGATGTTGTCCTTCAAATAGTTTAGAAGGTTTAAAAGCAGCTTGAAAGAATCACCATCATAACACTGTATTTCAAACTATGTTAGTGGTGTTTGAAATAACAAAAGCCTGTTTCACACAGCTAGGCAGGACACTTTTGAAGCTAGTTCATTGCAGTTCTTTGGAAATAGCTAACTTTTTGTTCCTTGCAGTGTTTTCCTTATCTTGTAAGGTAAGGAGCTAAAGCAATAGTTCAATAAAGCAGTATTTCAGGAAGAATCTTGAGAGGCAGGATGAAGGCAGCGTAATGCCCCAGGTGAAAAGGTTATTACTTTAGAGGTATTTTGAACATATTCATGTTGCATATGCACCTGACGCACTCAGCCTGTGTAAACTTTGCTGAGAGTTTTTATATTCTGATCAGGTAAACTTCCAGCCAAATACACTCATGAATACAGAAGTAATTACTGAGCTCTAAGGACACGTTGCAATGACATTATCATTTGTCAGCAGGATACCAGTGACTGCTGTCATGGAAAATTTACATTAGCATCTTTGTTAAATAGTCTGTTTACTAGTTTCTTAATGACCTGCAGCAAACAATGATTCAAACTACTTTATGAAGTTCAGTGTGGCAGGCTGTGGTTGTGCTGAATGTATTTTCATACGTTAATGATATTAAGATAGAATCAACAGCAGCTGTCATGTCATATGCCACCAAATAATCTGTGAGTAGATCTAGGTAGCAGTCATTTCTGTGATGCTGGTGTGGGTTAAAAATACCAAGTTAGTTTTAAAATACATACTTGAAATGCAAGCAGCTGGATACCTGTGCTAGCACGAAGCGCTGGGAGGGCTATGAAAATACATCTCACGGGTTAGGAAAAGCAGGACTTTAGCAGTACTAAGTCATTCACTGTAGCATCCAGCCCATAACAGAAGCTTCTGGGATAGCAGTGTAGGAAAATTGAGACATACGTGGTTTTCTTTGTAATTACATCTTAAGAGATAGTCATGAAACACTGAAAAGTGCTAAGAAGTATAAACCCCACCTATTTTCTTAGATTTCACTGGCAATTTTCTGCTAGTCAACAGCTGAGAATTTGGAACTTTCTTTTTAGCTTTCAGAAATTATGCTTTGATCTGTAATCAGATATTTCTGGAAAGAAGCCAATTAATTGAAAAAACATACATGACATGCATGGTAATACATACCTGATAAGACATATACTGATAATGAATGACAAGTACTACAGGTATTAAATACTTGTGAGAATTATTTACCTGAGATGTCTAACAGGTTTCACAGAGGAAAAATAAGACTTAAGTCTGTTACTGAGTACATCAGATAAAAGAAAATGTTTTTGGGAAGGTCAGTGTGAATATACAAATGTATATTTTTTTATCAAATGAAATAGCAGTTTTATCAAATATAATAAAAAACACTTACCTAGTTAACTTGAGAGTAAACAGATTTCATAAAGAGAGATATCTTAAAATGTCACTTTCATAAAATAATGGCGGATGGGGGTCATGGTCTGTCCATGACAGCTCTTCTCTGCTGCTCCTTCCTCCTCACACTTTTCCCCTGCTCCAGCACGGGCTCTCCACAACAGCAGCAGCTTTCTTTAGGAAATACCTCCCTGCCGTGGAATGGGGTCCTCCATGGCTGCAGGGTGGCTATGTCCTCCATCATGGTCCCTTCCACAGGCTGCAGGGTAATCTCTGCTCCAGTGCCGGAGTTCCTCCTCCTCACCTTCCTCACTGACCGCGGTGAGGTGTTCATGGATCTCCTTATCTCACTTCTTTTCCTCACCCCTCACACCGCCATGAGGCGTGTGGTCCTGTTTTTTTATGGACCCCTTCCCAGAAGCTCCACCACCTTGGCTGAGGCCCTCAGCTGTGCCCTGTGTTGGGGCTGGTGGAGCCGCCTGGAACTGGCTGGAACCGGCTGGACCAGCCTCTCCTCACAGCGATGCCTGCAGCCCACCAGCACCCAGGCACCGACAGCGGGTATGGGCAGTGCGACCAAGGCAGGGTCGGTGACAGAAACCGCGGCGGCAGGTACACTTGTGAGAGGTAACTCAGAAATAGGTGTCGGTAATTCTTCTATGCGTGTCCACCTATGCCTGCGTGCTTGTCTGTCACAGCTTACTGGTTCCCAGCTCATCACTGAACAGCATGCAGAGAATGTTAAAAAGAAAACCTGGAAGAAAACGTCTGACATGCGCTTTGGCACACGTTTGAATATCAACAGGAAGGAGTTTAGTAGTTTTATGAAACAATATAGGAATGATGGATGCTATTAAGGTAAGAATCTGTCATTCTGTGTTACCTACTAGAAAGGTTTTTGGGGATTTTTGCTAACAGTTCTTCACTACTTTCATTTTTAAATTAAGGGTTTGTGTGTGTCTGCATGTAGGTTGCACTGAACTCTCCAGCCAGTAAAATGTCTGAATCCCTATTCATAGCTTCATCATCACACCCAGTGGACTTCTACTCTTTTTTCAATTGTTTTGCCAACTTTATTAGATTATACAGAACAAATTGTTTTTGAAGGAAACTGGTCCGAAAGGATAATGTCTTTGCATTTATTATGAACAATTACTGTGATTCCATGTGCACAAGATGAAGCGTCTCCTCCCCCTGCACCCGTTACAGGCTGCCTGGCAGTGCTGAGGGTACCAGGAGCTCCGAGCAGTGCTGATTTCCACATTCAGTGGTTTTTTGACATTTTTGGGATTTAGGCTACAATATAACACCAGAAGGAGAAACAGCAGCCCTAGAGAAATGGTGCTTAATAGTTCATAAAAATACATGTTATATATATTCAAGGGCACTTAATGTGGGAGACTATTTAAAATTCAGTGTTTGCTAACATTATTGGTTAATTCATCGTTGCAGTATATTCATCGAATCCCTCCATTTCCATAAAGTTTCTTGTAGGTGAAGATGGGTCAAAGTTTGCCACTAAATATTTACCCACTTGTGTCATGACTACTTACTAAGCCAGAATTACATGGAAAATGTTCAAAGTAGTTGTGTAATGACAGTTTATGATAAATAATGTATGTCTAAAAAGGAACAAATTTTAAATCACAAATGTGGCTCCAGTTCCTTGATTTTCACATTTTTAAATGCTTCATTTTACTATTTTAGCTGCATATATACTAAGGCTTTTCTTCTTGTATAGCATAGCACTTAGAAGGAAGTAAATAAAGCGGCTCCATCAGGGTAACTACTGACAAACTGATAAAAAGATTTCTCCAGCCTCACTATTGCTTACTTCAGAATTATATTAGAAACTGTATTTGTCTTTTCTTAATTTTTCCTCATAATGGTAAGTGCCTTTTGAACACATTTATATATATACCTATATGTAAAAATGGATCTTTCACTGTTACTCAAAACCAGTGACGATTAAAATTAGACAGAGACAGAACAAAATATTTCTTGCCCTCTAAAGGAGTCAGGAAGCTTCTGAACTTAAATTATGAGCAGGTTTATCTTTAATAATTGACTGACATAAGAAATGTATGTTTCTTTTCTTGGCATGAACAAGCAGGTTTCTGCAGAAAGTTGCTGGAAAACTCACAGTATCTCGCAGGAGAAAACTCATGTAAGTTGCCATACAAAAAAAATTTTGAAGCTGTTTACTGAAGATTAAATTTACTTTGCTAATGGGAACTTATGCAAAGGCTCAGAAACCCTCTTTTTATAGTGGGGTGAGTCTTGGTTAAACTGAAGAATGAGGTTTTTCAAAATGAAGTCTGAGTAAAGAAACAGTGTTGCTTACTGGAAGAAATGAAGGGATTTGCTATAGAGCAGAGGAGGGAATAAACAGAATACCTGAGAATTTATGATACCTAGTTTATACAGATTAAAAAAGTATATTCGAACCAAGTACAGAATACTTTTATAAAGACAATTGATTAAATACAGCTAAGATTTAGAAATAGGGAAATGTTAGGTAATTTAGCTTTTTCTTTTTTAGTAAAATATTTATCATTTGTATTTCAAGACCTGCCATTGGCAGTAGCTGAAGGTGTCATTGACATGGGAATTGAGAGCTGGGGATCTTGACCTAAGGGAAGAAATGTGTCCTTGATGTTAAAGAGCTTAAAACAAGATCAGATTAAGCACTAGATATTGTATAAAATGGGACAATTCATTTTACAGGCAGGCTGATACATAATTGTAGTCCTTTCTCTTCCTAATCTTTTATTTCATCCATATTTCATCTGGCCTACCCCTGTGAGGAAGTAATTCTAATTACATGACTTATTTCCATGCTTTTGGTTCTTAATATGACTTGTCCACCCCATATCTGGATACCTGCATACCGGGTTTGAGTGTCCAGTTTAAAATATGGGATTTCAAAGTTGGAGAGAATCTAACTCTTCCAGAAATCCTTCATCAAGCAACTTTCTTCATAATTATTCCCCCCACTAACAGACAGCTAACATATACCTTTGGAAAGCTGATCTAGTAGCTTATTGATAAAAGTCATGTTAAGTTGGGGAAAAAAAAAATCAGAAACTTGCAAAATAAAGCCAACCTAGTATGTTTTCTCTGCTGAGGTAAACAAACATGTCAATACCTGTGGATTAACTTCTTTCCAATAGTTGTCTGGAAATAGCACAATGTTGTGATGTTACATCATCTAGATGTACATACCTGCTGTTTTTTTCTTGCTTTGCCTGTTTGTTTCTGCTTGGAAATCAGCAAAACAAAGAACCAGCTATTCTACTCATCATAAATTAGATAATCCTAGTTTTGTTGTATCCCAAATAGAGAAAAATAAGAGGAAAAGAATGCTGGCTTTGTTGTTTTCCCTGCTTGGTACATCTTGTTCTGGAAGAGATCAGTGTCACATCAGGAAAGCTAACCTCACAGTTTGAGAGCACTTGATCCTTGCAAGTGAAAATACTGACATATATTGAGGCTACAACGAGGGAACAAATACATTGAGCTAAATCTGAAGCTAAAGATGGGGTCAAATTGCAAACTAAAAAGTCTTTCCATGTGCCAAACTTAGCAGAAAAACAATAGAAAGTGGTCTGGAAGGGTATCGGTTTCAATCTTTAGCTGTTTTGCTTGAAGCTGAAATTGCTATATTTCTCCCTTGGTAGCTCTAGAAATGTTTTGTAATGACAAAGAGGGAGGAAATGTTAACGCATAGCCATCTTCATATATGCATAAGTACTGAAAACTATAGCAAATTGAAAAGCAGACTGCTATTCAGATACAATTTCAAGGAAATTGGTGGTGCCTTTTGCTCTTAATCAGTTAGTTTTCATAGTTACTCTTTGGCTCTTAAACTTAGACAGAGCTGGTTGAACATTTTAGCAAAATATGTTTCTCAAGAGTTTAGACCTGTTCCCTCAGGCAGAGGAAGAAAGAAATCTTGTAGAAATTCAGTGGTCTGAATTCCAAGATATTTGAAGCTGCTCTTGTTACTAATATTAAAGAGTTCTAAGTTTCCTTCACGTACTGTACACATGAAGGAAAAAAAGTTTACTGCTTTGGATGGTTCACTGAAAAGGTTCACAATAGGTAGCAAAACCCAGCCAAATAAAGAAGTGGGAGCTGGCTGGGGAGTATGAGAGTTAATAGTAAAAAAAGTGATAGCTGAGATAGATTTTGACATGCTTGAATATTTTCCTAATGGTCAAGGGCTGCAGCAGCTGCTTTAAGATTTCCTTCCTTACCGAAGGTGAATCCCAAAGTGTCATCACATCAAAGCAGCGTAACAAGTACTGTTAACAAAAGTTCAAGAAATGATAATAGGTGAACCCAAAAAAGTTTGATTATTTGTGTATTATGTTCTCAAATGTAGGACCAAGTTCAACCATACAGTTTAAATAACCTTGCACATAGTGCATGTCCCAAATATTTAGACAATAAGGTCTTGAACCTCTGAAATCATTCACATAGATAACTTCACATGCAAATAATTCTACTATCTCTGAAGAACTACTGAAAGTTAATATAGTGGAGAATGGTTTGTCATGTTTCAAGAATGAGATGCTAAGATGATATGTGAAGTACAAAACTGAAGTATGGGAGAGAACCATTGTGATGTTCAATAACATACAGCGTAAATGGTTTAAATCGTACATCTGTGCATCCAAAGAGCAATCTGTGAAAATCAATGGAAACAGTTGCTCGACTGATTGACTGAATGAAATTATATACTTTGACCTTTACTCAAAGTCTCAGTGACTATTTACACACATTCATCATGTGGTTCATGGTTCATGCTTTTTGAGCACAGCTGTAGAACTAGACTGTAAAGAAGACGGCATTTGTATTTATTGTGTATTATTTAAAGGCCTCTTTTCACAGAGCCCAGCACTGTGTCTCATCTCTAACTTCTGCCTTATGGACGGGGCTCTCATCTCGGTTCAGGATCATAACTTACATTTTTAGCAATGGAATACCAGCTTCCTGCTCAAAAGCTGTTGTTTTCAAGAAGTTAATGAGTTTGAAATGAAAATAAATTCTCTCAACAAAACAGTTGCTGCCATGCCAGTAGTTTTTCAGAAGCTTCAGCATTTAAATTCTTTGACAGCAGGGAAGATCCTCAAAAAGTGAACAGACTTTTTGAGAGATATATATTTGCAAAATCACTGTTTTCTTTTTCTTGTACTGCTTTGTGAAATATCCAGGGGTAATTTGAGATGTTTCAGCTATAAATGTCTGTTTTACATATCGAAGTCTTGTTAAAATTACTGTTAAGCTCATCAAGCATATAGACAAAAGATGCCATACAGAGGAGATACAGATACAAAATTTAACATGCAGATTTATGATTCATGCAGATATTCCCAGGAAAATATGGATACGTTACAATAATTTATAAATGTAGGTTTGTCACGTGTGGTAGATTTAGTGTTGATTGTATTGTTTTTCTGAAATGGTGTTATGCTTGATAACACAACAAAATTGAAACCAGAGTGGGAGGCAGCTAATATTTGGGTCTCCAACCGAAATGAAAGTGTCATGTAATCTGGCATGTCCTTTTCATTGCTCTTCTTTTTATTCCTGCGCTACTGGACTTCTCTTCTAGCCTAAGAGCAAACTAATCTACTCAAATAAATAGTTTCAAAGTCAAAGGGTTTTAGGCAGCAACCATGATACTTAGCAGGGTTACAAAAATTTCAGAAATGTTGTGAGTCAGTTAGGGCTTTTTTTTCAGTCATTAACACATATTTTGTTGTTGGGTCAGAAAAAGACTGTGAGGCATGGAGCTACTGTTATTTGGAAAATCTCTAAGGAAGTGAGGTGTACGAAATTAAGTAATGGAAAGTCACCTTTACTGTGAGAAAGAAGATAAGCTGGTTTCTAGAGTGGTACTGGAAAATGACTGCTGAATGTACTTTTAAAAAAGTTAATTGATGCCCTTATATTAGTCTGTCTTTTGGCCTAAAAATAATGCTGTCTGATTGTTTATTTATATGAGATAAGACTCAGAGGTGTCATTCATTCAAGAATACAATGAAAACAAGCGGTAATTCTAGGTAAAAGTTTAGGCTAGTTTGGTTTTGTTTATGTTTTTAACAACACATATCAGTTACAGAAGTTTTTCTGTATAATATCTGTTTCCTTAACACAGGAGAAGCTTTTTTTTCCCCTCCTCTTATGAACTGAATGATGAAGCAACTATATGAAGTTAATGTCAAATGCTACTATAAATTAGTTGTTAGGATACAAAGTTAATGTATTGATTTTTTCCATCTAGTACATATTCTTTTTATAAACAAGCTTGATCATATGCTATTGATATATTGCAGATCTAAATTTTATTAGAAAATACAGGAAGAAAGTAATAAAAGCTATGAACAGGCAATGACTATCAGCAAATTCCATTAGCAAACATAAAATTTCAAGCAAGCTTATTGTTTTTTTAGAGGTTTTGATTATTCCAGGAGGCCAGAATTGACTGATGTAAGATGGTCCCCAATTATTTGAAAAAAGAAAGAAAAACCTTTTCACAGACTGGTGGAGAATGGAAGTTTTCCCATATTTACTGATTTTATATATAACCTGATTCACAAGCAAAACAACCAGCATAAGACATGATAAGCTACAAGTAACTCAGGCAGGTCTTGGTGGCAAGTCTTCTTCAGGAGCTGGATCATGCATTCATCCTCAGCAACAGTTTGAAAACGTCACATTGCAATGCTGCCTTCAAATGCCAGTAGAATGCCAAGACTCCTTAATCTTTTTTAGGAAAAAGAATTTATTGAGTACTGCTGTAGGAAAATAAGATAACTGGATATTGAAAGTGGACAAGACCAGTGAGGCAAGCAGGGAAGGGGTTGAATGCTGATATAAGTTCCTAGTACAGACTAGGTGGGTAAGAAATACAAATCAGAGACGTGTCACTGTCTCACCTGTGCTACCACCGCAGCTAGCAGTAGTTAATGAGATAATTGAATATGTTCTGGAAAATCAAAACAGGATAGAAGCATTATTGTTGACTTTTCCTTAAGGCTTAGGCTCCTGCTCTATGCTTTCTGCATGTTGCTGCCAACAGCTTACATTATAGAAACACTATAGTTTTGATGAATTTTTTATTGTCCTAATTGAGTGTACATATAACCTCTGTTTTGTGAGAGTACTAGAAAATGAGCAGGTTTTAAAATCCAACACATTTCTATGTTAAAAGCTTTTGTAAATCAATTTAGCTATGTCAGAGAGTTTCATTGGGAAATGTGAAAACAACTCTTTTACAGTGAGCTAAGCTTGCAAAGGGCAACATACTATTATTTTACAGCCCAGTACTTTCCATTTTCTTTTTTGAGGTTTGTACTTTTGTTTGAATAACAAGTATTTTTGCAAGTGATTGTTAGGTGCAGTAAAGTACACCTTACATACAGATGCAGGTCTTCTGAGGGCACAAGTAGTTATTGAAGGCCTTAACCAGCCTCACCTGGGACCTCCCAACACCTCCTGACTGAGGGCTCCATTTAACCCTCGCCCAGGACTACCAGTACCTGCCTGAGCCCTGTCTGCCTCTGCTCTCATTTCTGGGTTGTTGCCTGGGTTTCCTGGCTTGACCTCAGTGCTGTCTTGCTATTGCCTGATGATCACTGGGCTGTTGACAGGACCCTCTGCTGTCACCACCCTGCCCTGCTTACCTGCCTCTGGAACAGTGGTGCTGCACCCGGTAGGGGTAGGCGCTGCCCAGCAGGGACTGTGGCCCGGGTTCAACTTGCCCAGGGTGTATCCCTGCTTTCAGTGCACCCTTGCAACAAGTTGTATTCATTCCGTTAAATAAATGTATGGTGTTGCTAAAATACCAGCAACTCTTAGCTTTTTTTGGAGTAGCTCTGTTGCTGTACTGAAAGGCTCTGTGGAGCTTTCTGGTGACTGGGAGGATGTAGCTCCAACTGGCCTGCTTCAAATAGACACTGCTACTGTGCAGGCCCTTTGTGCTAGGCATCAGCAGTGTGTGGCTTATGACAAGCAGTCAAGAAATTCTCACTCTCTGTGGTATTTTGAAAACCTGTCTAAGAAAGCTTCCTGCATAAGGTTCTCTGCAAGCACATGGATTTTGTGTGTTTTCAAATCCTGCTGCTTGTAGTAGTGCAGAAAACGAATTGCTAACCAGGCATTTGTGGTTATCCTAGCCTCCCTTAGAGTGGACACCTGGTAATATGCAATGGTCATATTGCTAAATCACAGAGAGATCTGGGGGCAGAAGAAAGGACCTGAAGCTTTAGAAGCCCTGTTGCACTCACTACATAATTTCTTTTTGGAAGAAAAGAGTGGAGTACTTGAGGTGCTTAAAGCCTGTGCTGATGATTACAAAATCCTGCCCCTTCCTGCACAGTGTGGGCAATCGGCAGGATTCCCTTTTGCAGGCTGATGGGGTTTAAGTTTGTATTTTTCACAGCACGGAAGAATGTCCTAATACATGCTGGGTACTTTGGTGTGGGAGATTCTGATGTCTCCTGATGGCAGTGCTCCATTGTATAAATAATTTATTTAGTAGGTCAAAGACAGGAATCCAGTTGAGTTATTTCCTAGTATTACAATTCAGACAACAATCTGGAAGATGGAATCATGCCAATCGAGGGCTGGTTTTGGGCCCGTTAGCAAAAAGAACCCCTAGAAGTAATCATAAAAACACTGTCCTTTGTGCTTCACACTTCCATCCTGTTCTCAGTTCCCTTTATGTTCATCTAGAGAAGGGAGGACCTAAGGGAGAAGGTGAACTTGATAGGTCATTTTCATTTTCATGTCCTGAGGAGATGGCCCTTGTTACTTTCTATAATCCTCATGGAGGGCCAGCTACACTCCAATATATTCCCTATACAATGCATAATTTATTAGTTACAAACGATAGTCTCAAGCCAGGCTGTGAAAGACCTCTCCAGTTAGTTTTGTCTTTGGTACTGCAGACACTGTTCTATTTCAGAGCAGCCTGGGACTGGACTAGGTGTTTTGCTTATTTTTATTCTATTTCAAACTCTAAATCTTATTTCTTATGGTCTAAATTCAGGAATATCTTCCCTTTTTCTATATGTCAGTCAATGACAATTCAGGCTATAGCCTTCCTGATATATTAGCTAGAATTTTCACCAGTTTGATTCTCATTTTGTTTTCCTTCCGTGCTTCTGCTTATGTCTGTGTTACTGGTTAGGAGTTTGCAGATGTTGACAGAATCATTGTATCGCTGGGTGGCCAAGGTTGGAAGGGACCTCTAGAGGTCATCTGGTCTAACCTCCCAGCCCAGACAGGGCCACCTATAACCCAGGACAGGACTATCTCCAAGTATGGTGACCCCACAACCTATCTGAGCATCCTGTTCCAGTCTGCCATCATTGCCCATTTTAGAGGCAAATTAAAACTGCACAAACATTCATGTTTCTTGCTGTAAAACACTAGTAAAATAAGACATGACCAGGTACTAGTTCTCTTAGTGGCTCAGATTTGTCCTGTTATTCATTGTGAGATAGTCGTCCAGCTCATTTTCAGGGTGTATCAGGCTGTTCTGACCTCAGCACATGTACATTAAACTATCATTGCAGGCACTCTAAGACAATTGTATTTGTTCCTACTGCCCAAATACTTTTCATATTCAGGCAGTGCTGCATGGATGGACATATTACATTTGTTATTTATGTTTTCTCTTTTCTATATTGATACTTTCAGCAGACTCCTTTTTTTTTTTTTTTTTTTCATTAACATATTATGCCTAAACAAATTCATTTTTCTTCTAGATAGGACAAGTTGCTGGACCAGCACTCTGAGGAATGTTAAACAGGCATTTTTCTTTCAAGCAGGTACTGTTACAAACACTTACTCTTAGAAACTTTTGCCTTTGTGAACTAGACAGTCTTATTGTAACATCTGCAATAGATAAGGTTACTGCTGAGTGTGCAGTACTTCCTAATTTTCAGGCTTTTAAAAGAGGACTGGGTTGTTGCTATGTTGGTACACATACCTGTCAAGATCTCCTTAACATCCTTCTCATTTCTCTTTGTGTAATTAATCAGATAGATACCCAGAAAAGTTCCAATGTCTCTGGAAATCTTGAGTGAAAATGCAGGATATTGACATTTCTGAGGTAAAGAGACAGCTGAAATCTTTAAGAGAACCCTGCTTTAGAAGTCCAAGAACAGCCTCCACTTCTATTTTTTTAGTGTGTGTGTTGCTTCCTTGTGTATTAGAAGCTACTGTGGAATTCTAGGTTATGTGGCAGTGTTTGTTGCAGTCTGAAATTACTCAGTTCCTAGTTCTTTAGGAAGGCTATTAACTGTGCTGTTTCCCAAGTAGCATGTAAGAGCAGGTGAATTCCCTTCATCTGGGGTGAGCAACTAATCAAACTGATGACCCAGTAACAGCTGTGTCATAACTTGTACTATCACTGAAGACATGTATTAAAAGCATATTTTGAAAAATGCCCATTAAAGAGAAAAACAAAACATAATGGTACTGTTTCTCACAGTATCTGGATGTAAGATTACATTATGGAGATAATAGCATAGAAAACAAACTAGTCTGCTGACTCCATTTCAACCTCAGCAATTCTGAGGTTTTGTGTATAAATACTTCCTAATTTGAAGAGATCATACATATTTTATAAAATAAAATAAAATAAAATAAAATAAAATAAAATAAAATAAAATAAAATAAAATAAAATAAAATAAAATAAAATATTTGAACAAGTTGTCTTCTCTCACACAGTTATATAACCTCCAACAGAAGCAAAAGACTGACATATTCCGGTCAAGTTGTGTTTATGTAGTTACAAAGATGCACACTTTGTCAGTGTACCACAGCGGCTTAAAAATGATATATTCTATGGACATGCCCTATTTATATGTTTCTGAAATGTTAGAAAGTACACCGTGGCCAAAGTCTCAAAATGTCTTTCAAAGCCGTATTAAGAAGACTGAGAAATTCTGCTGAAAGGAGAGTCAGCCAGTCCAGTGATAGACTTGCTCCTGGTCTGAGGAATGTAATCACATCTGAACGTGTTTCCTGCATGTTCAGGGCATTGCAGTTTTAACTGCATTTGAAATTAACCTCACTATTGGCTGCCTTTGCTGCAAGGGTGTGTTGCTAGCTCCTGGTCGACTTTGTGTCCACCAGGAATGGCAGGTCCTTTTCTTTCAGGAAAGCTGCTTTCCAAACAGTTGTCTTCTAGCACGTCCTGGTGCTTGGGATTATTCCTACAGCAAGTGCTGGACTTTGCACTTCTTATTGTTGAGCTTTATGAGGTTTCTGTCACCTTATTTCTCCAGCCTGTCCCGGTCCCTCTGAGTGGTAGCACAACCCTCTGGCCTATCAGCCACTCCTCACAGCTTTGTGTCACCAGAAAACTTGCTGCCCCACCACCCACATCATTAAAGAGGATGTTAAACAAGATTGGACTCCAATATTGACCCCTGGGGTACACTGCTAGTTACTGGCCTACAACAAGACTTGGTACCACTGATCAGCACCCCCAAGGCCTGGCCATTCTGTCAGTTTTCAATCCACCTCGCTGCTCATCCAGACCATGATTCATATGATATTTTTTTTGGTGAGGATGTTATGGGAGACAGTGCCTTACTGAAGTCAAGGTAAACAACATCCACAGCTGTACCCTCACCCACCAAGTTTAAGTTTACCCTAAGTGAATATTTTTATTAAATAGAGGCTCGCCGTTACTCTTGTAGTTCACTGAGCTGGGATGTAAGATTAGGATTGGAAGACCATGTGAGTCATGCTGATGAAATGCATGTCTGTCTGTTGGAAGGACTGCTGAATACGTTTTCTACATCGTAAGGTCTCTGGCTTGCATTGATAACCAGCCATATGTAGTACCTAGCAACAGAAATACACCCCATGAGTATGTCTAACCTATCTGGAGACCTCCCTGTATTTTAAGCTTTCATAGCATCCTGCAGACATGAATTCCACAGTTACATTTAATTTTATTTCATTTCATGTTTGATCTACATTTGCTGCCTGATAATTTCCTAGCATGTTCTTTAGTTATCTTGTTATGACATATAAAGAATAATCTTTCTCTTCCTTCCTTTTCTATGTCAATAGTGATTTTAAAGATCTTTTCCTGCAAATATTCCTTTGCCAGATAAAGTCTGTGTAGTTTTCTGTCATGTAAAATATCATATAATTCTGTTCATCTTCTAGTATAGTATTTTTGCAATGGTTTGACCAGACCTTTATGAAATATTCCAATGTGGGAACTGTGTGTGTTCAAAAGCTGACATAATGATTTCTTGTAGGTTATTCTCAATTCGTTCTGGAATGAACCCCAACATCCAGTTACTACCTGAACTGTTGGTTGAGTATTTTCAGGACTTTTTCAGAGGACTATCTACAATAGTTCTCGTATTTTTTTCTTAGTGATAATGGTTGACATAGAGTCCTCAGCATCCATCAGTAATGATATTTTTCCTGCTTGCTTTACTTCTCACTTTGCTATTGAATTTCAACTGCAATTTTTTCATTTGGTCATTGGGTTCCGCTAAACAGAAGATAACAACAACAAAAATATATTTGTTATGGCTGGAAAAGAATAGCCGACAGATGACTTTTCAAAAGATTCTTACCTTGCAGTGACACTTTTGTTCTTATGCCATTGTCAGTAACTGTCACTAGGTCAGCAGCTGTCATAGGACAGAGCAAGTTTTGGAAAAGAAATGTTTTGAGGTGTCCTTTCTGGGAATAATTACACTGATACAAAAATATCCACAGACCTCCACAAGGTCCCATGACTTGGAAAAGAAAAGACCAAGAGTTTTTCACAGCAGTTTTCACAGGCAGATCCTTAAATTCCCATGTGATCTTGCCTCTTTGTACAGAACTATGGGCCCTGACTTATCTGTGCTGTAAGGGGCCAGTACAAAGTCTGACTGTTTGCTTTAAATAGCAAGGAAACAGGGCTTATATTTTAATCTGACCACTGCATTTATTTACAGATAGATTAACTAATTGAAACAATGAAGAAAGAATAAAGGAGAAGGTTTAATTCATGCTCTTGTTCTTCCAGATTTTCTTCCCTTTTTTATTACTCCCACCCCCCAAAAAAAAACCAAAACAAAACACAACCCAACAACCAACAACCAACCAACTGCAAAAATGTTTTCACAAAGGATTAACCTTGATAGATTACCTTCTGTACTGAAAGCTGTTTCCATTTAAATTTTTTTCTGGCCATTTTAAACATCCAACATGAGATACAATTGAATGAGCTCCCCAGTTTAAAAAAGTAGGTCTGTAGGAAGAAGTTACAAACAGTTGACATTTTCAGAGTGTCCAGTGAAGAATATTAAAATATCTAAATGACTTGTTTAAAACATTAAAAAAAATAATTAGGTCCAATGGAATGTTCCATAATAAAATAGACACGGTTTTTGAGAAACAGCTACATTAGGGAGGACAAGAAGGTAATTTCTTTTTTGCCCATAATTTAATTTAGTGTCTAGGAAGATACTTCCAAGCCTAGAAAAGTGGACTTTGGGGATAGAAAATATTATTGGATAAAATAATTGGTGCTATTTTTGGAGATTTCTCTGGCTTTTCTTACTTGTTATGGCAGGGATAGAGTTGATTTTCTTCATAGTAGCTGGTATGGGATTAAGTTTGGGATTTGTGCTGAGAACAGTGTTGATAATACAGGGATGTTTTAGTTACTGCTGAGCAGCGCTTGCACAGAGCCAAGGCCTTCTCTGCCTCTCACCCCACCCCACCAGTGAGTGGCCTGGGGAGGGGCACAAGAAGCTGGGAGGTGACACAGCTGGGACAGTTGACCCCCACTGACCCAAGGTATGTTCCATACCACATGGTGTCATGCTCAGCAATAAAATCTGGGGGAAGAAGGAGTAAAGACTGGCGGCGGGGGGAAGGGAATGTTCAGAGTTACATTTCTTTTGTCTTCCCAAGTAGCAGTTATGCATGATGGAGCCTTGCTTTCCTGGACATGACTGAACACCTGCCTGCCCATGGGAAGTAGTGAATAAATTCCTTATTTCACTTTGCTGGTGTGTGTGACTTTTGCTTTACCTATTATACTACCTTTATCTCAGCCCATGATTTTTGTCACTTTTGCCCTTCCCATTCTTTCCCCTGTCCCACTGGAGGGGAATGACCAAGCAGCTGTGTGGGGTTTAGCTGTCTTCTGGGGTTAAACCATGACAGATCTTTTCTCTGGTGAGTCAGAAATCAAGGTTATTTATACTATATGATCATGGTGACCCTCCAGTTGTTTTAAAAACAGTTTCTCCTATTTGCGCAATATTTATTCTCTTCTGTAAATGCAAATAGTTGAAAAACAAGCTCATCTGTTCTTCAAGAGAAAATGGAGGATTAATTTTACAGCACTCTGAACAAGTTGCTTGCATGGTAAGAGGGAGATCTTCGCTCAGATTTGGTCTTCCTGCCCAGTAACTCTTGCTAGTTACTTAGGACCTTATGCATGAGGTTAGAAAGATGCTTCATCCACTTTTGTCTATATTTAGTATGCTATCCACAGGATGGCTTAAAATGCTTCTTTTTCTTAAAAAAAAAAATATCTTTCTTCAAGAATATGTCTTCCAATCAGATCAGCAAAGTCCCCACACTTAATTCTGCTTGAAGCATTTCTGTAACCAGTGTGCTGCTTTCCCTGATTACACTCATCTTGTCTTTGCATACTGAAAGGCTTGGAAAAAAGATAAGGAAATGTAATACACCATTCTGGTGGACTGGGGGGACTTTTTATATCCCGCTCTTAATTTTTTCTCTCCTTTTAATCTCTCACTGATGCTCTGTAGCACACTTGATTTTTATTTTGAGTTACAAGATTACATTATAAATTGCATCTCTGAATTTTCTGACATATCTGTAAATAGCCAATTGCACTGTTTCCTTTTCTCTAAAGGTGGTACTTTTATGGTACTTTTTTTAATGGTACTTTTATGGTACTTATCAATGAAGTGCTGAGGTAGAAATTTTGAACAGATTCTTCTGTTCTTACAGCAATTAAAGATACTTTTCTTTCTCAGTTACTAAATTTCCTTTTGTAACCATTTTATTACTTCTAAAGTTTTATAACTTTTTCTCAGCCATCACTGCAGCAGTCATCTAACCAATGTTTCAGTTATGGCTTTATATAATATCCAGAAATCCTTAACTTCTGTAATCTTAGGTTGCTGTTACTTTGGGAGTGGAAGATGGAAACTTGGTACATAAGTAATACAATAATCTGGTAATAGTTAATAATTTTTCAGTTTTAGCCACCATATTAGGCCAGACTTCGCAACTCCTATACAAACCATGCAGTAGTCTCTGGATTACTGTATTCAATAAAAGAAGTACATCTTGGAGACAAAACACAGTTTGACTTCACAAAAAAAGTAAATGGCATGCAGACATATGCTATTTATTGAATAAAGTACTACTCTGCTGGAGCAAGGATGGAACAAAGTGATTTCAGAATACAGCTTATGCTTTGGTAGAACCATTGCGTTGTGTGAAATAGAGGTTTTCATAACACTTCTGTACCTGACCTTTCAGAAAAATATTTGTTGAATTAGGCCAGAACTTTACTGAAACAATGACTTGCATGAATAGCTCTGTTTGCAAGAGAGATGCAAATTAATCCCTTTCCTGGGAAAATGTGAAAAAAATAATTAAGAAATTGGAAGGGGTTTATCCTGATTTTTTTTTTTTTCTCTTGAGCTAAACTTATGGAGATTACTCAGAAACTTCCAGGAAATTAACACTTGGCCTATGTCTTCTAAAGAAAGACTGTCCCATTTGGGAAAGTCTATATGTCTGAACAATATGATATGGCCTTTTGAGGTGTCATGGTATATATTTCAAATTATTTCTGCCTATTCCTCACTTTCTGCAAAGCCTTGGCATTATCAAGACCTCCAAGGAAGGAAATAAATCATTTCAAAAGGTAACTAATTTTCTCTTAGAGAAAAGGCAATGTATGTACAGGTGATTACTGGTCCCTGATCCTATATTCAGCCATATTGCTCCAGTGTACCTGACGTCTGTTCATATCTGTAGCACCAAGAGATGTTGCAGTAGTCAAGAAGTTGTTGCACTGTATATATTTGTGTTGTGCAGTGCAAGTCTTTCCCTGTGAACAGATCTATACCCATAGCTGTCAGACCTACTAAACATGCTGCTTTAGCTTTCCTGTTTATTCTGAGTCATCCTGCAGCTATTAACAGAACAAAATCTAAGTGATGACCTTTTCTTCAAGATTAAGGAGCACAACTAACATATTTAGCATAGTTAATGAGATTATTTTCTTCAGTTTAAATTTATCTTCCACAGCTTTTGCTTTATATTGGGAACAATTTTTGACCTTAGACTATTTTAATTCAGCCATAGCAAGAAGAAAAAAAAAAAGTGGAAGCTGCTGAATATTATTTTCTTCTGACCTTGTATTTAACATTTTGGAAGATGTTCTGGAATACAGGGTTGAGGGTCTTGTCTGGCTCAATTCTTTTAATTCCAGCAACAGAGAAAGCATGGAAGATACTTGTCACTCAAATGTTTTTAATTATATTATTGTAATATTGATTTTTTTCTAGTTGAAAATGTGTGTATCCATTTTTACACAGTAAAATCAGCATAAAACTATTGACGCTCTTCTGGAGAACCATTATAAGAGTTTTTTTGATCAAGCCAAGTGTTGAAGTGTCTCAATATAGAAAGTGTTGGGATACCATGGTGATTGTCTCTATAAAAATCTATACCCTGTCACATTTCAGGGATTAAGAGCAAACAGTGTGCAATATATTTTATGAAAATTCATTAGTAGAAAAATAAACTACAGCACGTGAGTACTGTGATTTTCTTCATGTGTCTGAACTCACTCTACCACATCAGTTCTTTTGACTGTCACTGGAATTTGAAGGTAGAGATCAAAAGCTGAACAGAAACTCCAGCAAGCCTGTACTAATTTCTGAAACGCTTGTGAAGTAGTGTTGGGGATTTTTTCTGTGTGACTGATCTGTCATTTCATCAGGGTTCATTGCTGTGAAATTCAATGAACATCTTGAACCAATATGAAGTGTGACAGATACAAGAAAACCCTGGGATTTGACTCAAGCTCCTTGCTATTTGAGTGCCATCCTCATCAGGGCCATCAAAAAATTAGGTATCGTATTATGGTACTCTGTCTCCACCATGCCACTCAGGAGCTTGTTCCAGAAGCTCAGTACTGTCATATCAGAATACTTCCTCTAATTTTGAACCTGAATTTATTTCTGTCTGGTTTACATTTTGTTCTTGTGTTAGTCTATCTTGCAATTTATGTAGTTCTTCTACCTCTGCGCTGATTCTCTTTTCTTCTGACACCATCCTACCTCATCTTCCTACACCATGCCTTCGTTATGTAAAAAAATCAGTCATAATTCCTCTCCACACACGAGCTTTCGCTTTGGTAAAATGAGCAAGTCATGGTCTTTCAGTACTTCCTATAAAGTCAACCTTTCCCATTTCCCTGTTCATGCTATGAAACTTGCTCTGCTACTTTTGTATTTTTAACTCTTCTTTCTTGAGTAAGGATAGCTAGAACTTTGTCAACATTCAGACAGAATCTCATGAGTACACTGTACAATGAAATTAATATTTCCTGAGCCTCTGCAAATACTTTTTCTGATACACTCTACTACTATACAATTATTATTTTTTTTTAATGTTTTATCTTTTGGGTGAGAGAGATTGTAACGTCTGTTTTTTACCTCCATTTGTGTTATATTTAGTTCAAAAGGTGCTAGGAACTTAGGGCTTATTGGAAAGTTTCATAATAATTTTTATTAGTAGTATTGATGAAATGCATCTCATTCTTTGGGGATATTGGATGTATGTTTTATTAATCCTTGGTTACCTCATTTTTCCCTGCATTTTCAGTTGATTTCCTTCTCATTCATACTGAGTTTGCATGTGTTCATTTTAGCAGTTGTACTTCTGAGCTGTGGATAACCTTTACGAAATGCAAAACAGTTTACAAATCTTACTGTTGCATATTCAGATCTTGGTGCAATATAGTTGTAAGGTTCAGGCTGCACAAATTTTTACTGAAAATAAATAAACAGTAGTCAGCATTACAGTAAATTCTAAATGGAATCATAGAATCATTTAGATTGGAAAAGACCTTTAATATCATCAAGTTCAACTGTTAACCCAGTACTGCCAAGTCCACCACTAGACCATGTCCCTAAGTGCTACATCTACATGTCTTTTAAAAGCCTCCAGGGGTGGTGACTCAACCACTTCCCTGGGCAGCCTGGTCTAATCCTTGACAACCCTTTTGGTGAAGAAATTTTTCCTAATGTCCAATCTAAACCTCCTCTTGTGCAACTTGAGACCATTTACTCTTGTCCTATTGCTGGTTACTTGGGAGAAGACACCGACCTTCACCTGCCTACAGCCTCCAGTCAGGGAGCTGTAGAGAGCAATAAGGTTTCCCCTCAGCCTCCTTTTCTCAAGGCTGAACAACCCCAGTTCCCTCAGCTGTTCCTCATAAGGCTTATTCTCTAGACCCTTCACTAGCCCCGTTGTCCTTCTCTGGACACACTCCAGCACCTCAGTGTCTTTCTTATATTGAGGGGCCTAAAACTGAACCCAATATTCAAGATGCAGTGTCACCAGTGCTGAGTACAGGGGGATGATCACACCCCTAGTCCTGCTGGCCACACTGTTTCTGGTACCAGCCAGAATGCTATTTGCTGTAATAAAAGTAGTATTTATAAAGAACTCTAATGAAGGTGCTATTTAGATGACAACATATTTATTAGATGCAATGTAATTTCATTTACTCCGTGATTCAAAATGAGAAATGCGTATGTGTATATGTAGTTACGAACTATATAGACTTGGCATTGTACAAAGTGTAAAGAAGCAAGAAAGAGGGAAATAGGTTGAAATCTTACTAGACTTTCTGATACTGTAAACCAGACTTTCACTGTACAGAAAATGTGGTCTTAGGACTTTGAATTCTAGATGCTGCAAGAATGAGGCTTACAACAATATACATTTAATTTTATAGAGTCATAGTATCATTTAATGATTGTAGGATTGGTATTGTATTTCTTAGTTTGCTTGATGTGGTTTATGTACAAAGATTAAATTTTCCTAACAAGTCTGAAAATCTAATGCTAAATTTAGCATCTGAATCACCATCATTTCTACAGCCCTGCACTACCCTAACCCTAGCAGACCAGGGACATCATTTTAAGGGAGACCGGGTGCAAGAAAGATCAAGACTGCATCATCCATATGATATTAATGCTGTTCTTGTTATTGCAAGGCTGTAGAACTGATAGTTGCAGGCTGCTCAGTGTTCCTCAAAGAAGATCCCTGCATGTGCTTTTCGATGCCTTCTGTTAATGAAACCCTTATGAAGTAATCCTGAACTCTGGGGAAAGTAATTTACAATTATCATCAAATGGCTAGTGAGGCAGACTGGTGCAAATATTGGTGATTTACATTTTCCACATATAAGTTTCTTCTTGGAAAAAACATGAATCTTTATTGACATTGTTAAAACACTCAAAATTTTAAAAAATAAAGCTTATGGCTACAGATAAATAATTAAAGTAGCAAAAACTTTCAATGAAAGTGGTGATTCATTTATTAGTTATGTGTTGCTTTTTTGTCTTAGAGGTAGATTAAAAGCAGCCTCAGGGGAACTAACTTTTTGTTTGATTTTGTATAATGCATAGCATAGAGGAATCTCTAAAGATTTATGTAAATAGCCTAAACTGTTCCCTGGACTAGGGATAAGTTGGCAGAAAAGAATATTTTCTATTTATATTTTGCTCTTTGTCAACCAGAATAGTGTTGCTTTTAAAAGCATGTCTGAAGAATACTTCGTATGTCTTTAAAGATTTATTGGAGGTGAAAGATTATTAATGAATTAAGAATAACTAAAAAAGAATATCCACATTCAACAAAGAGGTATATAAACCAGTACTTTGGCATAAATGTGATAGTTGCATTCGTTGCTGCAATGATCTAGGGTCATCATTCTGAAGTTTTATTCAGCTGTCCACCTACAAAATTTAGAGCTGTAATTAAATAACATTCCAGTGCACGTCAGACTGACCTTGAAAGAGAAATATACACAAATAGATAATACCAAAGATTAGCTGAACAAGAACTATCAAAGCACAAACCAAATAATCTTATTCCAGAATACATCGCTTGAATGCATCCTGTGATGTAGAGAAATAGTGGCCTTGGCTACTATATGTCCAGAGTAAGAGTTTGATTGGAAAAATATTTGGTCAGATTTTTGGGGGTTGTCAGAACATGAAGTGGTTTTCTGGAGATCATTCCAAGTCAGGGATTTTCTACTTGAGACTGCCTGGGTTTGTGCCAGGCTCCTGAACTTGACAGCAAAACCCACCTCAGAGTAAGCAGACACTGGAGGCACGCTGCTCTGGATCTGAAGTATTATTGCATTGCACTTAACACATATATTCTTGAATTTGTACCTAGCAAGAACAAAATCAAAGAAACAACAACACCCCCCTACACCCACCGTCTCAGTAAGCACTGAAGTAGAATTCTTTCCCTCTTCTGATGTTTGCAAATTATCTGGTAAAACAGTACCTTTTCCTATAGGGAGAGTGAAGGCAAAGTTTCTTAGCGTTCTGATAAAGATGTGAATTGAGTTGGCTGTCAGGTCAATTGGATTTGGGATGAAATATCAACATGGTCAACCCATCATAAGTGAAGCAAGTTTCAATTTCTTCTCAAACACAATACCATCAGGACACACATGGCCTTTCATGAGCTCATGGGCTTTACTTATTCTAGGTCTAACTATGATATTGCATATATAGTTAGGTGTTAAATATGCATTCATTTTTTACATGCTCTGTTAGAAAAGGAACGAAAAGGTTCTGTGGCAGGAGATGCTATTCCATTTTCTGGCACTACAGCAATTTTCTCTGCAAGCTGCTTCTTCATCATTGTGCCTCAGTTCATTTATAGAGAATAGGTGTAATATTTTCCAGTGTTGCTAAATTACTCTGATAAGTCTTTGATTTATGATGATAGAAAATTCATAAGTATCTATACAGGTTGTTTTACAAGTAAAATGTTTTTAAGACTTCTGAATGCTAGTATTTTGCATAATTACAGCATGTGAACCAACCTGAGTGGCTTCAAAAGCTGACCACCATAATATGCATTCCTGAAGTCAATTACATACTAGTATCTCTGAATATGTGTTAAATAGGGCAACAATTCAGAAAATTACAATTACATGACCTGCTGACAAGAAAGCCTCTAATATATGTGCTGACAGACACTACTATACATCAGTTAGTATAAATACTAAAAAGAAATAAAAAATCAAGGATTTTGACTAAAAATATTAAAAATTGGGAAAATAATTCTGAAAGGAGAAATATTTAACTTTTCAAGTCGAGTAATACATGAAAAAGTAATGCTAATAATGGAGGAGATCCATTTTTTCACAGTGTACATTAACTGAATCTAACAGAATTCAGTTCAGCCAGCCAAGAAAAGAACTGGAAAGAAACAGAGTTTAGGTAACATAGATGGCCAAAATGTTTGGATGTAGCACAGACAAGCCTTTGTACAAGGTGAGCTTTGTAAAAAGTCCTGTACAGTATGAACATACTGGAAACATGAGAAGCAATGAGAAAGTTGAATATATAATGTCTGTGAATAGTTTTCTAAACTCCAAAAATTCAAAAAGGTATGAAGTTTTCAGTTTCCTAATGCAATTAATGCAATGTATCGAGGGAAAAATTAACTGGCAAAGAGTATTACAACTGATTCATAACATTGCATTTCAGCACTTCTGTATGTAAGGATTAATGGCCAGAGAGATGCTAAACTCTGTAGCCAAAGACAGCCTTGAAAACACAGCTATTTTCATGACAATGACACTGAAACTTTGTTGCTATTGTAATGACAGAAAATTATCTGGCTGAAAAAATCCACAAGATTTTTTCTGTAATATTTGTCAACAGTTTTTCTATATTAAATGTCTTATTATATTCTGTCCTAAGTAGGGCTTGCATATATGTGAAGCTTCATACAGTCAAGCGCTCTGTAAAGGACCTTTTTTATCTTTAACATGGTATTTTTTGTTTTTTTGAATAAAAAAAACAAACAGAAGGAGTAACCATCTAATGACTATATCACCAAACTATGAAAGAAATATCAAAACCCCAAGTCCACAGTACTGGCATCTGAAGTAACAATTATTCTGCACAGTAGGTGGTTAACTCTGAGCAGTCAACTCAGTAAATCATCACAGGACAGGATGGCTATTAGTGAAGGAATCAGGTACTGGCTCCTTCCTTCACGGGGATTAATAGAGTCAAGTGTAGGTTGTCAGTCACCATAAAACATACGATTCAGAAGTTTTCTAAATGGACAGGAACGAGATGAAAGCATAAGACTTTAAAAAACTGTTAGAAATTAAAATATTTCATATATTAAGGAAAACATTAAAGATATAATGTTAAATTCAAGGATCAATGTTTCTTTAACGGTGATCAATCATCTTAGTTTCATTTCATAACCACTTCAATATCAGTCAGGGATTCACCACCCAGGATCTCAGGTTTTGCCATATGATCATTAAAGACAAGGATAATGAAAATGAAGGAAGAAAGAGCATATAAAAAACCAGATGGGCTAAGGCACAGCTGAAAAGGAATGGAGCAAAAAAAAACCCTACTCTTTTAGTGAAAAATGTAAGTACATTACATGAAAAACCATCATCATTGTCTGTAATTAGACATATATTTAGCTAGGCTACCAGACACTTCCCATTATCTTTTGTCATTTGTGTTGAAACTTTAATCATTTGTGCTGGAATTTTCTACACCATGACAGTAGCTTTAGGCCATATAAATTTGTATCTTCTTTAAATCTCATGTAACACCACTAGATAGTTTCTTTAAATAAAACCAAGTGGGAGAAAAGAAATGGTATATTTTTATTATGTTTAAAAACCCCACAACTACTATTTTTAAGAACTGCTGGAGCTTTTGAGCTAAGACATAAAATCTGTTACATTGCATGGGGCCTTATTTGGTTTATGTTTATTCCTGATAGTTTACTAGCATAAGAAAGATTTAAGCTTAAAAACCCTGAAGTTCTCTCAGAAGGTCCTTTGGATATGGATGGGAATAGAGGTTTCTCTAACTATTGCAGGAGCTCCCTAAAGACTAGTTTATGCTCAGGAATAATGTCTTCCTTCTACTGTGAATTGTATACTTGAGATTTCTGCAGAAGTGAGAAACCCATGGAGCCATGGAGAGTGAAGCATGAACGAGAACATCACCCTGTTTCATATGGCATTCATGACTATGTTGTGAAATGCTAAAGAAAACATACCTGCTCTCTCAGTCTTTAGTAGAGGTATTTTATCATCAGGCGGGGATAAAGATTCCATTTAGTGTGTCTAAAAACATGTGTCTGAAAAAATGAGAGGATGGGATTAGAGAGAAGGAAGTCTTCAGTGGCTTATCTGGATAAAGTTTTATTTCTATGTCTGAAATTGGTTTTTATTCGAAACGGAGAATGTATTGGAGGTTTCAGGTTTAAATGAGCTGATGTACAAGTCTTTTCATGTACTTTTCATAATGTATGACACCTTTAAAAGATTTTAAGGTTTTGTATTGATCGTAACAAAGAAGAGGAAACAAACTGAAACTGAAATAGTACTGTTTCCTTTCTGAAGAGGGACTAGGTGGAACTTGGAAAGGATTCTGAGTAGTAGAGGTATTAATCTGGTAGAAAAAGTCATCCAAGTTGCCTTTACAATGAATTAAAGCAGAAGCTCCATCTGTATGTGGTTTGGAAGGAAGAATAAAGGGAAAATTCTAGCACTGATGCAGTTAGTGAGGTGAGGATGCCATGTGAATATGTGGTCAAAAGCTTTCTGGCTGAACAGTACCCTAAGAATTAAATTTTGCATAAGATGTCCTCGAATATATTGGAATTATATGTTTCAATTCTACTCGTAATCTCTTTATCTCCAAATTCATAATCATTCCTTTCTGAATCTTTGTCTAAAACGTTCATAAATACAACAGGACTTTATTGTGCTGAATAGACTAACATCTTAGGGCAAAACTGATGAGGATGAAACCAGAGATCTGAAGAGAAAATGCTGCAAGGAAACAGCAGATGAATATATATAGAGAAATACTGTCATTCTGAAGATAACACTGCTTCAAAGATGTACTTGTAGAGCTCAGAATGAGCAATAGCCTGCAGAGCTGAGTTTGGAGGCTTGTGTCACTAGCAGATAGAGTTCAGGAAGGAAAAGACTACACATTGTGTGATCTTTTTTAAAGCTGCTTAGAGATATCTTGGTCTGAATTCCATGGGTGCAGTACACTTGTTCTTCTATTAAATTAAGTGAATTGGTCAAGTAGCTGAAAAAGAGGATCCCCGAGATCTGCTTTCAAAAGCAAAGCATTCAAAATGTGTGAAAAACCAGTCACTTTAGCAGAGGTTTTCAGCAGTTTTGTTCTCTAGTTATGAAATGCATCTGATCCAATGATCTAAGCTCACAGGCAGTCTGTGAAGCTAAATTTATTAAAGCCTTTGAAATACTCACATGGTGAAAAGAACAGGAAAAAATAATTTTTCGTAATACAAATTTCTGAGAAGTACTTGGTTACACATTGGATTGGAAGACCAAAGCAGCTATTGAGAAGATACTAATGAAGAAGGAACCGTGAAAAAAACAAATGCAAAAAATCCGTCAGGACTGTAGCAAACGTAAGCACAAAAAGGTGAATTAAGACTATATACGTTGTATATATAGTTACAGTTACATTCTTCATTCTGTAGAAAAGTGCATGTAAACACACACATGCTTTTTTTTGGAAAGATACTATTTGTGAAATCCTATGCTTCTATGGTAGCAAATGCTGGAGTTGCAGATATTCATGAAAATTGAATGAGAGAGAATCTGTTTCCTAAAATACGGTGTGGAAAAAACAGAAAAAAAAAAAAAAAAAAGTTAAATTCAGCCATAGTATAAATCCTATACAGACACTTCCTGTAAGATTTCTCACAATATTAGGCAACAGATCTAGAAAGAAATACATCCTTATTGATATGCTGGCAATGGCTGCAGGCTAGAAGTTGGAAGCTGGACAGTGCTCAAGGGCATTCCTGTAGCCTCCTCACCAGTTGAAGATGATTTTGCCAGCCTGCTTAGGCCAGCAGTTAAAGGGCTCCAGCTCCATCGGTACAGAGCTGCACTGACTGAATATCCTTCTAACTCTCTATTTCTCCTGTCATTGTCTGTGGGGTTTTGTTGTTATTGTTTTTCTCATGTGGAATATCTGTTTTTCTGTATCTTATTCCTGGATCCATTCTAGAATTTAGAAAAGAAGCAGAAACCAGACAAATTGATGAGATGAATTTATGAAAAGGAGGGATGGCTCAAGAAACCAGATTAACTTTTTGGAGTAAAGATAATAGGAGATGATAAGAACTGGGGAAGAGATAGATTCTATGTGGACATCATTTCGTAACTGTGCTGTGTGAAAGGAGTGTATGTAGGGTTACTAAATACATTACCAATAGTGAAATTTTTCATAAAAATTTAACTTAGCTACTAAGGTTACAGCAGTAAGTGAATAAAGGCTGAGAAGGAGGAGAGGTAGATTGTACAGTTCTGAAGGCACAATTCTTTTTTATTGTAAATTTTTATTATAAGATTTTTCTTAAGCTTTCAGTCACTCATTATTTTCCAAAGATTTGTTATTTAGAGGGATAAACCCCCTTCGATTTCAGAAGCAGCTTTTATGTGTCTCGTGACTTTCTGTTCTGATTTAGTGACATTTCAGTACTCTATCCAAATTAATGGAGATTATGAGGACAAGCTCATACCATACATACATCACTGCCATATAGCAAAGAATAGACAAAGTGAAATATAACAGGATATAGGGAAAGGGTGTGAACTTTCCCCAAGAGCACAAGGATTGACCAGATGATGCATTTCTCTCTCTTCCAGAAGGGATTCATAAAATCCTGCCCAGGATAGGATAGCTCTAGCGGGTACATTACTGCTTTGCTGTAATTTCCCCAGGCTCAGAACTTTACACAGACAGCTAACAATTTCTCCAAAAAGTGAATACAGAAACTGAGGTTGGATAGAAAGAGCTATAGTGGAAAGAAGGACTTCTCTTACCAGTCCTTCAAATGGTAGCATTACGTCTGTAGTATGCCTGGTATTTCCTCATTCTCTAGTGTTGCCTAATGCAAAACTTAATACTCCTTTAATGAAAATCATATGAGCATTTGTGATATATATGAGCATGTTGCAAAATGAAAGAGCAGAAGGATGTCGTACACAGTGCTGGTCACCGTATTGCAGAAAATAATGAAAAATCAGAAGTGACAGAAAATGTCAGGTAGAATAATAAAGAGTTTATGGGATATACTGCTATGGGAAGCTATTAAAACCTAGCATTAGAAAGAAAAAAGAAAAGAAACAATAAAGAAAAGATATGTTGTAGACAATTCTAAGGGGGTTATAGGAAACAGATACATGAAGGGCTCTGAAAGGTGAAAACTTTGGGAATAAGAAAGCATGAATTATGGTAAAAGAGGACCAGATAATTTATTCAAGGTGATTATTATGTAAAAGAGTTAAAAACTCAGTTCACTTGAGTTGTTCTGGATTTACAATACTTCAAGTCAAAATCTGGATCCAGCTCAGCAAACTGTACTGGAATTACTTGGCAAGGTTTTGGTTGTGGAGGACTGCCCGAGTAGTCTCTGTGAGAAGACACCAGAAGCTGCCCCCATGTCAGACACAGTTTCAGCCATCTCCAACAGATCCGCTGATGGCCAAAGCTGAGCCCATCAGTGGATTCCTCTGTGATAAAATATTTAAGAAAGGGCAAAAATTGCTGTGCAGCAGCTGTCAGAGAAGAGTGAGAAAAATGGGAAAGAAACAGCCCTGCAGACATGAAGGTCAGTGTAGAAGAACGGGGAGCAGGTGCTTCAGGTGCCAGAGCAGAGATTCCCCTGCAGCCATGGTGGAGCAGGTTGTAGCCCTGAAGCCCATGGAGGACCATGTCAGAGCAGATATCAAACCTGCAGCCCCTGAAGGATCCCAGTCTGGAGCAAGTGGAGATGCCTGAAGGAAGCTGCAGCTTGTGGAGAGCCCGTGCTGGAGCAGGTTCCTGCAGGAGCTGTGGCCCATGGAGAAGAGCTGTTTTCTTGGCAGGAACTGTAGCCTGTGGGAGACCCATGCTGGAGCAGTCTATTCCTGAAAGACTGTGTGGGAAGGACCCGTGCAGGTGCAGTTCATGAAGGACTGTATCTCATGGAAGATACCCTATGCTGGATCAGAGGAACAGTGTGAGGAGGAAGGACTGGCAGGGACGAAGTGTTATGAGCTGACCACAAGCCCCATTCCCCATCCCCCTGCACTGCTGGGGTGGGGAGGAGGTAGAAGTGTCAGAAATGAAGGAGTGAAGTCAAGCCTGGGAAGAAGGTGGGGTAGGGCAATATGCTGTTTATTTTAGGTTGTTTTTTTGTTTGTTTGTTTCTCACTATCATACTCTAATTTTAATTGGCAATAGATTAATCTTCCCCAAGTTGAGTCTGTTTTGCCTGTGATGGTAACTGGTGAGTGATCTCCCTGTCCATACCTCAGCCCATGAACTTTCTTCATCTTATTTCCCCCCCTGTCCTGTTGAGGAGGGAAAGAAAGAGAGTGGCTTGGTGGGCACCTGGCAGCCAGGCAAGGTTAGTCCACCACAAGAGCTTTGAAGCTTTCCTCTGAAAGAAGAAGAGGATGATTTCAGCTAATATAACTTTGGAAAAATATGGTATGTGTTACTGCAACAAAATATTTTCACTTGAAATGTCAAAAATGCTGCCACATCTGCTGTGTAATTATATCTGTTTAATCTATGGTGGATATGGAAAACTTTAGAAAGTGAACGTATACTGATATTCTGTCTCTTGAAAGCAGGCAATTTCCAAATGAATGCATATAGTATTATTAAGTAAATGATTGAAAATAACCATGGCTTAAGGAAGAGGCAGGATAGGAGGAAGAAATATTGCCTTTGCAAACTATTCCACAACAGCTGGAATTGCTTTTTCTTTTATTTGCCAGAGACCAGTGACTAGCTCTGTCCATTTGGCTGAGAATGAAAAATCCTTGGTGCAAATTTAGAACCAAGTCTGAGAAATGTTTACAATAAACAGAATAATTTGGCTGTCACATTCACGAAAAGTTACCAGGGTATGTGAATGCATCATCACAAAGACTTCTTCAGCATTTTATTCTGACATATTGGATTTTCAAGGTTTGCAGAAATAGGAATAGAGCAAAGCACTGCCAAAAGTTTTCTGTAACCTCTGGAGGGATGGACTGGTGTTATTAGCATATAGGGAAAACATCTCAAAATCAAGAAGCAGTCTCTCTGGTATGGATGAAATGTTATGAAATAAGGCTCAAAGAAAAAAAAATCTCTAAGATCACCACCACCAATAATAATGCATTGTTAGCAATAATGAAGAATTTTTAACAGTGAATGCATTCATGCTTCTTTTCTGATAGAAGCTTTTAGATGGAATACTTTATAGCTTTCTGATCAAGGGAACAGTACTTACAGGTGTATAGGTGCACACCCAGTCTGTTCGCTAAATTGCAGATACAATGTTAAAAATTACTCCAAGACGGAGAGAAAATGTATTTTAATGCATTGTGAGAGATACATTTAGTCCTAAAATCTGATATGAATTTACTAGCTTTTGAGTGTTGATCACAGAAAATGACATTTAAGAGTGCAGAGCAGTCAGTCAGTCAGGTATAAAGATCAGAGACATCTGAGGGGGGAAATTCTCCATTGATGGCAAATTCTGTCATCATTAGCTCTCTCACACTTCTAAATACTCTCTACAGGAGGAAAAACTAGGCTTTGAAAATGTTATTTCCTACCATGCTTTCCGTTTAATTCCTCTGAGTGAGGTTAGTGAAGTATACCATAAAAAAAAAACCCAAAACCAAACCAATATGATTCTGTCCTAAGGTTTTCTGTTGTTGTTGTTGTGGGGGGTTTAGGTTTTTTTTTTTGTTGTTGTTGGGTTTTTTTGTGGTTTTTTTTTGTGTTTTGTTTTTTCATTTAAAGGATGTGGAAAGCCTGCAGAAAAGTACTAATGGATGTTGAAATATGCATTTCCTTTTGCAGGTGCAGGGTACCAGAAATATGTCTATCCTGTCTTTTGAACTGTGTATTACAAGGAGTGTCTGTTTATCTATATAATCATATTTTTTGATGATAGAAGACTTAACAAATGGTTGCATATGCTCTTATAAAACTATAGGTCCTATTTTCTTTTGGAAGCAACTTCTTTCTTGCTAGGTTATCTCCAGCCTTTTCAACTTCCTTTACTTCCAGTTTGGACAGAAAGGTGCCAACAGAGAGTGATGAATCCATTGGTAGTAACAGTCCCAGATCTGGAGGCTCTCCTGCTCAATACAGGTATTGGACAAGTGGGTTTACATTCTTCTGTTCCATTTGAGCAACTCAATATGACTAAAAGACAGCACCTTGCTGAAGGAGGGAAACACCAACTTTACATAGAAAGACTTTTTCCATCTGATGCTGAGATGCATAATTCTGAGTAGGTGGAGGAAGTAAGACACAGTAGAATGAAGATGATAAAGGGTGAGATTTTCCTGTAAATAGTTCTTTTTATAGAGATTAGTATTTTCCTTATACTTTCCTCTTGCAACATGTTTCTCTTTATGACAGGGTAAGTGATAAATTTGAAGCTTTTAGATTTTGATGTAACACAGAGGAACAACTTTCAAGGAGGGCTGGGAGAGATAATAATTGTTTTAGGTTCTAGAAAATTTTATTGTAGCATCCCAAAGATGGAGGAAGCATTAGCCATAGAGTAAAACCTGGAAGTTTCCCTGGATGTCCAGAGTGAATGACTATGCATAGTTGTGCTAGTCCCAGTGAGCAACAGAACGTAGGTCTGCAAACCTGGGTTCATTAGTGGTAAATGCTCAGCAGGTGTGAGTGCATCTTCTGTGCAGTAGCAGTTGTGTAATACTATATGAGAGACATGGAAAGAAGCAGATAAACATTATGTCCAGCTATTTATGTCCCTAAAAGCATTAGTTTATTATTCTATGACAGCAAACAGATTGGAAATTTGTGCCATTTGGTGATGAAACTAACAATCACCGAATTTTGAATAGCTTTTTCATATCCAGATTAGCATGGTCCCATTTATATGTTTATTCAATATCCAAAATAGAAGGACAAGCAGAGCGAGGGTTTGAGAAGCAGAATTCAACGGAAAATAGGCACCTGAGAAACCATAAATAATATGCACAATATAAAAATTTGAGGATCATAGATTTCTTTTCAGTACTGAGACTTTGACAGAATAGTAAATATTCCTGCAAGACAAAAATATTCTGCATCAAATTTTGTAGGACACCTCTTGAATGTTCTTAAGATTTTCTGCCTATTTGGGGTTTTGGATTGGTGCTGGGAAGGAGTTTTATATCCAGTACATTAAGCAGGTATATTTTTTCTTTCTTTTGATAAACAGAAACCGGGAAAATTTCCTGTTACTAGATGTGTTACTATTATTAGGCTGAGCTAACAATGAAATCTTTGTGCCTTGACTCACCTTGACAGTCCTCTATGAATTTAAGTTCCCATAAAGGTTTTGAATTTACTATGTTTCTAGGTTTGTTGTTTGTTTTTTTTTTAAAAAAAAACCAACAGTTATTTAGGAATGAGTCAGTAAGATACAAACTCTAGATAACATGAAGTTGCAGTGAAAGTTTAGCATATAATTTTAAAACTCTTGTTGTCCTTTGGAGCCTGTATCAATACTACCTGTTAGGCAATCAGTAACATCAGAGTACTTTATTTTTAAAGTGTTAAAGTTTTAAAGTAATCACTTCTTGGTTGTGTCATGGTTTAACCCCGGCTGGCAACCCAGCACCATGCAGCTGCCTGCTCACTCCCCCCAACCGAGAAGGATGGGAAGGAGGATTGGAAAGGGATGTAAAACTCGAGGGTTGAGATAAGAACAATTTCATAGGTAAAGCAAAAGCTGCACACACAAGCAAAGCAAAGCGAGGGTTTCATTCACCTCTGCCCACGGGCAGGCAGGGGCTCACCCATCCCCAGGAGAGCAGGGCTCCAGCACGGGTAACGGTTACTCAGGAAGACAAATGTCATAATGCCACATGTGTTGTGTCCCCCCCCCTCCTTCTTCCACAGTTTATATACTCAGCATGACGTCATATGACATGGAATACCTCTTTGGCTAGTTTAGGTCACTTGTCCTGGCTGTGTCCCCTCCCAGTTTCCCGTGCCCCTCCAGCCCTCTAGCTGGCAGGGCCCAGGGAACTGAAAAGTCTTTGATTTAGTATAAACATCACCCAGCAACAACTAAAACCATCAGTGTCCTATCAGCATTGTTCTCACATCATGCCAAAACACAGCACTGTACTAACTACTAAGAAGAAAATTAACTCATTAACTCTATCCCAGCTGAAACCAGGACAGGTTGGTCTGGGTTTTTTTGTTTCTTTGTTTGTTTTGGGGTTTTTTGTTTGTTTTGGGTTTTTTGATTGTTTGAGTTTGTTTTGTTTGGGGTTTTTTTTGTTTTGGTTTTTGTTTTTTTTTTTTTTGTTGTTGTTCTTTTGTTTTGTGGGGTTTTTTTCCCCTCAAGTATTTGGCTCTTCAAACTACAGCTGACTTTTGGAGTTGAATTGACTTTTGAATTGACTCAGTTCTCCTTAAATGCTCGAATATTGCTTGGACATTTCCTCTTGCTTTGGTCCTCGCCTAGGTCTGCACATACACAGCACTGCTGGCCCATGGCTAATCGGTTTTGTAAGCAGTTCCCGTGAGCCCAGTGGCAAACCTGCCCCAGCCTAGGCTGTGCCGCCGTGGTGCTGCAATGTCAGTGCTCAGAGTGACTGTTCTGTGTTTTAAAATTTGCATTGCTATAGCAGACAAGGTTTGGGGAGTATTTGGGGGAGCTTTACTTCTGAATTACTTCACTTTCTTCCTTCGGTATCTTCTTGTATTTCTGTCTGTTTATATTTGTTTCTCCGTGGGCCTCACTCACTCAAAAATTTAATTGTCTTCACTAAAACATTTTGAGGTGAAAGGAACATTATGTGAATGTTCACCTGAAGCAGGAAGATCTGAAATACATTTTTTTGGTAATAAAAGTAGTGGTAATCTGATACTACTACTTTATGCTCTGCTACAAGGTTTTTGCTTCAGTAATAATCATAAAGGACACTTAGATTTAGACAGCAGAGTTCTCAGGCAAGAATTGCCTTCCAAGCTCTTAAACCAACACTTCTAAAAAATCTGTAAAGACAAGCTGTTCAGCATTCAGTGGTGAGAAGAAATTTTATTTATAACAATTAGGACCAAGATGGTTTTGATTATGGTGCTTTCTTTGATGGTGCTATGATTACCTTGAGGTACTTCCTGCGTGTACAGAGTAACCATGACCAAGACTGATAAAGTGAAGACAGTAAAGATTTCTTTAAGAATGAGAGGAAAAAAACCCACCTGGCTAGTGGAGCATGCTAGATATAGAGGGAAAGTGTATGTCATCAGAAAAAGGATTCAGAAGCTGTTCCTTAGGGAATTGTCCCTGTATTTAGTCCAGATAATGACAGCTGCCACATTTTAGACTACTCAATGTGAAGGATCACAGAGAGAATACTTATTCCATACCTTAGACATTTTTTTTATTTTTTAATTATATGTCCCTCAGACCATAATACATAAAGGCAGAACAGTATTTTTTTCATGCAGCTAGATTTCACTGTAAAAATGACTGGGTTGCTGGATCCCAATAAGAAAGATACATACACTTCAAGACAGGTAACTATTTCCTAAAAGCCTAGGAAATGTAACAGCAAGTTACAAAATCTCACATTCTTTTCTGATGCTGGGACCCTGATATCATTGGATGGACCTCTGGTCAGGGCATGGCATGCTCCACAGATCCCGCCTTTTATGAGGTTCATCATGCTCATGGTGTACCCATGTTTATGGGTAGGGATCAGGGCAAAGGCTGATATCCTGGTGGGAGTCTATTATAGACCACCCAACAGGATGAAGAGGCAGACGAAACATGCTGCAAGCAGATGGGAGAAGTCTCATGATCACTAGGCCTTCTCATAGGGAACTTCAGTTTACCAGATGTCTGCTTGAAGTCTAGTACGGCAGAGAGGTAACAGTCTAGGAGGTTCCTGGAATATGTAGAAGATAACTTCCTGACACAGCTGGTCAGTGAGCCAACCAGGGAAGATGCCCCACTGGATCTGTTGTTTACAAACAGGGAGGGACTGGTGGGTGATTTTGTTTTTGGAGGACATCTTGGGCATAGTGATCATGAGGTGATAGAGTTTATGATTCTTGGAGAAGTAAGGAGGGGAGTTAGCAGAACCTTGGATTTCCAGAGGGCAGACTTTGGCCTGTTTTGCTGACTGGTTGATGGAGTCCCTTGGGAGGCTGTCCTGAAGGGCCAAGGGGCCCAGGAAGG
>JAVJGJ010000014.1:16317730-16339846 GCA_035590215.1 Microhierax caerulescens | reverse complement strand
GTACTGAAGGATGAGCTGGTGGGGAAGAAGCCTGGCCTGGCTGAACAGAGAGCTTCCGCTGCAACTCAGGGAAAAAAGGAGAATTTGCCACCTATGGAGTAAGGGGCAGGCAACTCTGGAGGGACTATGAGAATGTCATGAAGTTATGCAGGGAGATAATTGGAAAGTTGAAAGCTCAGCTAGAACTCAGGCTGGCCACTGCCATGAAAGATAGCAAAAAATGTTTTTACAAATACATTAGAAACAAAAGGAGGGCCAAGGATAATCTGCATACTTTATTGAATATGGTAGGGAACACTGCTACAAGGATAAGCAAAAGGCTGCAGTACGTAATGGTTTCTTTGCCTCAGTCTTTAACAGTAAGACCAGTTACCCTCAGTCAAGGGTACTCAGTCCCTTGAGCTGGAAGACAGTGATGATGAGGAGAATGAAGTCCGCATAGTTCAGGAGGAAATGGTTAGTGACCTGCTGTTCCATGTACAAGTCTATGGGGCTGGATAGGATCCACCCAAGGGCACTGAGGGAGCTGGTGGAAGAGCTCGCCAAGCTACCTTCCATCATTTATCAACAGTCCTGACTAACTGGGGAAGTGCCAGAAGCCTGGAGGTTAGCCAGTGTGATGCCCATCTACAAGAAGATCTAGAATGAGAATCTGGGAAACTACAGGCCTCTCAGCCTGACCTTGGTGCCGCAGAAGGCTATGGAGCAGATTATCTTAAGTGCCACCATGCAGCCCATGCAGGACAGCTGGGGGATCAGGCCCAGCCAGCATGGGTTTATGAAAGGCAGGCACTGCTTGATGAACCTGATCTCCTTCTATGACAAGATGAACCACCTAGTGGATGAGGGAA
The DNA here is from genome assembly GCA_035590215.1 of Microhierax caerulescens. Lineage (NCBI taxonomy): Eukaryota > Metazoa > Chordata > Aves > Falconiformes > Falconidae > Microhierax > Microhierax caerulescens. Next base: position 16,338,995 of record JAVJGJ010000014.1, on the reverse strand, counting down.
AGGCTGTGGATGTTGTCCACCTGGAACTTAGTAAAGTCTTTGGCACTGTCTCTCAGAGCATTCTCCTGGAGCAACTGGCTGCTCATGGCTTGGAGGGGCACACTATTTTCTGGGCAAAAAGCTGGCACTGTAAGAATGGTAGTAAATGGAGTTACATCCAGCTGGTGTCCAGTCACAAGTGGTGTTCCCCAGGATTCAGTATTGGGGCCAGTCCTGTTTAATATCTTTATTGATGCTCTGGGCGAGGTGATCAGGTGCACCCTCAGTAAGTTTACAGATGACAACAAGTTGGGGGTGGTGCTGGGGTGTTGATCTGCTTGACAGTAGGAAGGCTCTACAGAGGGATCTACATGGACTGGATTGATGAGCTGAGGACAATTGTATGAGGTTCAACAAGGCTCAGTACTGTGTTCTGCACTTGGGTCACCACAATCCCATGCAATGTTACAGGCCTGGGGAAGGGTGACTGGAGATCTGCCTGGAAGAAAAGGCCCTGGGGGTGCTGGGTGACAGCTGGCTGAACATGAGCCAGCCGTGTGCCCAGGTGGCCAAGGTGGCCAATAGCATCCTGGCTTGTATCAGAAACAGTGTGACCAGCAGGGCCAGGGAAGTGATTGTCCTCCTGTGCTTGGCATTAGTAAGGCTGCACTTCAAATACTGTGTTCAGTTTTGAGCCTCTCACTTCAGGAGGGACATTGAGGTGCTGGAACATGTCCAGAGAAGGGCAGCAGAGCTGGTGAAGGGTCTAGAGAACAAGTCTTATAAGGAGCAGCTGGGGGAACTGTTTTTTTTTTTACCCTGGAGAAAAGGACGCTCGGGTGATCTTATCACTCTGTACAACTACCTGAAAGGAGGCTGTAGGCAGGTGGGGGTCGGTCTCTTGTCCCAAGTAACAAGTGATAGGACAAAAGGAAATGGCCTCAAGTTGTGCCAGTGGAGGTTTAGATTGGATATTAGGAAAAGTTTCTCCACTGAAAGGGTGGTCAAGCATTAGAATGGGCTGCCCAGGGAGGGGGTGAAATCACCATCCCTGGAAGTGTTAAAAAAATGACTAGATGTGGTGCTTAGAGGCAGGGTTTAGTGGTGGACTTGGTGGTCCTGGGTTAATGGTTGGACTTGATGATCTTAAAGGTCTTTCCCAACCTGAATAATTCTATGATTCTGTGTTTAAGTTCACTAGTGTCCTAGTAGACTCTTGATCACAGTACAGCTTCATCAGTCACTGGGAGCAATGAAACCCAGAATGCTGACTTAGCTTTAAAGACTTCCATGGACAGTGTGGTGTAATATTTTTATTTCATTAATAAAGCTACTCTTCTAGAAGATGTCCACTTAGTATTTCAGTAGTATATATTCAAGACGATATGATATTCATACTTTTGATTAAGTACACATTTACTATATGCACATTGAATAATTTTGCATTGGCTGTGTATTCATTAATTATACTATTGATTAGCTAGGCCTTGCTTAAGTAGCTCTTACGTGGTATCCATGATACAGAGGCATACACCTGGATTAGTCTTTATGTGGATCAGTAACTCCTCACACTGTAGTCTTCCAGCCTCAGATTTCATATGCCGTCACACGCAGAAGTTGCAGTGTTCAAATCTTATGGGTAAATCGAGACCAGCCAAATGAAACCTCATTGTACCAACGCAGTCTAATTCAGAATGGAAAGGTCACTGAAAGGTACGTGCTTTTTTTCAGACCCCAGGTAAAATAGCATGTTATGATATCATGTTGCTAAACTTCTTTCTAGAAGGAATTGTCAAATGATCCCGGTAATGGAAAACCGTATCTCAGAGAAGCTAAGCAACTGCAAAGTTATCAAAACAGACCTAGACAAATCCTGCAACTGTCCTCCCAACAATTTCTTGTTTACTTAGTTCATCACAAGAGTGGTTGTATGCCATGTAGAACATCACATAGGTAAGGATACTGATCTCAGTGCTCCAGGCTAAATAAACAAAAGCAGAGAGCAGAATGTCACCAGCAGAATAGAGAGAATTCAGCTCTTTCAACATGGAATCAAGTCTCAGGACACTGTAGATGAAAGAATACTCAAAAAATAAAAAGGGCATATTCCAGAGCAGAACTGTCAGAAAATACTTTTCCTCTTAAAAATAAATAATAAAAATAATAAAAAAGTCAGATTGCAGAAATATCGTGAGCACAGCAGAGGGACAAAACCAAGATCTCTTATGAATAATAATAACAATAGCAACACAGGCTAGAAATGCTAGAAGAATTTGGAGGGTATATTTACCTTCAGAATTTGGAGGATTTATTTGCTTTTAGTGCCAGAAATCAAAATAGATCCTGCAATTCTTTTACCTTCTTAGTTGAAACCCTTCATCATGGCACTATTGGCCACTTTGTGGTGGTGCTCTTCAGGCTCTAAGCTGCACAAATGTTCACTGCAACAGAGGTTTGTTCAGTTACTGCACATTTGCTGATTGGACCAATCCTGCTGTTAACACTGTCCCCAAGGAGGGAGATTTAAATAACTGTGAAATCTGCATAAATTATTTTTAAGGCAGAAACAGAACAAGTGCTGCCTTCAAGTAGTTGATATTGTCCCTCTAAAAGTGAAGATTTAGTCTTTCAGCCAGCAGGAAAAACAATATTTCAAGGGACCACTACAGACAAGAATATATCTATATATGTTCTATAATTGGACCTCATGTAGGAGCAAAAAGCAGTGCACAAAACTAGTCATAAAAATATTTTCTTTATGATATATCACAAATGGATTTTTGACTGCATAGAAAGCAACGTTGAGTAAGAGAAATACCTCATTATGTGGAAGTTTTAATTTTCTATGTTTTCATGAATAAGGGTGTTATTTTACTTGTCTATGCCCAGATGTCTCTAAGTCTTTTTATTAGCCAACTTGTTTATAAGGCAAAAATTGTAGAAACTGAGACAAATAAAAAGTATGCAAATCAAAGGGGAAAAAACCCAGAAAAATTCCGTATAAATTGTCTTAGTTCTGTTTTTGCTAATGCCAGAGATAATTTTACCACTCATTTCAAAGGAATAAGGATTAAAACCAATTTAAGAGTCCTTGAAAATCCGAGGTTATGGACTTCATAGTTGATTCCTACCTGGATCAATAAATACATGGGGTTTTGGGGAATATACAGCAGAGCAGGAAACAAGCAAACAAAAAGGCCTAATATCCACTGAAGTCTGTAGCATTCCTCAGAGATGGAATTTAGGACTGAAAAAAAATTTTATCTACATAAAGCATTCATTACATTTTATTAGAGTACATAAATATCTTCTGCTTACTGCAGTTTAAATCTTGGGGAAAATGCAGTGAACCCAGAAATGCTTCTTTGCAAGGGAAATATTTTTGCACTCATAGCAGGCTTCCCTTCTCTTTAGCAGTATATTTTTGCTGGATATTGTATTTTGCTTTATTTTTCCTTCATTTTTTTTCTCTGTATTGGAATGAAATAAAGCTGCTCTGTGCTGTATGTATTTGCATACAGAGCCCCATGAACTGTTCCAGCAGTCAATCTTTGATGCTATATTTGCATACTATTGCCATCCATTATTCCAACTGTTTGATCCTGGTGCATCCATTTTAGGTTTAGCAAACTCAGATTTTATTCACCATTCATAATAATACAATTCAGTTCAATTAATTTGTAACACTGAGGGCTCAGTGTATTCTGTATGCACTTAAAATACTTTTGTATATTATGTCTGATGAATTCTTACAGTTTATTTAATGCAGCAAGACATGTTAATTTCCAGACTATTGTCATTATGATAAGGCAAGTCATACACAGAGGTGATTGGGATGGATCCTTGAAGATCAACTTAATAATAGACCTCATATAGCTCATGTCTAACATGCCACATGATGTAATGTGATGACTGTGTTTCAGAAACAAGTTATTGATAACCGATTCCTTGTAGAATAAAACAGAAACCAGGGAAGTACAGGCACAGAGGAGCTGTGAGGGACATTGGAAACCAAATACTATTTGCAGCCTGTTAAATCCAATGTAGAGTGTGTTCAATAAAGTTGCTCAAAACAGAGTTTTTCACACCTTTTCACATCAAGAGCAACTCATCTGTCCTCCCTGGAAGGTTGAATTTCATTTTCCATAGGAGCACTGCAAGCTGCAGTTAACCTAAGGGCTTTCCCCAGGAAAGTAAAGTGACTGCAACAGCTGTTAAAGCCAGTTTCCTACTTTGGGAAAATAGGTGCTGTGGCATCTGATAGGGTCAGAGAAATTTTCAGTAACTTGTTCCATGAAGATAACAGTCGGACAACACTTCCTAGTCTAAATGCATTTATGACACACACACACACATATATATATAAACCCAGCACGTATTTATAGATCTTACAACGGTATTCCACCCTCCCTCTTGATGTGTTGTTGTTAACCAATGCACTCTTCTCTGCAACAAAATTTCATAGGAAAAAAAATAATCCTAGGTTTTCAGTTATGAACTAAAGAAAGGAAATCAACTTCCTCACCTGCTGTGGCTGGCTGAAGACAGAGAGAAAAGCAGTGTTGATTCAAAACAAAATCACTTAGTGAGGATCCATTCACAGCTATTCTTCTGTTCTGCGTGCTTTGTTAAGACAGTAGAAACATCTGTCTGGAGCAAATTTTCTTACCAAGGGGTGCCTTTGTAAGTGTGTTTTTTGTTTGGAACACACTTGCCATTCAGTGAACAAATAGGTACTCTGATCTCCCGTGGGTCTTTGCTTCCATTATGGCTTCCAAAGTATGTGGGGTTTATGTCAACTCTGCGTATTAGGAAATCCTCACCAGTGCATGTCAGATGTACCAATTAAACCTGTTTAAATGCCAGAATTCTCTGCTTGCTGACATGAAACTAGGACTTTCCTATATAAAGAGGTTGATTTTCCACAATTTCTTATCCATTTTCAATTAACTGCATTACCTCACATTTCCATGTGAGGAAAGAGCTCACAGATGCTGATTTATAAACACTGCGACATTCAAAATGAAAGGTAAGAATACTGCTATTGATCCACATGCACAAATGACGATGTTTCTGATTTCTGTGAGGCCCAGTGCAATTATTTCTGGCATCAATGGCCCCATTAGCGCCAGAGAGAAAGTGCAACTGAGCATTTTGTTTGTTTTTAACTCTCTGGCTTAACCGTAAGTGTAACAACACAAGATGACCTTTCACATGATTCTCCAAAGCATTCTTCCTGTTTCTTAGAAGTGAAATACTGATACGTGAAATAGAGAACTTTATTATATGTATATCTTTCAAATGTCAGCTTTGACCCTGAAAGTACAGAATTATGGAAGTGTGTGTCTTCATGGAAATAACGCATATTAACATCACAATTTTACCTTAGAAGGTTTTGTTCCTTTTTCTTTTCATCATGAATAAAGCTTTGGTTATTGTCTGTATAGATGGGACTTCACCTTATATCCAAACTGTAAACAATGACAACAAAAGGTTTTCTAAAATTTTTCAACAGTATAATTTTAGTGAAATGTATATATATATATATCTATATATATATCTCCTTTTCCCACACCTTCCAGAGTGGATGAGGATAGACTTCCATTACCTCACACTGTAGCTTAATGTTCTTTCTGTATGTGGACATAGCCCCCATTTTCATGTGTTCTACTGATACACTTACAAACTTTCTCATTTTTTATTTAACTGCTAATTCCAGTTTTCTAGTGTCATGCCTTTAGATCCTTCATACGTAGATATCACAATAGTGCTCAGACACCTCAGATCTTCAAAGTGAAGATCTTAGTTTCACAGTGCTACAGCATTAAACTGAAGGACTATACTTGTTTCAGCAGAAAGAGGAATAAAAAATAGCAAATCTAAGTAAGTTGCCCAAGATAATAGCAAAAATGCCTGTTGCTGAGCAAGAGCAAGAACTCTGTTCTCATGAACGTGTGTTTATCATTGTGAATGCAGGACTGCCACTGAACCTGCAGGTGAACCACTGCTGAAGCTTGTTGGTCCTAGGGGCTGTCTAAATGTGCTCACTTACAAGATTAACTTTACCATCAGAGCTCTGTTAAACTGTAATAAAAACATTTTCAGGCAGTTCCACATCTTTTTTGTAACTGTGTCTACATTATCCCAATCTGATTGTTTAACACTCCATTCAAGACATTGAGCTTTTCAGCAATGAGGAACCATCTCCAGTGTTTCCTCAGACGTGAGTCCCCAGCCAGTAAGACACTAATAAAAGAAAGGACCCAAGCTGGGTCTAGGTGCACTGCTGGTCCCCTTACTTCAGACTGTATCAGGCTGATGCTGTTCTGAGAAGGCAAAAGCAGAAACCCAAAAGATGGAACCTCTGCCACCTCCCCTTGTGGTATTGCCACTGGCTTGGTGCAGTGTTTGGATGTGAGTGACACTGCGAGGGGTCCAAGATGGAGAGGTGAGACAGTGAAAGGAAAAAATATGCAGGAGAAACAAGAAAAGAAGAAAGATTGATTGACACTCTCCACCACTTCTTTTAATTTCTTCTTTCTTTTTTTTTAAGTGAAATGGTAGCAGGCACAACAATCTTTCTGAAAATATCTTGCTTTCAGTTATCATGGTGCACATTCAGCACAAGATATCTGTGATTATCTAGAAATCTACCTGTGAATGCTGATAAAGGATGAAGCATTTCTGCTGAAAAACAACAAAAAAAGAGGAGTTCATAACACATTAAAGACTGCTTTACATCTTGAACTGACCTATCTGGGACTCAAAAAATTGTAAGTGACATCCAATAGTTTGTACAGCAAAGACACTAAATGCAGCAAAGTATTTTCTTAACTTTTTATCTCTTTTCTTTTGTGGTATTCCATATGTCTATGGAGTAGCTCTTCCTATGCCCATTTACACACCCTGCAGTGGTTTTTACCATGTTTTACCTACAGATACGCTCAAAACACACATCAGCTTTAAGACTGGTAGAATAATGGAATAGGAGAAAAAGAAAGGCACCATTCGACCTGTTGGTTGAGAAAGATGATGCCACCTTTTGCAAAAGAGCCTTTTCTGGTCTGTTTGGGCATGCCAGATTTAAAGGGATAAAGGCCTCTGTATGCAAGCTGGGGAAATGGAAAAGTGTAACTCCATGCCAGAAGGAGGTAAGGGAGACTGTGAAATGTTAAAAAAAAGAAATAACTTTTAGCTAGGAGTAGGTCACTCTTCTTTCATAGACAAATGGCTATTAATTTTCTGTGGCTTACACTTCCTTCCCTCTTTGCAGAGTATTTATCTCTCTAGGTTACTGTTGTATAATAGTAAATTCTTAAGGTTTGCTTTTCTATTAGGTCACACAGTGCCAGACAGCTTTACCGCATGTCCTAATAATTCAACATCTCACTGAAAAAAAAAAAAAAAAAAAGGTCACAGCAGCTATTTATATGTGTGACCCTCAAGGCTAACATAGGAAAACTTTAGCCTTTATTTTTATTTTCATTAATTTCTAAGATATGGGTTTGCTGATCTGTGAGTGTAAATTTTTAAACAGTGGCACTCTCAGCAGTTATGCAGACTTCTGTAAATACAGTTCGTCTCAGAGGACTGCAATATTTGAACAGTATTCTCCATTTGAACAGCTCAAAAGAATTTTCTACTAATTTGTTGTGCTAGGGAGTGTTCAGTGCCTGCTCACACCTTACATAAGAAATGAAGAAGAAAGCCTAGCTAGCATCAACCATCTATCACACTGTGGGTGATCCCTGGAGATGGAGTTATCTCTAAAATGAAAAAATCATATCTATGCAGTATACATACCCCTTTGGCTTCTCCTCCTCCTCACCCCCCCACCCCCACCCCTCACCCCCCATCTGTGAAGGAGAGGAAAGGAAGAGTTAAAAAGTATAAGAAGCTGCGCAAGACTGTGAATTGAAATCAACTATCTGAATACTATTACAGGATGCAAACCCACAAATGTTTTTAGTCCTTCAGTGCTTTAGAGATTCAATGTCCTGTTGAATGCATTCCTGAGCTGACCCCTCTGCTACTTTAGGTAGGGAGTGGGGCACAACTTGGTCTGAACAACTTATATGTGACAATCACCTTAAAAATACTATATGGTTTACACTTCTTAGTGAGTACAGAAGTGTATGATACTAGCATTATCCATATCTTAGAGGCAGCATGAGTTTAATTTATGGGCAATACCTCTGATGTAAACTCTGAGTGCTCAATTTATCCCTAGCACTCTGAGTCAGCAGCAAGAAGTGGAAAATTCATGTAGACAGACAAGTTTCTTTTGGCTGCAAATCTCTTCTGTTGCAATTGTTCCTCAGCTTTTTATAGCAGAATATACATGCTAAAAGCTGTAATGGTGTTCTACAGAAGAAAAAGGAAATAAAGAGGAAAAGATTGAAGGTAGAAGTAGGGCTGTAATGTGGTAAGGACAGTGAAGGGTTACAGTAAATCTAATAACTCTCAATACTAAGTGAATGGCTAATCACAATTTTTAATTGCAATGGTGATGCTTGTCTACATGCTGTGGGAAATGAGGTAAGGCAATGGAACTGGAAATCATTGTAACTGAGGTTGGCACTGAATTCAACAGGATAAATGAAATTGCCTTGGCGATGGAGAATTCTGAAAAAACCCGACACTTTTAAGTCGTGGATCTGGTGGTAAGGGTTTGGGAGATCAATGCAACTAAAGAAGATAAAGGTAGAAGTAGAGTTGGAGGGGTCAGGAAAAAATATTGTGGTGGCAGTAAGTGAATACCTATTAGACTTGGACTGGTTTGGACCACTGGAAGATTTGAAGGAAAAAATGAGAGAAACATGAATTAGGATAATAAAGACCAGGTTTACAAAAAGTAGATTTGGCTAGACCAATATGACATCTTTCATACAATAATTGGGTTTTAGAACAGAGGGATCTTAGAAGATTTAATTGGTCTGGATAATTACATAATTCACCTTTTAATAAAGCACATAGTAATTCCATATGGAGATTTGCTAGGAAAAACTGAGATAAATGTAAAAAGTTTAAAGTTAGTGCAGCTACCAGGAAGAAAAGAAATGGATAATGCTGAATGAGAAGTCTTAAGCTAAGTGTTAGGAGTGAAAGCATTAGAGAGTAATTTTCAAGATGCAGGTCATTTGATGTTGTGATTAATAAACACTGAAAAAGTAGAAATACTCTGACAAAATGTGTTGATTATTTGAAAATGGCAGGTGCTGTTAATAGGGAGTAGTAAAAGGGTGTTATTCAGAGAGAGTTAGTTGGCATTAGGATTTATATAATTTATATAGAATAGCATATAAAATTGTAAAGTACAAAAGACTTTAATTATTAGGGACTAAGAAATGAAATCAAACAAAGCTCTTGTAATAATCTTAGAGCTTACCAATGGGGTGCCAATGAGAAGGAAGTGTATCTGAGTGCATTCATCAATCACAGGATAATTTGTGTGCTACCATTGTAATGTGACAGTGAAAAAAGCTAGTAAAAGACTGGGATGTGTCAGGGGAGACATTTCCAGTGGAGGAAGGGAGAATATTAATGCAGTGTAGCAGTCTTGGATGAGACCTCATCTGGAATATTGTGTTCAATTCCTCATTCACAGTCAGGAGAGATGAATTTGAAAAAGTGCAAGAGACGGGCTCTTATGATTCTCAGGGGAAAGAAGAGTCTATTTCATGAAAGAACGCTGAAAGAGCTTAGAATTTTAGCAGAACAAAAGCAGAGAAGGGGTAAGATTGCTGTCTTTAAATACATCAGGATGGTAAAGCCAGAGACAGGAAGGAACTGTTTAAGCTAAAGAATAGTATTGGCTCAGGAACAAGTGGGAACAAACTGTCCAGGAATAAATTTAGGCTGGAAAGGAAATGAGGGTAAAATACTCCGGTTTTCAGGAAAACTGTTTTAGGAAGTTGATTATGTTATATTATCTTACAGCATATTTTATGGTTTGGTTACCTACTATAAGGTTGTTATAGGAATACTGTTCCAGTTCACTGTTTGTCTGTTATTTTCTGTGAATGTGTAAATATTTAATTTGCAGTAAAACTGTAGCTCACTTGGGATTATTTAAACACACATGCAAAAGCAGGCCAACTCTAAGTATTTACACAATAGTTAGAATCCAGGATTTTGATAAGTAAATATACCTACCTCCCTGAAATGAGGTAAATTGTGCTTTAGGAAAAATAGGTCTCTGCATCATACCTATAAAATTTAGATAAATTTGCAGGTGGAGCTGTTCACATTCTGTTCCAATGCTCAAACAAATTTTCTTGGCTTAGCCAAAGCACATAAAAAGAGATTAAAACTGACAAAATGTGAAGCTAGAAATACACCTCTGTGGTTCCATAATTTGGTTCTTATTCTATGAAGGAAAGAAAAAAAATGTCTGTCTCAGACCTGTTGGGTTGTAGTGGTTTGTTCTTTTTTTCCCTTTTCTTTTCCTCTGTAGAAGAAACTTGTAATGAGAAAATGAATTTGAGTGGGACGATGGTAGAGGAATCTGTTATTCCAATCTAGAAATGATACAGCCTACATAGCAGATAGTGTGGGAGAGTACATGGTCAGTTTTTGGAAGAAATGTCTGAAATAATTGTATGATAGTATTGAGTGCTATCAAAAGAATATACAGAATATGGCATTGAAATAGGAAGAGTGTGAGTTATAGGGACCTTAACAAAGGGGAAAGCTTAGCAGATAGGACAGAAAACTAACTGATGGAGGAAAAACATGTGCAGAGCCTTCAGAGCCCCAGAAGCTGGTTTTGTATATGCTGTTTGGAAAGGACTGAGGTGGGGCTGAAGCGATGAGGGAAGTTTTTCATGTTTCCAGTGAAAAAGCAGTGAAGTTCACAGGAATATGTGTTCAGAGATGGGTCAGTTCTTGGTGTTCTGTAATGTCACAGAGGTTGTATTTTTGAAAGAATGTTCCAGAAAGGTTGGCTAAGTTTACCATCCCCTTTAAAGTAAAATTTTCTGTGATGCTGTAGCTGCTTATACACTTTACTGTTCCTTGGACATGTGTGTTACATAGCAAAAGCATTCTCAGGAGTGTTCAGCATCAAACAGTTGCACAGTCTACCACCTGGTGAGGTGACCTGCTTTTTCTGAGTGCTGTTGCTCAGAGACATAGCAGAAATGCAGATCAGTGTTTGTGTTCTTCCTCTGCCCTTGAATTACCTTCTGGTCTCCTGCAGTTTATTCATGTTTCCTTTCCTCACTGTTTTGCTGCAGTCAAATATTATATTAATTTGTCCTTTCAGAATGATCATACCTCAGTTTGCAGTATGTTTTTAACAAGAACAGTTTACTTTGCCACTAGTTTTCAGTATCATTAGCTTTTATCACTTATAGTATAATACTGAAGTCCTTGTTTCTGTAGAAGGCAGCTGAAACATACCATTTTTCAAGATAGTGTCATTTTTCTGGGTATTTTCTTCCAATATTGTTTATGTTTGCTCAGGCTGTCAAAATTACTATCAGAAATGGATGAAAAAGCTACAATTATGGTCCTTATGAAAAAAGTGTTAAGACAGACCATGGTGTTTTATTCTTTCCAAGTGAAATTCAGGCCTATTCACCATTTGCTGAAAAACTTCTTGCATGGGTATGACTAGAGACACTTTCTGTATACGTTCTTTGACAGTGAGACATGAACATCTCAAAGAGTTCCCCAAGCAAGCCTTAGTTTTACTTTTTCTATTTGTTGGATCTGAAAATGAAGTTCAGTGACAAGAAGGGAAGTAGCCAGCCCCTTCAGTACTCACCCAGGATTCTCACCATGTACCAGCCTGTTCCTGATTCATGCTATCATTGCCATTTTGTCACAGTGATTTTATTGAGGGTCCAGAGTGGAATTCTGTCAGTATGACCAAAATCTTATTTTGCAAGTTTGATTAAGAATTGCATGCTAAAAAAAATGTTTTGTGTTTAGCTGTATGATTTTATCATTTGTTTTTAATGTATCTTAACAGGGTACAAGTTCAACACCATTGGTCTTGTTGTATTCCTTTCTTCCTAAGAAAACTCATGAGTGAAAAATGCAAGTAATCTTCAAACTACAACTTGAATTTGAGCCAGTGTGGTAGTTTTCTTATATGAGTCTGCCAGCAGTTTACATTAACAGTAGGAAATCTGTGACCTTCAATGAGATGGCAATTGAGAAATTTCTAAGAAGTGCCCTTTCAGTACTGAATTGACTAAATATTTTACTGCTGCTGAACTACAAAGCTGATCTACAGTTGGGGGATGTACTGTAGGGACCAAGTGCAGAGTGGCAGGTACCACATGTCAAATGATTTTCAAACTGAAATAAGGTAGATTATTTTTAGAATTGAAGTTCTCTCTCTGCTTTCTTTTCCTCATGAGCAAAGAAATCTTTCATGCGTGGGTTGCAGAGAGATCATGAATGTTCTCCAATGCTGGTTTAATTTGAATCTCTGAATGGAGAGGTAAGAACCTGTGTTACACAGGAAATCTGTCTAGGTGATCTCTCTGTGGCAACTAATGTGCATGGAGGTAAGAAACTCTCCCCATGTCTCATTGCCTCCTCACATTCTTCAGAGCAAGAAGTCCAATTCTTTCTCATCCAGTATTCTCTCATCCAAGATTTTTCTTAACATTATTTTGGTTTTAAGTACAAAGATGTGAGCAGAGCAAGAGAAATTGTCATGGCAGTAGTTGAATGCAATATGAAAATAACTCAAGAGGTTGTACTGAAGCAATATATTTATAGATCAGATATTTGTCTCTTTTCATAAGAGCTTGTATTTATTCTCTGCAATGTCCTGACCATTATAATACAAAAAAAAAAACCCCAAAACAAAAAAAACCAAACCCAAACCCAACAAAAAAAACCAAACAGTAATTTTGAATCTGGATAAGTTCTTAACTAATTTATTCACAGAATTTTTCCTTGATTTTCTGTTATTTTCTTAATCAATTCTTACAAAGAGTAGTTAATATGCATTTGTACAATACGTTAGGGGCCCATTACCTTGACAAAATTAATCAGATTTAAATTAACCTGAATGTAGAATTCCACATGGGAAAATTAATATATTGTTAATGTCACTGAAAGCTGCAAAGCACTTGGAAAAACAAAAATCACATGAAACATCGTGTTGGTTCAAGAGGTTTTATTTTCCTTTGTGTTTTACGAGCCAGAGCTCCCATTGCTGTATTTGTTTTAAGGCCTGTTTCTGGGCTTTGTCACAAAGCTGCCCAAAGAAGTTATGGGTCAATGCTTGCCGAAAGACCCTTTTTGGCACTGGTTTGTTAGAAAACCTGCTTTGTGTAGAGAAATGGGAAGCTGTATTCCACTTTAGGCAACAAACCTGACCATTTATTTGGTTCTGTGAGTAGAATAAATCACAAACTGCTAAATGTTCAATTTTTACCACAGTGCTTTCATCAAACTAACTACTGCCCAAGGTAGGAATAATTTCAGCTGCTTCTAGATTTCTACATATGAGATACTCAGAATGCATCTAACCTAGGCGACTTCGCTCCTTTATAGCTCTGAAGAGAAACAGGTACTTAAAGGACAGTCCATGTGACCTAATGTAATTGTTTACTTTTGAATGAAGTAAATCGAAATATACATTTCATCACTCATACTGTTTCCTGAAAAAAACTTCATCTCCTTTAGGTAATTGTACGTGACTATCTGTTTCCTCTGCAAATGACCTTTCGGAATAATTAGTAAGAGGTGAGGGAGAGGAAAGGACTGAATGTTTACTTGCGAAGAATCAGGTACATTTTGTCAGGAATCCGAGACTTCAAAACCATACTGTGATACCTTGTTTCTACTTTTACTAGCTAAGACTACTGAAATGATGCTTAGCCAGAAGAATATTTGGACACAGTGGAATTCATTTGGAGACAGTAATGGGGGCCACACACACACAGAGATCACAAATGAGAAGGTTTCCTCTGTATTGGTGGTACAATTACAGACACAGACACCAGTCACCTGCCCACCACCAGCTACAAAACACTTCCCAGTGCCCAGTGCTCACAAGAAGTAGGCCAAAAGCCACATGATTTATTAGATACTATGATGTGACATTGGAAGAGAACAAGGCAAAGTGTACCATCACTATTCTGCCTATATCAGGTAATTTAGTATGTAAAGATTCCCAGATGATTTTAGAGATGGGGCCTTGCCTCATGCTAAAAAGAAAGGTTAGAAAAAAAGTACCTACCATGTCCTTACCCCCAGTATCCCTACCTATGTGACCCAGAGGAACCTTCCTTCTTCCTGATGATTACCCCTGATTCAGACCCCAAACCTGATGATTAGTTTCATCTCCAGCATGCAAGGAAAACCAAGGCACGCCAAAGCAGCAGGCCAAGGGTGCTTCAGTAACACTGGTGATTTAAACATTACAAGCAGCGGAAGGTGTATGGAATAAGCCAGAGAGCAAAACCATCACATCTACAGCGTATCTTCCATTCATTTTTACCTTGAAATGATTTACTGATCTTTAGAAATGGTGCTCTTGAACTTGACTTTGCAGAGTCTCTAGCCCAAAGATCATCAGAACATACTGAATTTCTGTCTCAGAATCTTTCATTTTGCTTTTATCCTGTGGATTAGCACGGCACTGGCTGAATTCAGGAAATCGTAAGGAGCAGTCACTGAATGACTTTGTCACTACTGTCTCAAATATCATATACTTGGTCTGTTAACAGTTCTCCTGCATGACTCCCCGGTGTCTAGAAATGTTTCCCTGGGATAATGCTGGTGACTCCATGTTGTTTCTTCAGTACTGGGGGCAGGCTGCATGTACCCCAGAGACTGCTTACCCACCAAGTACCATTCAGGGTAGGGAAAAGCGTGTTGTAGTCCTCACAACTTAGTGGGGAACATTTCTCTGTCCTTGATAGTCATGAGCCTCTATCTTCTGTATAAGAAGCAGGTGAACTTGCCAAGGGCATAAAAAATACCATTGATGCCGAGATGGAACTTATAATAAATAAATATTTTTTTATTTTTTTTTTTTAGTTTCTAGTATTTGCACTATCCTATACATTTCGTTATTTTAACTGCAGTCATATCTCTCATGATTTTCAAGAAGTTAATTTAGGGATTAAGAAAATTACTGTCTCATCTGATTTATGCTATCATTGTATTCCATCCATGGTTCCTGGATGTTTCATACATACTCTCAGCACAGAAATTTTGAATGTGGTGTGTCAGCATCCTTTGAAAGGGCACCCAGGTGAAGGTGGCAAACAGACATAAAAGTTCTCAGGTAACAAAAAGGAAAGTTTCTCCCCTCCCTATCCACCCCTGGTCCACCTGTGTACTCACCCCCTGAGAGTATCTGGGTTGTCTTGCTCATGTTTTCCTCAGTGAGGAACTGCAACTCATCAATCCAGCAAAAATATCTCTCTCTCTTTGCTTTTTGTCCTGGTTTAGGGGATGGAATTTGCTCACTGAGGGGCAGGATGAACACCAGAGCTGGCTCAGAGGACTGGTCTTTCAGAGGCAGCAAGCTATTAGACTGGCTCCATCTGTCTTGTCTGAGTGCACCCTGCTTCAGACCAAGCATCACATGGTAAAACACACTTCTGCACTGTGAAGAAGCTAAGTTAAACCTTTTCTATGGTATTTCTTTACTTCAATCCATCTTTTCTCCTGTGATGCTGGCAAAGAGCTCTGTGTGATCTATGGCTGAGCCTCTGACTTTCTTTTTCACAGTCCAATTGTGATGCTGCAGAGCAAGAAATAACTCTTACAGATTTTCAACTCTGCCAATACTTACAATGTGGATTGGTTATTCTGCTGCTTTTAGCTCTTTATTCCTGTTATATCTTGGCCAAAATTTTGAAATGCAGCATAAATTTTTGGATCCCAAATTGGCATGTCTGGCACTCAGAGTAGAATGCCCATTTTTTGAAGGTATTAATAGATACACATATCTTCTCTAGTGAGACTGGGGTGGAGGAGGAACATCAGAGAAGAATAAGAAGGGTGAGGGAAGCATGACTGTATTTCATTTGTGTGCAGGTGAGCTTGAAGTCACAGAAAACCACAGGAGGCTACCTGATCTTAAGCTTATCAAAGTGATTTACCAAAAACAAAATCACAAAAGTGAAAGCATTTATCTAAAGTATTCTCTTGCTTAATAAAATCTACAGCAGTAATTTAAGTGCTGAAAGAAACATGTAAAAGAGTAAGAGATATTTTCTGCTTGGAAAGGGACTTGCTGCAACCGGCTGTGGTAAGAGACAGCAGACTTGGAAACATTATACATACATAAAACAATTTCTGAGTGACTATGAGAGAGAGGGTCACAAAGTCGAGGGAAGTATTCAAATCTGACAAGTTAATATACAGTCTGGAAAACCTATCAAATGCAAATTAGAAATGGCGATTACCCTATGAAACTAGTTTGCAGGCTGCCAAAGATAGAAGCTGTTAAATGACTGGGTCTAATCTGATGGACATATTTACTCAGATTAATATTACTGAGATTTACCAGTTTGAGAACAGTGTCAACTCAGAAAAACTCTCACAGAGCTGTGAGATGGCCAAAAAAGCAATTCAGAGAATGAAAACTCTGCTAAATGATCGTGGTCAATACACAATATTGTGGCAGTGTAGAAGTGTATAATTATATGGATAGATTTTCCCAGAATAGGTGATTTATTTTTGCAAGTAAATTTGAACATATTGTTGGTATTTAACCTTACTGAGAAGAATAACAGAATACCTATAGCTGGTATTTCAATAATAATTACCAAAAGGAAGACTTCTACACCTTAAAGTAGAAGCAATAAAATTTATTTTTTTTTTAAAAAAAGTTAGCAGCGATAGCTAGAGTTTCAGAGCCCTCTTGGATTCAAGCAACTTGACGTGTTCTTTTCCTCTTTCTTTCATTGCTGTCTTTCCACACTATCCATGAGGTAACTTGAAACAAGCATTTAAAAAGTAAAACAGTTGGATTGCATTTTAAAATTATGTATATTACATAGTTTCAAAATGCAATCCAACTGTTTTATCCTTTTGTTTGGAAAAGATGTATTCTTTTGTTTGGAAATATTTTAAAAAATAAAACAAATATAATTGAATTGTCTGCTTTGCTGGAAGGAGGATTCTGAAAAACAGAAAATGATAAGTTTTGCTCTTCCTTTGTTTCATTTCTTGAAGAACCTCAATGAAGACCTTTTGCTACCTACTAGCAAATATAATTGTAGGGTCAGAAGGTGTGTAACACTAACTAATGTTGCAGAGTCCTCAGCAGCAACTTCAAAGGCCAAGGTTGTAGGAAACGGGTCAAAGTAATCACACCCTCAAAACTGTTCTAACAGAGTCAAACAAGTTTCTTTCTTTAATTTTTGGGAAGTCAAGTTATTCTAACCTTAAAGAGTATGGAAGATACTGAGTTCACAGCTTTGATTTTCATATATATATATATATATATATATATATATATATATATAAGTTAATTATATTTAGGTTTAAAATTTTAAACCTAAAATGTCCTTCTCTCGTGTGAAGAACACCTTACTCAAATGATTGGCTCTCACCTCAACAGCCTTCCCAGTTTCCTGCATCTGAGGAAGACACCTAATGCAGCATGTATCTGCCTACAGAATAAAGACTGAATTACTGTAGTCCTCAGGGTTATAACCTATAACTGTGTCAGGAGTATGGAAGCTCCAAAAATAACTCTAGGAAGCAGAAAAGTAGGATTATTCATACTAGTTGTTTTCAAACTGATCACAGACTGCATATGATGTTCAAGACACCACGAGGTCGTAGACCAGCAGCAAGCGCAAGGTGAGGTGGCTTCCTGCCCCAGGCATCCCTGGAGAAGGTTGGGAACAGATAGATGTTACAGCTTAGTGCACCTCTGCTGACCAACCAACTAATAACTCAGATCCTTTCCATGTCTTCAGAGACTTTGACCCCAGTTGCTCACTTGAACCTCCATGCTAAAGATCCTGCTTCCATTCACTTCAGAGATGCACTTTTCCCTGCACTTTGAAACTTCCCCCAAATTTGGAAGCATTTGAAACTTCCCCAGCCTTAGGGGCTAGAGATCCACCAGCAGCACTGGCACAATTTTACATTCTTAGCTGCAGTCCCTAAGACCCTAGCCCCTCTGCCCCTCTCTGGCACGCTTACTGACAGTGAGCAGCTGGGAAGGAGAAAAATTGAGGTCTAAAATAGGTCAGATTAACCTGTCCTTAAAACCTGTCTAGTTTTTTATCTTTTTCCTGTTTTCGTTCTTTATTCATCTTGGAGTGACTTGCTCAAACATCTACATTTCAGGTATGTAAAAATAGGAGAGACAAATCTCAAACGATTCTTGGATTGTAGATTACTTCAGTACAAGATAATGACAGACAAGTAGTCAGGTGGTTCACATGGTTTGGTTTGATTCAGGACAACCTAGCGGTCAGCACCAAGTAATGCAAAAGTACTTTTAATACCTTTGACATTTTTCAGAGGCAATTTTCCTTTTCTTAAAGGGAAATATATAATATATATTTTATAAACTTATATATATTTAATATATTTAATATTATATATATATAATGCCTAAATTTCACTTAGACCTTCAAATAGGATTCATTAAATAAAAAAAAATAATCAATTAATATTTTTATGTTTAAAATGCAGTGATGATAAAAATCTTAGTTTCAGCAATAAATTTGATTCATAAATATATGCAAGATCCTACTTAGCATATATGGTCTGGATACAAACATCAAAAGTATCTTTTCTTGCAGATTTTTTTTCAGCATTTATATTTTCTAAATCTTAATCACATGATGTTATACACTCAAAAATCTTTAAAGGGCTTTGGATTTGTGTAAAATAAACTTTCTCTTGTAAGGACTAGGACTGAGTTAGTGGTTGTTCATATAGGACATCTATGGTGCATCCACTAAAAATATGTCATTAAATTAGAAATTTCTTTAAGCAATGCTTTCCTAATGTAAGGAAAAAGATAGGAGTTTCCTGGGAAGAGAAATTTTAGGATCAGCCTTAGGAATTGAATAATAACTTAGCAAATCAGCACATGCCAAAAGACAAATTAGAATCAAAGAACTGTTATGAATTTCTTCTGAATTAATCATTTCCGTATCTTTAGTAGCTGAAACAACTGAGCTTTGAAGTTATGAATAGCTTCTCCTTTCCTTCTTCAATATGTTTTTACAGGTGTTTTGTCCACTTCTCTTTGCAAATTGATGATTTTTTTTTTAAATATGAATTTTTATTTTTACGTTTTTTTCACTCTTCTCGGTTTTTGGAGTTTATATTTGATAATTTCAGCGTGGAGTTGTTTTGAAAATTAAATCAGTGATAGAATTTTCTGCTGTTTCAACAAGACTAATACACAGATCACACTGTGTAAGTTTGAAACCTAATATTCCCCTTATTTATAGAATTGGTGTACCTGTTTCTTCAGTGGAGCACATATGACAGAAAATCTGGGAAGATATTTTTAGGACCAGATTCTGCAAACATTTACACATTACATATTTTTTTTTCCACTTTTTTTTTTTATATATATAAAAAAGAAGCCAAAACATTTATAAGAAACAAACGCGACCAGTCTTGAACCTGCTTACTGAAACCAGCATTCTCAGGCTTAAAGCAATTCTTTCATGTAAAGTGCTCAGCAACCACTTTTGATACTAAATGCATGGGTAACACCTGCTCCTGCATCACTTCTAACAGGCTGTGTTTATCTGTGTTTCCAAAACAGTAAATCTTTGTGATTCCTGATAGCTTTTTCTACTTCTCCACATCTGAACTGCATGAAAAATGTCAAAGCATCATCATTGGTCATGAGTGGGAAGAAGCCTCCATTTTAAAGATCTTGAGCCCCATACGACAAACAAATGACCACTGATTATTCTATATGCATATGCCTGCCTTGGAAGATCCAACTTCTATCTGGTCACACAAGCTGCACAACTGAAATACACACCAGCCAGCCAAAGTACTTTCTTACAATATTATAAATATCCAGCCTATCAAGTTACTATCATTAATAGTAACTTCAATATTATCATCAAAATTCAAGAGTATCATCAAATTTAAATTCAGCTTCTTCTTACCTTCCTTCCTATTTCAAGCTGCAGGCAGCCTTCCTTATTTACACACCCTACTCACTAACCAAGCATATTTCTTTTTTTTTAAATTGCTCCATTCCTTTTTAAGAAAGGCTTTGCTACCACTCTTGTATGAATGTGTAGAGGAATTAAGCTGGGTTAATTAGCATTGATAATATACAACTGTAGGTTGGCTTCAGGGGAGGTTGGTTGACTGGTGTAGATAAGGTGCAGCTGTGGCTGGTTCTGGTAAGGGGTTGAGAGCCAGTGAAGGGAGAAGCAGAGGAAAGAGGAAGAAGAAGAAGCAGAGGGAAGAGGAAGAGTGTGCGTGTGCCCTGGGTGAGGAGAGACGAGAAGAAGGCAGCAGAGGGACTGGCATGAAGACTATGCTGGTGTGAGATGGCAAAAGACCTTGTTGTAGCTGCCTAGTCTGGAGAATGTTGTGACAATTGGTGCCCCGTGTGAGGCCCAAACTCATGACTTTCAGATTCTGAGACTGAGTGTGATGATAGTTTTGAGTGCTGCGACATGAATGTATTTGTATAGAGTGAGAAGATGGGCAGTGGATGTGAGGGGGATCCACGATGCCTGGTTCTTAGCCTTCTGTTTTGATTCTGCATTTTCCCACCCAGAGCAGGATCAATATCATCACATATTTCAACAACAGCGCATCAAGGTCAGTGGAAAAGCAGTGTTATGGACAATTAAATAACTGCAAAGTGAAATTTTCCTAGAAACATTTCCTATTGAGCTGGGATTGAAACAGTCAAAATAATAGGAATTGTTCTGATCAATCAGTTCAGAAGTCCAAGGTTGTATTAAGGCAGCATAAAATGCACACTAGCTTCCTTATTGCCTCCATCCAGCATGTATAGCTGACTGATAAAAACCTGGACATGTCTGTCTTAGAACAGATGATGATGGAGATCATTTATGTGTTCCACAGAGTAAAAACCACACTAGGCATCACCTATAAAACCAAACTCCAACTGGGGAAGCTCTGTCTGCTGTCTTTGTCAAGCACTGTGGATCCAAAAGCAGTTAGACCCTTGAATTGGAGGGAAAAAAAAAAATCTTCTGGGAGGTGAAGTGCTTACCTAAGTAGAAAGGATGAGAATTATTTTATGTCAACTCTAAAAAAAGCTGATTTACTCAAACTCACAAATTAGTACTTTTGAAACAACAGCATATTCATGGCATAA
>JAVJGJ010000014.1:16246074-16284919 GCA_035590215.1 Microhierax caerulescens | reverse complement strand
AGGTCACCTGCCCTGGCTGGGCTCTCCCGGCTTCTTGTGCACCTGCCCCATGGCAGAGCACGGGGAACTGAGAAGTCTT
Organism: Microhierax caerulescens; assembly: GCA_035590215.1. Lineage (NCBI taxonomy): Eukaryota > Metazoa > Chordata > Aves > Falconiformes > Falconidae > Microhierax > Microhierax caerulescens. The sequence goes on along the minus strand of JAVJGJ010000014.1, from coordinate 16,284,840 downwards.
GGATTTATAGTAAGAACTACTTAGCAACAGCTAAAACAGTTTTTTCATTGTTATCAACATTATTCACATACTAAATCCAAAACACAGTATTGTACCAGCTACTAATAAGAAAATTAACTCTTATCCCACCAAAAAAAACCCAGGACGACAACAAATTTCTAAGCATTAGGTACAAAGGCATTCAGGGAAAGAAACAGTAGTCACAACCTGTAAATATGCAGCCTGCTTCAAAGGCTATAAATATGCAACTTGCTCAGTATCTGGGGGGTAAAGAGTTTAGTATGTCTTGTGCATATGTGTAGTTAGAAACCAAAACAACAACTTCATATCACTTTTAGTGATTTGAAGCCATAGGAAGCAAGCAAAGCAGTTGTATCTAGTTTACTGATAGCCTAGAAAAGGCTGAAAGAAAACCAGGGATTCCTAAGAACTGGTAGGGATTATAGGGAACAATAGTAAACCTCAAGATATTTATAAGTGACATTTATCAGTTAAGAATTAAAGAAGCCATAACCGACTGTGTGGTCTTCTTTATCCTTCCGCCTTTCTCATGCATGCCACACCTGTTCATGCACCTTCTTTCAGACTCAGGTTGAGACATTTTCTGTGGAACAGGCCATGCTTTTGCCCACTGCCCTTGCTCTTCCATGGGGACTCCTGATTCTGATTTGAAATTCTGCGTAGACCTGTAATATGAATAAACTTGGTTCATCATCTAAATTTCTGATAGTTGTATCAGTAGTAAAAATGAATAAACAATGCAAAGTAAATATTACATAAATTATTATGATTTGCTTATTGGTACTTATTGGTTGGGATGCTGGTAATGGTGAAATCTATAGGGCTTTTTTGCACTCATGACAACTCACTTTTCTCTATGTATATTCCTGTTATTATCTATTGACTGATGCCAATCATCAGTTAGCCTTCGTATGCTAGTAAGCAAGGAAACACAGATCCAGAGAAGTCTCCACTGCAGTGGAAAGACAGAGGGTAGTATCAGAACCCACAATTTCTAAAACAATTTCCTATGTGTGGGTTTTTTGTATATTCTTGTGACAACATTGACTGAAATGTTTACCTCAGGAGAGTTTTCATAACAGTGAGTTAATTTGATTTGGAAGATGGAAAGCACTGAGTGATTCATGGAATTATTAGTATTAGTAAATCACTTTAGAAGTTTTTGGACAAAAGGGAAGGTTGTCTTTGTTTCAAACAGTTATTTGTATTTTTTAGAACATATGATTGAGCACACAGAGTAATATACTACATATTAGTGATTAAATACACTTGCGTAGACTATGAACCGGTTATTTTCCATTTCACTGGTTAATATTTTAGATGAGTTTCTAGGAGACCAGATGATGATCTAAGTACACTGTAGCAGGGGAGCCTAAAGAAACTGAAGTAGAAATGAAATGGCAGAAATCTATGGTGTTGGATTTATTTCTTTGCCCTACATGGCACTGAACTAAATTCCTTATATAACGCAATTCAGCATAAAGTTTGCAAGATTCAGAAACGAGCTGGTAGTCCAAATTCACATTTCCTATTCAGAAGGAGGGAGATAGATAACTGGAAAATGTAAAAGGAGAAATTAAACAACTGGAATACAAACTTTCAGCATATGTGTTATTTTCACCCAACACAAAAAGGGTAACACCCTGCAAAAACAGTGACGTTGTAAACTTGTTTGAGATGAGGCACCTGCACTTTCTGTGGAGTTCTAAATTTTCTATGAAAACATTAGTTTGACTTCTCCTACCAGGCTGATAGTTGATACTAAATGGCAAAATTCCACCAACACCAAGTAAGAGCAGGTTTAACAGTGGTAGGATTTTGTGTTTATTCATCAAAGGCTAACAGAGTCTCTAGACTAATAGTTTTGTGTTACAGATAAAGTATGTCATTGAATAATTGAGCACATTTAAAAGTCTTTAGTTCTGTCCATGCTCAGTACTTCTCAGCTGTGGCTTATCCTTCCAGGGGGCTGAACAACATTTATTTTAAAGAACTTTTTACACCTTGTTGTGCCACTTGCTCTACAGTCAACCAGTAGACCCTAAAATAGAACCTTATTCACTGGTTTGTAGATGTGCAGCTGGGAAGCAGTGAATAGAACCTTTGGTAGTGCTCTCCTCTTTTTCAGTGCTGGGTTATGCTCATATATGGCATATGAAAGTATGGATATTCTCCTCTAGATGCTGCTCAATTATTTCCTGTGTTTATTTCTATATACCTGTATTCATTTTTTTGCTGTTAGGGTGATTTCCTTTAATAACATCTGTGAAAATAGGTAGAAAACTCTCTTGGGCACATGACAGATCTTATTGTTACTACAAAATATTTGCCTTTTCTTGAAAGCTGTATATTTATAAATACTTCCAAAAGACAGAGTTCATACAGAATATTGCTAAATCAGACTATGTACATATGAATTTTAAACAAATGATGCATAGGTAATATACATATGCATTCAATCTCTTCTTTCTCTTTCTCTATGTGTATCTATGGTGTGGAAAGAAAGAGAAGGCTAAATTAGTATAATAAATAAAATAAAATAAATAAAATAATTCTAAGTTATGTTTGTGAGAAATTATTCCACACAAACAGAGGGAGATGTATTTTATAATATATCATTCTAGAGTCCTGACCGATGGGATTCCTCCAAGTAGGTTCCTGAAGAGGCCAAAGTTAGTTCTTCTGAAGTCCAGGGTTGTATCTTACTCACTGCCCTGCTTCCTCCAGGCAGGATCCTGAACCCCATCAACTCATGGTCACTTCAGCCAAGGCTGCCCCCAGCCTTCACATCCCCAACTAGTCCTTCTTTGTCAGTACATGGTCCAGCAGCACACTTCACCTCCACCACCTGTGTTAAAAAGTTATCAATGCTCTGCAGGAACCTCCTGAACTGCGGTCCTAACTGTGTTGCCTTTCAAGCAGGTGTCAGGGTGATTGAAGTCCCCCATGAGAACCAGGGCCTGTGATAATGAGGCTACTTCCCCAGCTGTCTGTAAAAGGCCTCACTGACTTTCTTTTCCTGATCAGGAGGCCTGTAGTAAACACCCACAACAGTGTCATCCAAGTTGACCTCTCCCTTACTCTTTACCCATAAGCTCTGGACTCATTTTGCATCCACCCCTGGGCAGAGCTCGATACCTTCCAGTTGCTCTCTCACATAAAAAGCAACTCCAACCACCTTACCTTGTTGGCCTGTCTTTCCTAAAAAGTGCATAGCCATCCAGGGCAGCATTCCAGTCACATGAGCTATCCCACCATGTCTCTGCAATTGCAACAACATTGTATCATTCCATTGGTCCCTTTCTCACTGACTGGTCCAGCCTGGGGCTCATGATCAAAGAGATACACACACTCACACACTTATCTCACAGGCATGCCACACTTGCACATCCCCCCACATACCAGCATGAACGCTTCACTGTTTGATACCCCAGCTTGGACCTAGGGTCTCCTACTCACCATCTAGTCCAGCTTGAAGTTTGCTAGTGAATGACACGCACACCTCCATCACGCCAGGTTTGGTAAACATACAGACACTCACTTCCTACCCTGGAGCCAGCACCATGCACACAGGCTGTGACCTGCAATCCTGCTCCAGCCACTGGCACTGAGCCCCTCTCCTCACACTAGTCTCCCCCAGTAGCTGTTTTTTGGGACACACAGTTCTTATCCCAATGGCTGGCAACAGAGACCCTCACCTGCTCCAGTAGCTGGCACTGAGACCAGGGTGCCTACATCTCTGTCCTGACTCGACTTGCTGACCTCAAATCCACTCACACTAGTGCCACCAGTTGCTGGCACTTAGTCCTTGCAAACCCCCCCCCACACACACACACCAAAACAGAGGTGAAACTACACAGAGAGATAGTTCAGTAGATATGTGGAAGACAGGACAAACTGTGTGACCAGGTGCAGAGCTCAGCCAGACAAGTGTAATGACCAGACTGGTTTTATACCCCCTTTCTGTTTATTCTCCTCCCCTGATCCTCCCTGATTCCCTTCCACTACACATTCTTTTATCAGTTCACGGGCTTCCACCACCCCCTCTCAAATATCCTAAATGTTCCTTTTGTTCCTTATTATAAGGTTATAAGGCGCAAAGGCCAGATTGGCCCTTTCCAGCCCTGTACCTAGAAATTCTTACCATACCAATAATTATCCACTGGGGACTTTTGGTCTTAGCCATCATCTCTGTTATCCTGTGTCTACCAGGTTTGTGTCTCTCTGTCTTCTTGTTTAGCTTTCCCTCCTTCATGTATTATGCCCTTTGCATTGAAAAGCTCCTTGGTAAAGATAACTTTAATGAAACAGATGCTCTCACCTTCCACATACCTTTACACTTTGTGGAGAAACAGAACCTACAGATAAGTGAAAAGCAGACTATTACATGTCATCATGTACAGGGAAATGAAGTGTATTTTATTTATGATGTCTCAAGTCTACCTGTCTAAGATTAGTACAGATAAATTAATTTGGATGCACTATCAATATCTGAGACACAAAAATATACTGCATACCTTTGGAAGCAACTCAGAATTTTTTTTCCTAATTTGACTTGACTCAATAGGTGTACACTTTTTCAAGCAGTGGCCAAGGTGTTTCTCTGAACATGTTATGCTATTGCACAATTAATCCAAATATAGGCCAGGCATTCCATATTTGTTTTTTTCCCCCATATTTTTCACTCACTGGGAAAAGAATTCAAGCTTAGAGTAAACACAAGTTTCAAGGTTTTCCTCTACCAGCAGTTGGTGTATGGTTAAGCTACATAAGCATAGGTGTCCTGTGCCGCTATAGATGCCTTAGGGTATTGTCCAGCCTCGAGATGACCGTGAAGAGCTAATGGGACTCTTGCAGTCTTGGGACATACTTGCCGACACCATGTGAATGTTCCATGTACAGTCACCAGACACCTATGTTTAAGGATTGAAGTGCCTGTTTTCAATGTAGAACAAGGCAAGAATGATGAATAGCTACTAAGGGCATTAGGTAAAGCCTAGTATTTTTATCACCCCATAATATTTTTTTGATTTTTTTTCCACTTTTTTCATTATTGGAAAGAATAATGCACTACAGATTTCTGTGAAGGGACCTACTTGAACCTTGATTTTTTAAATATTATTTTTACTATGATTTATCTCTGACACAAAATAAGTTTCTAAGGAAAAAAGTAATTCGAAAGAACTGAATAGGGATGTAGCAGCAATATTACAGTGTGTTTACCAACAACTTTTGACCTGGTAAAATTTCTTGAAACCACAGTGCTCCTATGAATAGCTTCAGTTTAGATAAATCAGCCTTACTTTTTAGAAGCAGCTATAAAACATTTGCACGGACCATTTTCATTCAGTTCCTGAGCTGTGTTCTGATGGATACCTGCTGATAACAGTTTCTTCCTGTTACAGGACATTTATGGTCCAGTGATGCTGAATGACCCTATGGCTGAGCAGTCCTAACTGTTTTCCAGTGCAGGACAGTACAACAAGGTTAGAATGGAGGAGTCAAGGAGGCTCAGTAATTCCAATGTTATGACATTTCAAAGACATTTTTCTCATGCATATGCCTTAGCAGGGTATTTTGGGCATATATACAATGTAGAGAATCTATTATCACTTACGAAGTTTGCACATAGGCCTTCTAGAGTTAAAAGATGCTCTTAACTTCTGAGTTTAGGCCTCCAGATTGCCAGCGCCTCAGGAAAGGATGCTCAATAAAATGTGAACTTTTGTGTTTGTGTGGAAAAGTCCTATGTTATTTAATACATATTGCTGGAGAATGAAAAGAGGCTATGCTTCTGCAGAAAGCAGGAATAGCACTTTTTGGTGGGGTTTCTTCTTGGTTTTACATTTGGTGATTTTTACATCAATATAAATTCACTGACCACAGTTTCTTATTTACAGTGGTCAAAATGAGAGAAGGTTTAGTGTGCTTCTTATAAGGAATGTCTCAATTTCACTGCTTTTTAGTTTAATAGCTGCGTGGATGCTTATAGGCCTGTTTAATTTCTCCTTTTTGTCTGATGCAGTTTTAGGATTTAGAGGAAAGGATCATAATCTGATTTTGAGGAGGACTTAAAAATCATCCCTGTCATTTCCAGAGATAGAGAAGCTTCTTAGAAATGTGGGTGTCTGTCATGTAGGCACAGAAAGAAAAAAGTGAGTACAAAGTGGTGAATATTTCTTTCTAATGCTTTGAAGCTCTCACTGCTAGCAACATACAGGCTTCCTCTTGTAAGCATGTCTGCCTTTTTTATTTGAACAGTTTGTCTTACAGAAATAGATCTAGGCTCATAGCACATTTCTTAATCATCTCTCATTTTTGATACATATTAACACCAAGTCAGGCACAGTGTTCCATCACTTTTGGTATTATAAATTATTTATGCAGAAATTATGAATCAGAAAAAAAAGAGGCAGTAGTATTTGATGTTTCTATCGGTAAAACTAATGCTGTATCAGGCAATACTTCCTACATGGGTATTTTGCACATATTTCTCATTTTTTGGCATTGCTCCTCTTTATTTTACAATTGAAATGCTATGGTTTTCTATGTAATGAGCAACTAGACTGCAAGTCAACTGTGGTGGAAATTGGGAATGAGTGTTATAGATAGGTGAGGCTGTAATGATAAACACCTAACCCAAGCAAATTTGTACACGTAATCCAGCATCTTTTCACTGATGCCTGAGTTGGTATCTGCAACGATGTACAGTTTAATTGTGATATGAGATTATACTCAGGAACATTTAGGCTAAAATAACAGAGGAAACTGAATGGTGGCACATGCTGAAGCAATTGTGGAAAGGGGTAAGTATTTCACACCTCCATTTATATAATAGAATGGACAGGGAGCTGAAAAGGTCAGTAACACCTCAACAGTCAGGGAAGGTATGAACAAGTGGCTATTCATGGTTTTTCAGGTCCAATTGCATTGTTATCTGCTCCATACTGCAAATGTATACTCCTCTGCACTCTCGACCTGAGAAATGAAACAATGAAAAGGAAAAGGCAACACATTCATTGAAACACGAGAATTAAAGTCAGATGCTTCAGCATTCTCTTATACTGATTTACCTCTACAATTCTGTGCAAATTATTACTATTTCATATTTCAGTGAGCCCATCAGTCCATAAAGACCATATTTGTCCATGTAACAAAGATGTTGCATGTGTCTATTTGTATGAATAAATTATTTTTACGAATAGTGCAGCTATTATCTTTGCTTTAAAATGAACATGGTTTTTAGCTTTGAGGAAGAAAAAACTTTCTGATCAAATCACCAGGGAAATTTTAAGTTCTTGGTTTTGTTTTACCACTTTGATGCTTTTGGTGCTTTTCCCAAAAAATCAAAATGCCTGTAACAAAAAAAAATATGTTCATTGCTCTGGAATGCTAATGGCAGTCATGATTTGTTTGTAGTGATCTCACAAACTACCTTTTTTGTATTTTAAATGAACATAAAGTTAATGTGTTCTCTTTGAGCAAAACAGAGTAACTGTCATTATGTCTAAAAAAATTTAAAAAAACCCCAAAGCTGCATTTGTTTATGCAAAGCCAAATCTCCCTCAGAACATTCTCTACTGCCCTCTCAGGATGTCCTGTCTTTTCCAACACAGGGCAAGATGTGTCTTATATTGTGCTTTATATTACAACATGCACATTCCTAATGACTAATGGCATATACATAACAATTATTGGAGTGTAATAAATTAAAGTTTAATATTATTGAATTTATAAAGCTTTAAAACCATAAATAAATAAGCAGACATAATGGCTCCTAATTAATTGCCGATTGCAAGAAATCATAATCACAACAACATATACGTAGTACACACTGTTATGTCTTCTCTGCATACAAAAGCCAGTGGAGACAGAAAGTAATTTCAACTCAGTGGTGTGCATCCATGATAACCCATGTATCCACATTATCATTTATACCACTGCAGCAAGGTTTTTATAATTGCCTATGATGTATCTGGTACTGACCACTGTCAGAAACGAGGTCCTGGACTTGATGAACTTCAGGTCACATACACGTTCATGTGGAAAATAAAATAGAGTTCCCTGGGCTAGGTCTGTTTCTTCCATTAAATAATTTGGGGGTCAGTTTATGACAACAGTAAACTCACTCTAGTGTAAAACTGAAGAGAACCAAATGACATTAGAGTCAAAGAGTAGTGCTTTCTGGTTCCTCTTTGCTATTTTCATTGGAGATAAGACTGGATGAGAATCAGGACCCTCCTGGTTTGAGTTTTTTCACACATTCCCAAGACAAGATCATGTAATTATTTCTGATTTTTACACTATTCATTGAGTTTTGATACTGAGCCAACTGTTCACTAAGAAAATTTTGATCAAGAGTAAAATGACTGTATCATATAGTAAAAATTATTATGGAAAGAAGCAGAACAATTACTAATAGTTTATGATTATTTTATAATATTTTTTTCTGAATTTACAGATGAAGACTTATCATATCTCACAGTGGAAATAATTAAGGTCTGAAAGTCATAGTAGTCAAAATTATGGTGTTTCTACAGTTGCTATGAATTACATTTTTAAATGGTTTAATTCCTCATCTATATGCATAAGTAAAGATGATGTGGATGATAATTATTCTGATAGAGAGATATTTACAAGAGCTGAAACATCTTTTGTTTGATTCTATTACTGTTGGATCGGTGGACCTGATTGCTAAAACAAATTGCTAAGTGTTTGATATCCAAATGTTTGCCCAGGTAACAGTAACATGTTGTTTATAAACTAGAATGATACCAGATAATTTTTATTTATTTTTTTAAATACAAAACAGAGGTTTTGAATATGTGCTAATATTTTGGTCATTAGAAATAGGAAGATACAGACCTGTGAAGGCAAGGTCAAAGAGATTTGTATATACAATGGAAACTCAATCAGGATGACTTTATTTAAATTTCCTTTTTACACCTGCAGTAATATAAGAATAAATAATTGTGTAGATGATTTATGTAGAGTTATGGATTCACTGATTCACCAGTGAATTATTCTAGTATTATATCAGTGTAACGTGATGTTGAGGAAGACTCATAATATTTACCTCTTAGGTGTAATCAGGCAGTTACATATCCAAATGAGATAAATTGCATAAGCAATTATCATGGATGTAAAAATGTGTTCATAATTTTCATCTGTAAATTGTGGGAACAGAAAAGATAGCCCATACTTAAATATCCATGTCAATCACCTGTATTTATATCCAAACCCACTGCTAGATGACAGTTTGTAATTGCGAGACTGTGAATCAGTTTAAAATACTATGACTGGCCAAGTGGTCACCACTGCACTGTAATCTTTTAATAGAGTGTTACCTGCTGAGTTGAATTTCTGCTGTGATACCAGCAACAGTTCCCCAATATTGTGATGCTTAGAAAGAAAGTAGAGGTTAAATGAAAAGGGAGACTGGTGATTTTCCAGAAGTGAAATGAAAATAGAATATGAATTAATTATCATTGCATACCTGGCTATAGTCATACTCTGGCTAAAGTTTTGCCATATGCCAGATGGTAGCGGGGATGGGGGGAAGAGTGTAGGAGCTGGAGAGGGGAGGATAATTTCAATATTTTGACTGCATAAGTCTGTTCCCTAACAAAACTTTCCCTTTGTTCTCTGAAGTGGTGATGTTGCAAACCTTCAGACAATTTCATGAGCAATGACTTCTGCCCTCATGTATAGGCAGAAACTGTGGTACTCACAAGCAGAGATCAGAACGTACCGGATGACAACAATTTTTTCTATATTTGTAAAACAACAGTAGCAAATCAGAAACACATAGTGCTTCCTTATTAGCTCATTAGCAATGAATTTGGATTAGTAAAGAATGGTGTGATAAGAATATGACTATAGTTGCATTAAATAAAATAGTTTATTGAAGAAACATTTCTGATGGTTTATAGATTCATCAATATGTAAATAGAAAGCCAGCCAGGTGTACAATTATTCTTTCTATTGCCTTGAAAATTATGCTTTAGAAAACTTTACCCAAATCAACATTTTCATTTGATACTTGAAAAGCATATAAAATTGGAAGAAAAGGAGGAGACAGAGTATCCAGTTTACAAGAACATCCTGCAATTGATTTATACCTCTGCCTTATGAACGTGTAGTTTAAAATCTGTCCTTGAAAACGTGGATCATATAATGCTGCCCAGTATTCTCCAGATAGCTTAAGAAATGTGTCTTTTGCCATTATTATGAAATCAGTTTGCATTTCCTGAATGAACATGTGGAAATATTCAATATTAGGGCAGTTTAAGATATGTAGCCAGACTTCATGTCTTCTATGACTTTTTACAGTGTAGCACAGTCACTAATTAGCTACCAAATTTGAAAAGAGAACAACTATTTCATCTTGCATCTCACCTCATAATAGACTTGCATCTAGTATAATTTCCTGTGTCAATGTCTAGATGTGTAAACATTTGTGTGTGTAGACATAGATATACATATATACACAATATAGAAGTCATAATGCCTGTTTTAAAATGTTTTCCAATCTAGCAATAGTATCTATGGAAATGAAAAATATCCAACCACCTTCTAATCTACAGCTGCTCCAACTCTAGTAAGGAATTTCCCACATCTCCTCAGCTAAATAGTAATTGCAAAGACAACTAAAAAATCCTGAGAGTAAGTTTTATAGATGGTGTTATAACTAGGTTTTTGTCTCTGATTAGAATGGTTAACTAGTGAAATATCTGTCCTGTGGAAAGTGCTAATCTTTTCACATATGTTTTCTTTCTGATTGGAATAGAAGTATGAATGCATGTTTTAATAAAAGGTTTTTACATTTTTTTACATGATTGCAAACCACAACATTCAGAAAAAATGTTAAATTTTGACATTTGTGATTATAGTAAAGTATTTGAATATTTCCAAAACCAGAGAAGCTTGCAGTTAGATTGATAGATGCCTCACAGGCACTATGATATCATTCTTACCATTCTAATGACATATGCCTCTTACTCACTAAGTTTTTGTTACATATTATGTGTTTTCAAGATATAACAAAATAATTTTCACTACATGTCACAATTTCAAACATGAAAAGTGGTGATATGTCATGGGAGATGTAATCCATTCACAGAGCTGTTTCTGTGTGAGAGACTGGGGAAGTGATGTGTTTGAGTTATAACCCCTGTGAGGTCCTGCAGTAGCAGCGACAGACAGAAGTTAATGCAGACAACAGAATAAAATATTTTCATTAGTTTAAAAAAAACAAGACTTCTCTTATTCTGGTATTTCTGACCTAAAGCATTAAAATGCTGATTTTCCTCAGAGGAAAAAAAAACATTTGTTTGGAAAAGTATTTGCAGAAACCACATTTTCTCCTTAAAAAAAAAAAAAAAAAAAAAAAAAAGTTATTTACCAGATTAGTTTCTGATACAATTATAAACCAAACACTTCACACAGTGTTGTGAAGCATTTTTCTGCTGCATGTTGCATTTTTACATGAAATTTCATCAGAGTCCTGATGATCATTGCAATATGAACTGCAGGGACAAGCCAAGGAATAGGAGCCAAATGGGCCTGCCTAGGACATGTGAAACTATGTGTAATGAATTTCAAAGCGAACAGCAGCAGGCTTACATGTGAGCTAACTGCATTTCCAAAGTCTCTGAATCATATTTACTGTTAGGTAGTGGGCAAGGTAATTTTGCCTGCTGTGCCATTGCGGGTGGGATTTGCCAGCCTCCATGTGCACAGCTGTGCTGTCAGCCCTTGCTCAGGTGAAAGGTGTGGTAACTGAATGCTAATTACCAGATTTCGACACACTATTTCAACCTGATATAACAGCTCTCGAAAGGGGCTAAGAGGTACCCTATATACGATTCTCTCTTGTTCTGAGGAAAACCTTTTTTCCCCTGTAAAACAGACATACGGCAAGCCCCGGTTCCTCATTCCCCCTCTCTGTCAGGACCTGAGGTCACCCCTCTTGCAGGAGGTCAGGCTCCAAGCTGTGTCCCACAGGGACCAGAGAGGAACTCCTGACTACTCTGTGGAGAAGCCATGGCCAAACCCAACCTGGCCCAGGGAGGCCCCTGCACCTGTGTTGATGGCTCTGCCGCAAGGCAGTTCTGTCTGGGCCTGGCCATGGCCCTGCACACTGTCCCAGCCTTGTGCCAGCCTGTCCTGTCCCCATCCCGATGGCCACCCTGGGGCTACCCGACCCCAGTTCCCTTCACCAGGCCTGATCCTGACCCACACCCACGGGAGGCCCTCAGTGCCCTGATGTCTCCCACCGGCTATTTCCTAGGTAACCTGATCAAGTGCCTTGGTAACACTAATGAAACAAATCCCTAGTCTTTCCTTTCTTGTCAATACAACATCACAAACGTTTTTGTTGTGTTGCTGCATACTCCAGTTTCATTTGCATTTAAAACTATCCACGACCTGAAGATGTTTCTTGCTTGGAAATTAGTTACTCAATTTGCATTTTTCATGCCACTATTTGTATGCCATTGAATTTTATGCTGGTAATTCCCAATGTTGACCATGAAGCTCACAAAGTACTGTCCTATTCACTAAAGTTTGTAGATCCCAAGGCCAGGATTTGCTTTTTAGAGTGCTTTGTATGACCTGTCAAGTTATCATTGAAGCTCTAAGTTACCCTGAAATGCATCTCTTAAAATAGCATACAGCTGCTTGTTGACTGGTTTACACAAGGTATTACACCATTTTTAAAGCCAATTTACAAATTTAAGATATGAAGCAACCTATTGATTCATATTTGAGTGCTATAAAATCAATCAGTGTAAACAGGTTCAGTAAACTTAGACACATTAAGGAAGCAAAAAGGAGAAAGAAAACTCGAGCACTGACAGCTGGTAAGAGCTGTTATGTTAAACATGCATTTGAACATCTTTCACAGTTTCTGTGTTTATAAACCTCCAGTTACTGGTTAATATTATAAATTATTTTTTTAATGAACATGAAGAAAGGAAAGCACTATGGATTTGTCAAAATTGATTTTCATGTGAGTTATGATTAGACAGGGAAATACTGCTGTTGTATTACTGGAAGGAACGAAGCAAGAACTTTATATGATTAAACCTCTGGTCATATAGTCAGTCTCCAATGTGTTATACCTGCATATAGAAGACTTATTTCTTCATAAATCTTCTGCATTTCTAGTTGTCTCACACAGACTTTCCAAACCTCCTGGGTTTCGTCATGGTAACAGCTTAATTTGTCTCATTTCAACTTGTTTGATGAAAAATTGTCAGAGAACTCTACAGTGCCCCTAAACATTTGTTTGCTTTTGGTATTCTGTGTTTATTCCTGATGCTTTAAAACATGTTAAAGCTCTTTGCTTGATTGATTGAACTGAAATATTAGGAAGATTGGTTAAAATAGACATTGTGAGGTAATACTGTCCCATTTCCTTCCCAGATTTGGTACTATAAGTCCTCTCATGGTGCTTAGTACAATATTTTGAAATAAAAGTTTCCACATTATTCTCACTTAACTGACAAGAGATGGACATTAGCACTCGTTAAAAGTGTTCTGGAATAAGGGGATACCAGGCACAGCAATTATCCAGATCCAGTCTAAACTAAATCTACAAAGGTCTTGTCAGCAAAACTTGAAAAAAGGAATGTTTCTGTATGTCTTCACTTCAGTTTCCAACATTTACAACAGACTGTTGTTGAATCTTGTGCTGAGTTCTACCTAAGTCCATAGTTTAATTTTGCATATTCCTACTGAAAAATACCTCTTTGAAAAATATTTATGAACAAATCCAATTTGTATTTGTGGGAAGATACATTTAGTCTAACTGCTCCAGCAATACTCTTTCCATGTGAAAAACTGACTTTTAAAATGGAGCTTGCTCTTTCCCATTAGCAGGAGTGGACTTCTGTGAATACTGATTTGAATTATTTAATTCAAATTATTGGAAGAAACAGATTTTTGGTAAAGATTGCTGAATATTGGTGAAAGCAAACTGAGCATATTCTTACCATGAAGCTTTAGTACAAGAATTGCACTCAAACAGAGAATAATTTTTTTTCAGTGTGATGATGTCCAATGATGTCAATTGTCTGATATATGCAACAAAACACTGAAAGATCTGAGGAATGAAAAAAATTGTGATTGTTTCCATGGGTATGTATGGGAATGCAGATTACAAATCCTTTCTGTGGTCTTCCTCTACCATTTGATGTGTTATGTCAAGCAGCTTCTTCAAAGAATTTCAGGCAAATTATTCTGGCAGAAGTATTCACTAGTGGTAGGGCTAATGCAAACATACAATACACTTGATAAGAATCCTTATTGTTAGTCCTCTTCTTCCTCGTGTCTCGGGAGAGAGCCATTAGCTTCTGCCTCAGTTGGACTGGGTCAAAGCTGATCCAAAGTCCAAGGACAACTTCCAACTTTAGGGGAGAGAAAGACCCTTAAAAAATAAAATCTGTTCATAATTTGCAAACAAAAAAGAGCAAAATGTGCCATATTACTTGATTTAAAATGTTGGCCCACTCAATACTAAGCACAGATGCTCCCTGAGTGAATCATTTGCGCAACATACTATAAACACAAATCAGTACAGTTCTTGGAAGAGAAAAACATAGAAAAAAAATTGAGCTTGTTCATATTCACAGAGATGGCCCACTTCTACTTTGGAAGTTTGGCCTGTATGAGGTTAGTAGAATTAGGACCAAATAATAAGAGCTGGGTTTTTATTAAAGTTCTTCCGTTTGCCACTCAGATTTTGAGGACATACCTAAATGATTTTTAAAATATTGGATATATCCTTTAATTAAAATGTTCTAAATCTTTAATTGTCTGCTAATTTTTCAAGGCTTTGGTTCAGCAAAGCCCTTAAACATTTGCCTGGTTCCAATTCTATGGAGTAGTTTTATGGTAGCCAAGTAGACTAAGCATGTAGTAATGAATGTGCTTGAGATGACATGTGTGCAATTGTTTACCTGTAAGCACATTGTGTAGAGGTAACTGTGTATCACTTATTTTTTAATATATGTTCTTGTATTTTCTATTTTCCTTATAATATTTAATTGTCCATTTAAAAATAATAATATTGTTAAAGAAATGTGTGATCAAACTGCTGCCAAAACAGTTTCAAGTTAAAAGAATTTTTTTTTTTTTTTTTTTACATCCAGCTGGAAAAGAGACACTTGAATTTGTTGATAGCCTAATATTGTTTGCAAACAGCTTATTCTGAAATTTGCATGTGCTTAACAAGTTATACGTTATGATAATGGGAATGGCTTGGGGTTTTATTAAATATTAATTAGGTCTGCAAAATGGATGGGAAAGAACAAGCAGATTTCTTTCTCCTCTGCTTACAACTTTGGGCTAATGAACTAACTGTGGCTAATTTTTAACAGGTTATGCTAGAGTGGCTAAAACTAACCCCTGCTTTTGGAGTATTAAAACATTGTAGTTTATCATATGGATAGAGCTTTTGGGTGCTTCCTTCCACAAAAACTTAGTTACCATTTTGTCCCATCTTGAGAAACTACCATCCATAAAAACTCTTAATAGTTAGTGTTGCCACTTGGATGAAGTTTTCTTCTAAGTACTTCTTATGATTTGAATTCTGTGTTTATGGAATTTCTCAGTCAGAGAAAATAGAGGCAGTAATCTTGCAGCCCCCTTACCCGCCAGTAAAAATGCTAAAAGATCAAGATTTTTACAAGATTTCAGTTACTACATTCTGTACATGTAGAAAATTCACAGCTTTTTTCCCTAAGGTTCATATACAAGCTAGGAAGTTATTACACAGAGTTCTATGTTGAATTTGTGTCAATTTCAATGTGAAACGCATGCACATTGTAGGATTTGCACCACTGAGCATTGGAATCTATCCATGTTATAGACCTGGGATTGACCTTTTGAGCTTTGGACTTTCTCACCGATGAAGACATATCTCATTTTCACTCTGAGGCATCATCTTGCTTTAGGTCAACTGGGAAACCACCAACTTCAGCCGAAATTGGCCTATTGTAAAAAGCAACACTGAGTGAGTTTCCTCAAAGAATGGTCTCTGGCTTTGGAATTTGCTATATTGACACTGGACTGAAACAGCTGAGTATCTTCAGGGTGTGCAGCCAAACATATGTGTTTGCTGTAGGCATTTGAAAATAGTATGTATGTATGTATTTGTGTGTGTGCACATAGTTCCTGGAGAATTAAGGGGTGGTTTAATCACTTTGGGTTTGAGAATAAATAACTTTGACTCATGCTATTGTTTTTTAAGTCTGAATAATTTTTTTATTGAATTATTAAATTATATTGAGGCAACTGAGGGCCTTTCTAGCATTTTAAACTAATAAAAAGACAGAAAACAAAGAAATGCTAAAGCTTTTTCTAATTTCAGTTTACCACATATTCTCATTGCTACCTGATATAACTGCAGTCTCTTTCTGAAAATTTAACATCATAACATAGCTCACAGAATTCATGTGTCTCAGAAATAACCCTATAAATGGTGTATGCTACATTTACTATAAGAATTGAAATTGCAAAGGTTTCTGAAGCTCCCCAAACCTCACAAAATATATTTTATTTCTGCTGAGTTGAAATACAGTAGGCCATTTTCTAACATGCTATGAATGAGCAATACTCATGATAAAATAAGTCTATTATATTTGCCTTCAGATATCTAGAATGGATTGCTGCTAAACACAGTGAAGGTCAGAACTGAAATGGAAGTATTTTGTTTCATATAGGTTTATAGCAAGCTCCTAGAAGTGTAATTTAATTGGCCATTTTTGAAGTTATCAATAATGAATCAAGGGCATTGTTTTAATAGTGGGGAGTGATAGGTAAGAGTGAAGCAGTAGGAAATCTACATTATTTTAGTTCTTGAAGGTTGGTTGCTAAGCACTAGCATGAAACGTAGAATGTATTTTATACTGTTCAGACCAGAAAAAAAGAAAGAAATAAGAAACTATATGTTAAAGAAAATGCAGTTATTGTTTATACAGTCACAATTATTGGAGATATTCTAAAGCTATTAAGTTTATGAGAGCTTGGACAAAAAAGTAGATTGCAGGATAAAGAAAACAACACCTTTTCAGTATGTTTTAGCCCTCAGCAGTTCTATGAATCTATGGCTAGAATAAGGAGTGGTGGTAGATATAATGGCCATAGTTAATTGCTGTTTAAATTACAGATACAATGAGAATAGAAGCACTTATGATTTCCATATGCTTCAGTTTAAGAAAAACTCAACCGGTAGTTGTCTTGTCCTAGGACAGACCCTTCAGATACTTCCTTACAGCTTTGGAAAATCAAAAGAATCATGACTGACAGTGAAAAGGAGGATAGGAAACAACTATTCACTTTTTCTCACAGCACAGGAGCTAACAGACATGAAATTAAATTATGGGGTAGCAAGCTTCAAGCAAACAAAATAAGTTAATTTTGTGCGCTACTCATAATTAAGTTGTCCAACTTACTGCCACACGGCGTTAGCAATGCTAGAGGCATTGGTGAGTTCAAAAAGCAATAAAAGAAATTCATAAAAGAAAATCCCATCAAGACCTATTAAAAACAGAACCTCTGAGGCTGGCAGTACCTAAATCATAGACTGGGAGGTTATCTGGGGAAATATTCCATATGGTTGTCCCACACTTATTCTCTTTCTCTAGGTTTTCATTATTAGCCAGTATCACTCACATCCCTGAGCAAGGTGAAGCTCTGATTTGACCCAGCATGGCCATTCGTATGTTCTTAAGTATTGCAAAAGTCATTACATTAACTTATCATGTGGTGGGACAAGATTTCAGTTTAGGTTTTTCTTGACTAGACATTGCTGCATTACAGCAATGCTTTTAACAGACCTCACTGTTAATCCTGAACACTCTGATCTAAGCAGCTCCCAAGAATATGGACCAAAACACTACAAATTGTATCGTCTTTATAGGCCTGTATATGGATTACACAGTGAAAGCTGTACAGGTCTTTCTGTATAAAGCAAGTAAGTTAAATGCAGACTTCTGCTGTTACACCATATTAAACCCCTTACATTATTACTTGAATAAATAACAGATAACTTGACATGCACAGACTAATTCCATTGTAAGGGTAGTGCTTGATGCAAGCTAAGGCTCCAGTTCAGAATCAGGTCCTTCTAGACAGGAAGCAAAAGGCAAATTTAAGAGTGAGCAGCAAAATTCAGTGAATGCTAGTCCCCGCTACCCCAAAGTGAGAATTATAGGAATTACTCTACAGTTCAAGTACTATTTCATTAGCCCGTAACTGGCCTGAGTTGCCCCACAGAAGTTGCAGTCCATGTAACAGGCTGATGTGGGATCATCGGTAAAAGTTTTCTCCCAATATCTGATGTTCCAAACTCTAGAAAACAATAAGACTCTATTATTTGTCTACATAGTATTAAATCTCTCAGTGAACCCTGCCAAATTCAAAGGTCTTGTTTGACCATGGCAGTTTCACACTGTAAAAAAAAAAAAAAAAAAAAACAACACAAAAATGAAAACAAAACTAAAAATAGTCCTCCAAACTTCTGTATCACAGTTTCAAACTTGCTGGATTTGGATTAGGTAACTGCCTCTTATGTCTTGTAGTTAAAGCACAGAAGAACAGCCAATCTTCACAATGCATTTGCAGGTTTTTTTTTGGTGCGGGAGGGCCATGCTTTTATAACTACTTAGCTTGGCACTTCTTTGAGGTAAATATTTCTACTCTTTTCAGTACCTTTTGCAGGGAGAATTATTTTGACCATATTTTCCTTTCTTATTTCTCTCTCTCTTTCTTTTTTTTTAAAGCTCCTAAGAACTCACAGAAACCACTTAGATAGTGAAGTATTTGTCAAAAACGTGAATTCTTGTCCTCAACTGTGCTATTTATATCTATGTCTTCTGGTCACACTGAGTGGAACTAGGAGAAATGTTCTACAGAATCATTTTATTATATTTTTATGATTTTGTTTGATACTTTGTATGGTGGCTTAGCTCTGCAAACTAGAGTACTGTGGGTGAGAAAGGCAAAGGCCTTACCTATTCTCTGTTCTACCTTTTCCTGGATGGATACATGCAGGGAAAGTGTACAGCTGGCAGATAACAATAATGCCTCTTTTCCACATCACAAGTCTAAAATCCAACAAAAGTACACAGGGGCGGTACAAGATAGGATTTTGGGGTTTAATCCATCTCACTATATGAGTGTTTATAGCTGGATTGTCAATTTTTCCAAAAAATGTAACACAAATTATTACAAAACAGGGCAAAGAAATACTAAACTGAGTATTATTGTTACCCTAAAGCACACTTGCTAGTTTTTCCTTATGGGCTAGTCCTATTGATTTTTTTCAGTATATATTCACTAAACATACATATTACCTCTGAACCTCTCTTTGATGGTATTACAGTTTTTCATATTAGGTCAGTTAAAGTTTCATAAGTGTAATTGCCTGTGGAGGCTGGTACAATTTATTTCATATGTTTACCGCCCATTAACATGTGCATGAAGCAGTTTCTTGCTGCTTGTGTATCTGTAATAAATATTAAACCATCTCATCTACTCATAATAATATAATAGGTCCTGTGATGACTGACTCTATTTGCACAGGAAGCCAATGTTGATGTTTACCAAGGTGTAATTTACAATGATGAGTGGTGGTGAATAGAGGTTTTTTTCCTGCCAGCACAATTCAGACTATGCTCAGTTTCTGCAAAATACTTTGCATGCCATTGTGGTCTCTCAGGTCAATATAGATATACATATTTTCTTCAGTGAATAGTTGCTGATCTATATTAGGAAAAGAAGTTATACATTTAAGGAAACTATTTATTTAAAGATAAATTTAGCAAACCTCTGAAAGACGGTGTCCTGGTAAAATTGTAGGTAGACTTCAACAACAACAACAACAACAACAACAAAAAGTGTCGAGGTAATAAACGGATTTCTGAGAAATAAACATGGTAGGAATTTTTCAGAGAGAGTGCCAGTGACTAGAAATGGAAACCAGTAATGGGTAAAGTGGAAATAAGGTGCATTTGGTTTAGTGCAGAGGAGTGCCATACACTACAATGTATTACAAAAGGATGAAATGAATTCTCCATCATCTAGTCTTTAAATCCAGGCTTAAAATCTTTCTGAAAGATACTCTTAAGTTCAACTTGCCATTGCTGAATGACATTTTCTAACGTGTTATGCTGGAGGTAAAAAGGGCATTATGATTTCTTTTGGCTTCAACTCGTAAAATCTATGATATAATGAAATACAGTAAGAAAAAACACATTTATTTTACTTTTATATTCCATATTTATTTTCACTTTTGGAGGTCATTCATAATTTTAGGAAAACATTCTTTCTGGAATTCTTCTTTTGAATTTGGGGTGGTGATTCTTTATGTCCAGTTCTCTTGTCATCTCTGTATATATCCCCAAACCTGTTTTTTCATCTTCTCACTCATATTTGGAATTGGGACATACCACTCTTTCCTGATGAACATCACTTTATTCTACTAGCCTTAAGCCCACTTCTCTGAATCTCTTTTCTTGTTGTCAGTATCTTACAAATATTTGATCTTTCCCATACTTCTTACTACGTGGAATCCTGAAATCAACTTAATGAAATTCATAGTAAGACATAAAGCTTATAAAACTATAATTGTAGTGATTATGTCAGTGTATATATGTATATAGACACAGACATTTTCTAAACTCATCACTCCTTTCTGAAAATATTCTGGGTTGAACATAAGAAAGTGGAAGGCATCTCCAGAGGCAATCTTTTCCTTTTTTTGTTTCTTAAATCATACCATTGGCTCCAGAGACAATAAAAACAGGGAAAATGCAGATCTTTTGTCTCTCCTTATTTTCATCAAAGTGAAAGGGGTACTGCTTGGCTAGAATTGGTGTTCTAAATATAAATCAGTTGCAATTGCAATGTACTTAGTCACATTTTTCCCCAGTTTTGTGGTTCCTCATGGAGTGACAGCTGTTTAGACCTAAAAAATAATAATAAAAAAGAAGTCCAGGCTCCAATGTGAATAGAGATTATTGGTATGTGTGGTCTGATCATTTGCAGAAAACTGGCCCTAAAATTTCCTTTTCAAGGTCATTTAGAACAATCTTGGATCACAGATGCATTTGATAAATGAATCCATCTATATTTATATCTAATTCTTGTCTTTTGGAAAGGCAACACCTCTCCACTCTTTAAGGTCTTCCTTTACAGAGTCTTTATTCACTTTCTTTATTCTTTTACTAATTTTGTCCTGCTGCTTCTTTTCTGTGTCCTAAAAATGCCTTCCCTTCTTGACATTCAGACTCTTCAAATATTTATAGATTGTTACCATGTTCCCCTTTAGTCATTTCTTAGACAAACTATGCATATTTAGCACTTGCAATCAATCCTCATACATCAATCACTCCAGAAGTCTAATCATTTTTGCAGCTTTCTTCTGATCTTCCTCCAATATGTGAATATTTTTCTTATAATAAGATGCCTAAAATTAAATACAATGGGTCATGTCTGCAACTCATGTAAATCAGCGTAGCTCTGCTGAAGACTCTGTTGATTCATGCTAGCTGAAGTTTAAGAGCAGCATTTCTACTGCAAAGATATCAAAACTGTGTGTGTTTTGTGAAGTAGTGAGCCTTAATCCACAAAGAGCTTTTTTATTTTTTGCATAGTAAAGCTTCTTTGAATTCATTTCCATCACTTAACTATATTTTTGAATGACAAATTTCCAGTTTTGTTTCTGTGAAACCTCAAAATACTCTGCATTTTCATATTTGTGTCATTGTTTTCAGGAGCTGCTTCAGCCTCCCTGATACTCTTCCATTCCATCCTCAGTGCACGCATGCTGAGGGCAGCATCCCAGCCCTCTAGCTGGAGGTTTCTGCTTGCAGACCATGGTCATGCAGAGGTGATGCAGGTTTAGATTGCCCATGGGAAAGCTTGCTCTAGTCCAGATGATAATAAGCAGCAATAGCCGACACCCTCCCGAAGCATATCTACTATGTGGAAAGAAAGCTTATAGTCCTGCTTGCTGTCACTGATCTGTCTTTGGAGTCTTCTACCATCTTTGTCACTCATCTGACCCTATCAAGCAGTCTATCCCTCAACATATTTAATCCCAAATACTCTTTTTATGTAATTATAATTCAATAAGTTCACTCAAACTCATAATAGGGAAAAACATGCCTATTTTTTAAAAGCTTTCAATTTTTTCATACTAGCTATGGCTAAAGGGCAAAAGTAGCAGTCCTAATTAGGCTCCAGACCTCCTCTGTTGTCAATGGAGATGAATAGACTATTTCAGAGGATTAATACAGCATTTACCAGAATGAATTAGCATTGAAAATTAAAAAATAAATAGATAAATAACTTACAAAATAGGCTATCACTGCTAGATGCAAAATATTGACTTTGCATTAGAAATACTGTAAGGGAAAAAGTGCTGTAATAATTAAATTTCTCAGGATTCATCTCTTGTAATATATTAGAAATACACACACACATGCACCCACACAAACACAAAATTAATGAATAACACTATTTCACTATCTCACTGTTGTCAGTTCTGTCCTGAATAGACACTGTTTGGACAGAAAGGCAGGGGGGAAAGACTTCTGGATTGCTGTTAAGCTTTCCATAGTATTGAACTGATACTGTGTTTGTGTTTTGTTTTGTTTTGTTGGGTTTTTTTGTCACTAACGTGTAATACAAGCAGCCATACTTTAGAGATATCTGCTTTACTGCAAATACATTGTGACTGAGATGGAACTTAGTTTCAAACCAAGATAGCAACTTCCCCAGGAAACCTTTTGTTCAGACTATAAAAATTATTTACTTGAAAAAGTTCAGAAGCCAGGCAAATTTGTAATTGATAATCATAAAGAAAATCTATTGACCACTTTGCTACTTTGTAAACTATTTTACATACTCTTTTTTGCCCCACCATTGCTTTCCAATTTATATAATTTTTCTTTGGCCTTTTCATTTTAAAGGAGTGTTTTCTGCTTGATTTCCTTCAGAACTGTTTAGTACAACTTTTATGACTTCAAATTCCACAGGGGTGAGTAAACCAAATGCTATCTGAGCTGTAGGCCATATGTCAAAACAACTTTGCATTTGATACCAAGGGAGTCACATAATATCATGGGAGTCACGGATTATAGTATTTGTTCAAATAATTACGATCACAGAATTGGGTTATATATAATTCTTTTTTGTTGTAAAAATACATATACACAGAGAAAAGCAAAGCTTTCATGAGGTGCTGTGCATGTTAGCATTGTGTTTCACCACAGAAAGGTATAGAGAAAGACATTTTGAAATTTCCCTCTCCACTAATCACCATATGATCTTGGTTCAAATAGATTAGACCTTCAGATACCATACAGGCCACTGAGATTGACATAAATTGCATGGCAACAGGAATTTGGCATAGACAATACCTAAGGAATGAGGTACTTTGCTCTTTGTCAGTGCAGGTTTATTTCCCCTCAGGGTGCTGTTGCATGTTGTGCAGGTACTTCCCTAACCACTTCTCAGGCTGAAATTCTGCTCACCAGCTACAGGGATTCATACTGCACTTTCACTGTGGTTTACAGTTAGGACTATATTTCTGACCTTGTACACCTCTTAGATTTTGGTTGCCTCTTTTGCAAAGAATGGAGCGAAGGGAGTAGATGATATCGATCTATGAGGTGTGGTAAAATACAAGGCTAATATTTAGCTGACTTCTCTCTTTTTCTTAGAAGTTCAGGGCTGCATTACCAGAGGATTTATTTTAAATGACTTCAGAAAAAACAGAGGTTGCTCCAGATATTGATGGTAAACCAGTAGCTACATGTACCTATTTTACATCAATGGTTCCAGTTTCTTCTCAGTCTAGACAAAACAGAGGTTTTTCTGTTTTAATGCTGAAAGAACAAAATGGAACTGTGCTTCTCTTCCTATTAGAATTTGCTGGAAATATGAAGAAACAAAAGTAGGAAGAAATGATTAAAACATTTGATCAGTCTGCTACCATCGCCAGCTGCCCCTTTGCCCATGTTTAGATCTGTCACTGTTTCCTAGGCAATCTTAGGGCGTGGTTTAATCTGTTTGTCCCTGACACACATTTGGTAGGGTGTCTAAGGATCTGGGTATTAAGCAATAACCATCCCTGCCCTGAAAAAAGCATGCAGAGCCTGCCTGTGAAGAGGTACAGAGGAATCTTGACACTGATAGTGTCACTTGATTATTGGTAACAAAATGGTCAATGAAATATAAAATACTGCTCATTGGGAAAAACAACCATATTTAGGTATACAAAAAGATGATCACTAAATTAGTTCAGAATATTTAACAAAGAGATGACAAAATACCTCTGATAGTTTTATGAAGACAGCTTAATGCCTGGTAAGCCCAGAAAGGCAAAATGTGATACTAAAATTTGTTAGGAAAGGAAGGTAGAATGAAACAGAAAACATAATTGAGGTAACATATAAATCACTTGAACACTTATATTTTTTAGCAATATAGTACATTCTAATATTACCATCTGAAAAGGGTTAGGCAGAAACAGAAAAGCAGGAAGGAATGTGACTAGGATGAGCAACAGTACAGAACAGCTTTGGTTTTAAGAGAGTTTAAACAGAATAACACTTCCAGTTTAGAAAAGCTGTGATACGGTACAAGTATGTACAATCAGGAGTGATGATCATTCATTAGCTCTCAAAGAGAGCAAGAAGTTGTCAAATGGTATTTTTCAAGCATCAGGTTTAAAGCAAGTGAAGTTCTTAAAGTACAAGTGAAGTAATTAAAATGTGGAACTCATTGCCACAGGATATTATGAAGAACAAAGGTAGAAATGGATTCAGAAAAATTTATAGAAAGAACAAAAAAATCCTTTAGGGGCTGTTAAATAAAAAGATCTGAAGTCATGCCTAATCTAAGAAATTCATAAACTGCTAATTATCAGATACTGATAGCATATAAACTTGTCCTGTTATTTCCTTAAGCACCCACTATGCACTGCTGTTCAATCTCAGGCTTGAGTCTTTGTGCTCTTCTGTTATTACCTGCTAAATAAAATGCCAGTGTTCAGAAGGAAAGAAGACCATTTGGTTGTCTGAAGCCATTTTTTGGGGAGTCAGCTGGGCTATAGAACAGACAAATTCCCATTTTTCTAACTGTTTCAATGCTCAGAAATGATCTGCGCATTGGTGGGGCAGGGCCACTAAGCATGTGCAGCAGCAGTGCGATCTCCTACACGTGTCTCATCAACGTGCTTTTATTGCAACCTCTGTCGCACAGGCATACACAGTGAACTGTCTGTCCACCTGATTTGATCCTTGGTTTCTGCAGACATTACTCTGAAATATGCCAGCAGCAGTGATTTATTGCTTGGGAAACACTCATCATCGGATGGAAATTAAAATTTGTCATTCAGCTGAGCTTGTGGCTGTACTGGTCTGAAAACAGGCCAAAAATATGTTCTTCAGCATACAAGCTATGAAAAGTGAAACCCAAAGATTTAGATATATATCTCATTAACATTTCCAAATACCTTTCAGTTAATAGTATGCTGTTTTATTTTAAATTCTGACACACTTTTAGCAGCTTTTTAATTTACCAATTACAATGCCAATTTTTCAGTAACCAGAGAAAAGATTCTTCTATTATTTTTTAAAATAATTTTCTAATATATCTGTACAGGAACTTACAATGATGCATTTCTGCCAAGATTTGTCATTGATGTCTGAGTCCAGAGATGTGATTGACTATGAAATTGTATCCTTCACGTACAATGTTGGTTTCTCCTTAATCTTTGGAGCACTAGAAAAGCACTAAGAAAGTACTCTAGGTAAAGTCATTCTCTGGTCCCTCTGAAAGTCAGGACAAGGCTGTAGAAGAAACTAAGTCTGGCTTGCAGACTGAAGCTAGATTTTCCACATGGTTGTATTTGAGAATTACCTTTCTATTCTTCTCATTATAATTTAAAAAAAATATGTTCCTGGACTAAGGCTTCAGAAGATTTCTCTTCTGTGCTGCCTCTGTTTTGGTGTGTTTTTTTTAGTGAATCTATAGTACTAATACTCATTACTACAGATAGTGGCCTTCCTGTCAAAACACAGGAAGTAACAATTTGTGTTTATTTCAAAATTAAATTTAGGTACAAAATAATCTAATTCCTAATTAACATTACTCTAATTTTTGGTGCTGAAAAGGAAGATTTCACTAGAATATCTTTTCAGGTATTTTAGGTTGTTTGAAGTGGGCATTATGGAAAAGTACCCAATTTCTCTATTTCTTTCTTTTAGCCCTTGTGAAATTGGGACTTTTAAAAAAGGGAGGTGGAAGTAACATCTTACCTTTCAAAATAATTTGTTTTACGTTGGTAAGCAGCACTTTCCCTTTTACGTGTTTATTTCACTTCAAAGCATGACCATGCTACTTAATCTCCAGAGAGTGATTTTAGCACTCAACTGTTTTAACACAGTTAAGCTGGAAGGCAGTCTAGGGATGTGAGGAAGTCGTTTGTTGTACATGTAATGGTGTAAAGTATCCACCAGGGAAATCTTAAAAGATTTTTCTTTTTCTTCACAGAACTGTCCATGAGTAGAATTCCAGTTTCCTGATTAGTTCTCTGATTAGCTTTTCATAACTCTGTCCTGTGTCAGGGAATTAGCAAGAAAACAAAGATCAGGCTTTTGTTGATATTCATGAATATTACACCTTTATCATCATCTCTTTGGTTATGTCTCCTGGATTTGCTATGAGGGAAACTTCACAACTGCTGAGCTTATCTTCAGGCACCAGTCCTGTGGTGCTCTGTAACTGTGCAAAGCTGGAGCTAATCTGCTGTTTAACTCTGTTCCTATGGGGATCTTGAGCACTGCAGCAGCTTAGCTCCAGCTCTGTGGGTCATGAGCCGTTGTGTGTCTGAACCCTCATTTGCACACTGGTTTTTCAAAGCTCCCCTTGGACCTCCATCACACAGGAGTCCACAGCAGCAGACTCTTCTGTGGCCCAAGGTCAAAATGAGGAATATCTTTCCAGGAATCGCCATCTAGCTTTTCCTTAGAAAATAAATACAAAGCTAAACAAAGCCCTGTTTAGAGGAAGCTTTGAGGGGAGGCTATGCTAGAGCTGCACTACGCAATTCTCAACACACTGTGGAGTTGAATTAATAGCATAATGTTACTTTAAGCAATATAACCTCCTTATTTTTTTATACAATTCCTGGAACTGAGGGAGCAGATTGATTTATTTTTAACCTGCACTTAATTGGGTATGGTATGCTAGTGCTTACTTTCCCTCATGAAACTGGTTTATTATTTACTCTTAGTGAAATACTGAAAAGCCTTCAGAGAACCCCTTCAAGTCAAAACTTTATGAGACTTTCGTGGATTGTTACTAGTGCTGGAGCCCTCATACCACCATATCTGTCTATGCCATGAAGTCAGTCTTATGCTCATTTTCCATTAAATAGTTTATTTTCTGAAATCCAGTGTTCAGCAAAGAAAAGGAAAGTGCTTTATTATAATTAAAAAAAAAGGTCCTATCATAAGTGTCCTTCTATGAAACTTGTATTTTATTGCTGTGAGTATAACAAAACTGTCATGTAGAACCTTCCACTCATAAATTGTACTTATTTCACCACCACAGTCATCACGTTCAAGTAAATAAATATGTGGGATTTTTTTCTAATTCAGGCAGTAGGAACAGATGTATGGCTTTGCATGCTCAAGAGGCTTTTGTGCATTGTAATGATAAATATCTTTGTATCCATGTGCAAAATATATTCTAAAATAAAATTCCATGGGTTGAGTCTTAAAGCTAAGGCATTAAGGCAAAACTAATATTTTATTGAGTGATCTTAGAAATTTCTTCTATAGATGTAAGCAGAAGTTATTTCAGCATTTAGAAAGAGCAGTATGTACTAAAGTGTGGAAGTGTTATGTTTGCTATGGCTGTTACTTCAACGCGTTTTCTGATTAATTCATTAAAGCGTCAGCCCTGGAAAATGAAATGACACTTCACTGCAATAGTCTGAGAAAATCCTGATAATACTTTAATCTACGATATTTTCAGCAAACTGCTTGAGGTTTTCAGCAAAAAAGTTTCCCTGATGGAGTTATCTTTTAAAAAAATCACCCAAAGTCTGCCTCATAGCACATGTCATGCAGTACAAAATTCAATATTTTGGTCAATAACTTGCCAGCAACATAAAAATGTATGATCTTCCACACCAGGTCAGATCGAATCCAGTCTCCTGTGTGAAACCATCTTGCACAGGACGTGAAAGGAAAGTTTATATGAATAGGGCAGGCAGGTGCAGTGACACTTCCTGCAACATCTAGTACTCAATAGTTTAACCGGTTTTGGAGCCAAGAAAATGATTTTTATATTATTGCTTAAAAATTTTAACACTATAAGAGTGTTGAAGACAATATGGTGATTAATTTTTCATATAAGATGTTGAGCCTTGAGCTGTTATGGATTGTCCTGAGACACAGCAGTGTTCCAGTTACCAGTGGACTTTTTTCAGGTGAGGTTAGGTAATACTGCCATTCTTCATATCAAAAGACAAGACTGTTTAGTTTGTGCTAATTAGATTAGCACAGAGAATTGTGCTGCTATCAACCCAAATAAAAACCAATGCCAAAAAAAAAAGCAGCTGAGCATTATTTTTATCCACTCCCACCCTATCTACCTACCTCTGTGGGTGAGATCATTATCCCAGTGTACTGCAGTCCTGGTGCACTGTCACTCTGGAGGTTCTCAAGGAAAAGTAAAATCCCTGAGAAGAAACATAACGTTCACCATAACTGCAATGGGTTTCTCAGTTTCTCAGATCAGTAACATCAGCCGGCTGTGTGCAAGGTTAGTGATGCGGTCCAGTGTCACCGAGGAGCCATAAAAAAATCACAAAGACTTCTGAAACCCCCTGCTGGGCTGGCTGTTAGTTCACTAGCAAAATAATGCTAATACTCTACAGCACCTAAGGGTCTCCTGTATTAAAGTGCTGAAAAAGAAAGCAAAGAAGTGAAGGACTTGCATTCTGTAGTATATAGCGTTCGTATAGTTCTAACAGAAGGTATTTGTACTGTAGGGAAAGGACAAAGAAGCTAATGATATTGTTAAAATCAGATAGGCAAAAAAGAACATTGTAACAAGCACTGAGCCAGAGGCTGTAATCAATTAGCTGATTGCTTAACTTCAGTCCCCTGCATTATATCTGCCTGCAATGGTGAAAGATGCACAGCTGAAAATTCCCCATTACAAAACCACAAGTCTATGGAACTCTATTCAAAAATACTTTAAAAGGAAAGGACCTGCTGTAGTATAGATTCAATCACCTTGAAAATTGGTGGCCTTTAAGTGGTATCCACTTTATAAATAGAAGATCCTTGGAACAGAGACATGTGAATGCAGATGTCTGACATGATCAAGCTCAAACCAGGCTCCAGTATTTTAATAAGAAATCATTAGACTGAACTGCTTCGGGTGAAATCTTTCTCCATTGAAGTCAGCAGCAAAATTCTCTCTGACTTCAGACAGGGAAAAAAAAACCAAAAACCCAACCAAAACCCCAACCCTCTGCAAGACAGTTATTAAGCTGCAGTAATGGATAAAAGGTAAGGAATTTATTTTTATTAAATCAAAATCTATATCTATCTTACAAACATAACAAGAGAAAAGATTCTATTGATTCTTGCCTCATTGGCTATATTTACTGAAAAGCTTTAAACTAAGAACCAAATAGTCTTTGAGAGTTCCTCTTCATCCCCCACAGTAATATCTACTTCTGTTTGTACTTTGGAAAAGGTGATTTAAAGAACACAAAGATAATCTCACAAGTAACCAGGTAAGTAACCCAACTTGTGCTGCAGAAAACTGAAAAACTCTAGAATGCTGCAATGCGAAGCACCTGGGAAAAGTGTTTTGTGGAGTGTTTTGGGCTCGTAATTAAAGCTTAGAGATACATCTATGTCTTCAATGTTCAGTGAGTTGCTCCAGTGCTGGCTGGGCCTACTCCGATTACTGGGGGATGCTGTCTGTGTCACAAATTCTAACTCATAGTCTCTTGCCTTTTTACTATATTGAATATCTTTTTAAAATAATTAAAATAAAAAAGAATACAGTATTCTCAAAGTAGAAAGGTGAACAATAAGCTATCAGCATAAATTGTCAAGTAAATAAGATTTCTTGTGAGCAAATGCCAAAATTATACAGATGACAGGATTTGAAGCTAGTGAGGCATTTTAACTATGTGTACTTCTGTTGGGAAAAGACGTGAACTGCCCACAAAGTCCTTGCAATGAAATGGTGACGGTTTTGAATGCAGATGGGGAAGAACTCAAGACTTCTTTCCTTGTTTGTAATGAGCAGGGAGGAACTGGTCAAGAAAATCTGGGTAAAAGGCGGTAGTGAGTGAGAAAACCCATGCAGTAAGAGTCTTCATGAGCCATATGATAGAAAAAAGGAAGAATAGCAAAATAAAAGCATCAGATTTCAGGAAAGTAGGCTTCAGTAAATTCTGAATTGTCTTGTAAGACATCATTGGAATTTAAGAAATTTAGGAATTTCTTGAGGAGTGACATTAAGGACATAAGTGAAAACTATCCCAGAACAGGAAGTATAAGATTTGCTAAATGATGAACAAGAGTGCTAAATTCTGAGCTTTTCGGGCAGCATCCAAAAAGGTAAACCTGGGTACCTTCTTAAGATAAATGTGATGCTACAGAATCAAAAATTACTAAGGCACACAATAGATTTCAATCCCAAAGACTGTGATAATAATAAAAATCATTCTTCCATCAGAGAAAAAATGAGATAAAGACCAACTAAACCGCAGTTCAAGAAAAGAGGAAAAATAATCAAGAGCCGATACTGACACATATGTTTTTAAATACTTTTTCTACATCACTTTTTTTGAAAGGATGAGGGACAGTTTAGTATTACAGTAATAAGTTACAATGAAGAAAATTTAAGACCAAGGATTTAAGTAGGAAGGGACAGGTTAAATACTTATTACTGGTAGATGTTTTTCATCAGCTGTGATGCTGCAGTACTTGAGGAATTAGTGAGGAAATATCAGAGGTGATAGAAGTCCCTCTGGGAAGTCAAGGACAATGGGTGACAATCAGGAATGAATGTGGTAGTGATCTTTGAAAGGCATGTCAAAGAATATTAGTAAAGTAGATGAACCTCTGTTCCTGGAAAAACACTAGAACAAATAATCAAACTATTTGTAAACATCTAAAAGAAAACAAGGAAATTAGTATCTCTCAACATGTTTTTTTCAAGACAAAATTGTATCGGAATAATCTAATTTCCTTCTATGAGATAGGAAAGAAGCAGCAGATATCACAAACAGCTTTTAACACTGCCTCATGATATCCTCATAATTAAGCTGAGGAAGTCTATTTCAAACAAAATTATAGAAAGTGGGCACAAAAAGACTTGACTTTTTCTACTGACACAACACTTATCAATATTTCACTGTCAAATCAGAATTATTTTTTTCAAGAGGTTTACGGTTTTGGCTCTTCTATTTACCTTCATGATCAGGAAGGAGTAATCAACATGGTGCTTACTAAACCTGCAGGCAAAATCACAGGAGTCAATTAATTGGTTGAGCTTGGCCAGGTCTGTGACATTTGACCATTTATGCTTCTATCCACATGCATATCCAGCATTCAAACCAATATTTCAATGTACATATTAAGCACAGAAATATGTATAGTCACACTCTGGCTGTATTAAATGCACAGTGGTCACAAAAGCATATTGTATTTTCTGGATTTTTTTTCTCAGTGGTTTTATATCTTTCATTATAAATTGCACTTCTGTTAAAATTACTCTATATTTTTTTGCAAAACACATTGATAAAATAAAATAAATTGGAATAAGCTGTAATAATTTAAGTATTTTTGAAAGGTACTGAAAAGATTGAAATTTCAGTGTGTTTTTGTAATCAATAGTGTCATTCCCCAAAAGAATTTATGAATAGTTTATTTTTAATCTTCTTTATCTCATACTATCTGGCTAGACATGTGGATAACATCGTACATTTCCTTTCCTGACTGAAAAAAACATAAATCTTTAGAATAAAGTGACATTCTTTAGAATAACGTTTCCCACTTTGATTAGTAGCATTCATAATTTCAAAAGTTGTTTTCCAGCGGTAGCCCTATTATCTACTTAAAAGTCACTGCTCCTATAAATATTTTTCAAATTGCAGGGAGGGAGATAAATCATACAAGAATGCCAGGGAAGAAGAAAAGAAAAAAAACAAAACAAAACCCCAAGAAACAATTTTTTTTTTGAAAGGAAGTATCACTTTTGGAAATCAATTAGCATTTTATTTTTGTATTATTTTCCTACTTTATAGTATATATATATATATACTATAATATATATAAAAATAATTATAATATATATAATATATATATTATAATATTATAATATATATAATATATAAAAAATACATTTTTGCTATGTTTGCATTGCCTACCAATAGGTGGCACTAATAATTTCTACATTAGCTGAGCAGTTGTTCGTTCTATTGTCTTTCAATAGTGGTGGAGTTAAATCCTAATATATCTCACAGTTTAATTAGTTTTGTGTTTGACATGAATTTTATGTTTTTAAAAAAAGGATTTCTGTGTAAAAATATGGGTAGTGTAGATACTTTCCAAGATAGATATTTTCCAAGCAAATATTAGATTCACGGGCACAGAACTGATACATTAATAAACTCTAAACAGGCTTTTTTTTTTTTTTTTTTTTTTTTTTTTTTTTTTGTGGGATCAAACAGTAGTGTGCCCCAAATTAGCAAAAGTTGAAAACTATTGATTAATAGCATCTGAAGGGTAAATAAACCATCTGAAATAAAATTGAAAGAGTCAATAACTCCAATACAACATGCATATTTCTCACTTTGACTTAATTGATTTCTTAGGAAAAGATTTGAAATGTTTAGAGTAGTTGAAGTAGAAAACATTTTTTCACAGTGCAATCTGAGTCTTATGGTTATGATTCACCTGGCCACATGTGTCTGTGACCAGTGCTTGATTGTTGTACACCTGTGATCATCTGTCCTTTACCTGTGAGCTTTGAGTCCTTTATTACCCTCTGTTTCAGCTTCGTGGTGGCACTATCATATTGTAAGAGCCGAATGGCTGAGTTTTCCGAGCAACTTCACGAAGAGTCAGATTTCTTTTAGCTCACCACAGACAAAGGCATACGTACAAAGTTTTCAAAAAAGCATGAATTACAGTAGAAGCTGGATACTACCAGCCCAAGGTACTTCTCTTCCCCTCCAGCTGAGTAAAATCCAGGATTCGACATGCTGTCAAGGACATGTCAAGTTCTGCTGAGTTCTCGTATGAGCCAGCCTGTGCAGATGTGTTGCACGTGGACATTTATTGTGGTTTGTGTTGTATTGTAGATCCAAAATATACCCTGGTGTGGGAGCAAACAGCAAAATCCAGTGCCATTCCAAAGCAGATCTCATTTCTGAAGATAAGGAGATGAAGCCAGATATTTTAATAACACAACTTTCAGATCTCAAATTTATTGTTTTTTTCATAAAATCAGACGAGTCAGTTTTTGTCTTTAACACTGTACACTAAAAGTCTGCTTCTTGGAGGATTCTTCCCACACTGGCTGCCTTCTGATATAGCACTGAAGCACTGGCTGTGGTAGGCATGCTGGGGTAGGAATGGCATGTCAAATGGAGTTGAGACTGATGTGCACATGGGAGGACTGCCTGTATTTGGCAATTAAAGGTAGCTTTGTACCTGACTGAGAATTACAGCAATATGGATGTTTCTACTGTATTTTCCTGTGAGATAAGTGCATACTCTGAAATATCTGTTAGGAAAGAAAAGTGGCAGCAATAAAGTTAGCACACAATCACCATCTGTGAAAGCCAGAAAGCATCTATGGACCCTTCACATGCTGTGAGAGTGCTAGAGGTTTATCATGTCATGTATGAGGAGGGACAGGAAAAAACTGGAAAGAGGAAGGAAAGAGGGAAATACAGAGTAAGGACCAAACAAAATGCATCATAGAGCTGACAATATGAATTTAAAAATACTGTACAAACTATCTTAACACCGGTATATTACCACAGTACAAATCATGGGAGTTTTCCACATGTCGTACAATATGAATTTAAAAATACTGTACAAACCATCTTAACACCGGTATGTTACCACAGTACAAATCATGGGAGTTTTCCACATGTCGTACAAATGAAATGAATTATTGCCAACCCCAGTAAATTCTGTCTGTAAGCCTTCTGACAGCTATTATTTGCAACAGGAAGAGTTTGAATATCCAGGGGTTCCTCTTGAAATTAAAATAAATCAGCAGCCTGAGGCAGTATCAAAGCATATGTAAAAACTAAACCTATCCTGAAGACACAATTTAAATGGAAGACTTCCCTGATTATTGGTAATAAGGTTGTGCTCAAAACAAGGAGGGAATATGCTGAAAGTCAAGAGATTTTTGCTGGAACTCTGGAAAACACAGCTATAGCCTACAGGAATGGGTAATGACTAAGCCCCTTCAGCTCATGCTACTAGCTGGTACCAATCTTTAAGTCAGTTCCCTGGCAGCCTCTGACTATGCTCAATAAACATTATTTAGCATTTCTGTTTTCTTTTCTATCGCACTCTATTTCCAGATACACACCAACAAGCAATGCCTATGTGTGTGTGGGGATAAAAAGGCAGGGTCATCTCAGGCCCTAAGAGGAAACATTGATCATCCTGGCCATGAGTTTCCATCATTTCACCCAACTACAATCGCTCCGGCTCTACTGGAGATGTCTCTTCTCTTCCCAAGGTCACTCACCTTCCGTCCTATGCTCTGCAACATCAGTAAAGAACATCATAGCACAGGGTCAGTTCTGGAGTTAATTGTTTCCACCAACTGGACAGTTCTCCCTTACTTCTTTATTTGCTCTTCACTGTCCACCCTGCTGGTTATATTTGATATGTCCTGTAAAGACCTTTCAGAGTGTAATTTGATTGCTGTTTGGGGAAAAAAGGCCCATGAAAGGAAAACTCCACTTTCTGCTCTCTCAAGCAGACGGTAACGGAGAGCATTCAGCTCCAGGGGCATTTCTTTATTTACTGATAGAAGAAGGTATCAATCTCCCTTCACCTTACCATGCCTTCACATGCATTTTGAGGAATTAATATCAGTGCTGTTAACTGTGGATTGCAATATTATATGGTCTTATCCCTGTAATGCTCTGATGACTCAGGAAACATCACTATATCGACTTTATAGGCAAAATATGAAGCACCAATACATTGTGAACTCAGGCCTGTGAAAAAAATCATTCATCATAAACATGTCAATTCCCTATAGGCATATTCAAAGTTCATGGTAAAAGCCAGATAACTCAGATGTCTCTGGGTTTTCCTTGAAAGGTTCTGTGACAGAGTTCAAAAGAATAAAAAGAAACTAAACTTTACTTTCTTTTACCATATACTTATTAACATATTCATTAAAGTATTTCAGTTAAATAGTACCATTAACTTATTAGCTCAAATAGCTAGACATTGCTGTTGATTTATTTGCCATAAAATGTTACTACTACATACTCTACTGTGAGTTTGGGACAATTAGTGAAAGCTCAGCATAAAATGTTACTTATTTTCCATAACATTTTACCCTGAGCTTTCACTAATTGTCCCGAACTCGCAGTGGAGTGTGTAGCAAATAAAGAAATGGAATCCATTTATTTATTTATTTATTTTAATCCTAGGCTGGCTGCTGGAGTGTCCTTCCCCTCATTTCTTACAGTGTTCTTGTAAATGATGTTTGATGTGATATAACATCTTTTGTGCTTAAACATCCCAGAAGGTGTTTAACAACGCAATGGTACCACCATCTCCTACAGTGCACTGCAACATGATGTGTAGGGTTGAAAGGGCAGAGAAGAAAGCATGCTTCAAGAGGACAGCATGAGGAAAAGAGGGATGCATTATCTATCGTTTTTACTTTAAAATCTTGTGTCTCAGAACCACAAAATGCAGCAAATTATAATCTTATTTAAGTCTTGTGTAGTGATATAAGAGAATATCAGCATAGGTATATTCATGAATATAAAGTCTTATATGTAGGAAATGAATGTTTAGGAACAAATCTAATGGCATTATAGATTGTGGTAATATTACTTGACATATTTGGGAATGCACTGTCAAACTGTATTAGATCCTACCTTTATTCACAGAATGATAATGTCGCAAACAAGGAGAAAAAAAACAGTCCTGCTCTGCTCCAGGCTGTGGCCTATTGCCTGTGCCTCAAGGGTGGCAAATGAATGACCAAAGCATAAACCAGTACATAATGCAAAGGTAAAGTGACACTCTGAGCAGTACAATTTGAGTAGGTTTGTTTATTATTGATCCCAAACACCACAACAGAAATAATTCCTCCTTGGCTAGGTTTTGGGCTCTCCACCCTGAGTCGCCTCCTGCGAGGCAGACTCAGTACAACTCTGCTATACCGGAATATGTTGTTAGTCAGCTTTCTGTTTTCTAAAGTATCAGTTTGGACCTAACCATTTACAACCTTCATTGTGTTTAACACCACAATATCTTGGGAAACTAGAGATGGCAATCATCCTTACCTAGAGCCTAGAGGATACAGTGCAATTCCAGAAAGAACTTGGATATTGCGATGCTCAGTACAATAAAGTGCACAATAAGGAACAGCATAACCTAAAGTTTAAACACTGTCCTTTAGATTAAAAGAAACCCAAAAAATCTAATCCAGGGAAAATTTAGAAACATCTTTCTTTGTAAAGCAAATGAGAAGGGTTTGGTGATTGAACATGGGATTCAAAACTGTGCTATAAATCATTTGATCAGATTGGGAGTTTTTACAGCAGACTGCCAGAAGTTGCAGTGCACCCGAAATTCTATCCCTCTTAAAAAATCCAGCATTTATCTCAAGCTAGACAGAGGTACAACCATGGAGCTTGGTTGAAGTCTCATACAAAGAGTTTTAGCTTTGCAGAAATTCACATAGGATAAAATTAACTCTCAAAGAGTCTAATTAATTATGAGATTTGCTGCTTGGCAAAAATGTCTAATTTAGCAATACTTTCTTGCTCAGAAAAATCACAGGTAACCATGGGTATGATTTCTTGTTTGGCTGAAATGTGAACGTTGGGAACCAGGAATTGTTTTGATATAGTGTGTTTTGTTAAGCCAGTTCTATGCTGAAGTTTTAATAATAGTATAACCATGGTAATTGCATAGCAACTGCTAATGTGAACATAACACATAAAATGGAGAGATTTGCATAGACTATAGAAATTAGGTGCTGAGGGTGGGTTTCATCTCATCTAATTTTAGAGCTCTGAAATGTGCATGTCTTATCTTTGAATTGGTCACCCTTAGACTCTTCAAAAGAAGAAAGCAGCTACTCCTAGTTATGCAGCTGACCTATTTTAATTTTCTTCTTTGGGATAGTGTGAAATGTGCTCCAAAATTCCATGACCTCTTTCCTTTGAGAGTTTATAGTTCTTTCTAGTCACTATACAATGCCTCAAGTGTTTAGCTAGGATGTAGATATACATGCCAGAGGTATTTACATTTGGTCAAATGAAATCTATCCACATTGCATTATCTGATGTTAGGAAATACTTTGCAGGGCGGGGTGTGGGGTGTGGGGTGGGGGAGGGACAAAGATGTAAGAGCAATAAATATTTAAAACTTCATTCCTTGGAACATTCCTCAAGGCAATATTTATAGTTACTGTGCTGTCAGTCCCCTGGCAACGCAAGGTTGTGAGAAAGGAAATGAAGTGCAGAACAGTCTGCGGGGAACATTGCTTTAGTAAATCTGATTTTTTTCTTAACTAGTGTTTCAGACTTTACTGTCATAGAACCTGAAACTATTATGATAATTTTAGACTTCTTTGGTTAGGTATAAATCTCACAAAAGTGTTCATTTTTGGTCAAAGAAATCTTAATCTAATGCCAGTCATAGATGTGTTTGCGATGGCGAGATTTGGGAAAAATCCCTGCTACTACCACATATCAATATAAGTGCAAAGGTACAAAAGAAAAGTCAACTGCTTTTTTTCTAAAACACAGTCACAGAGGCACAGGTAATGTTACATTTTCCAGGATAGCTAGATCAAAATTTTTGTTGTAATTGGTGTATCAGCTGTTGTATCTTTTCCTTTCTAACTTAATAAGTTGTATAGTGAAAGTGGAGTTCTAGACAGAATGCACAGCCTGTGTATGTCAGAGGAGAGAACAAGTGGCAGTGGATTACTGATGTTCTTCTTTTCTCTTTTAATGCTGAACATATTTCAACAAGTTTTCAATAACATATCCTAAATTTTGTCAGACAAACAACTGCACAGTTGTAATCAAAGTCTTGTTTTGGACTGGATCACTCAGATGTAATGATTAGTTCTGTGATTTAGCCTGTTCTGGGAATTGCCTCTGTCTATTGATCTTCCTCTTCCAGGATGAGTTCTTGATTTGAACTCTCTCTCTCAAAAAGAAAAAAAAAAAACAACAAAAAAACTTAGAGACTTTTTGTCATCTGATACCAGATTACTATCAATGAGGTCACAGATAAATATGACTGAAGTAACTCATAGATGACACTGTATTTTGCCAATAACAATGCTGGTACACTCTGCAGTGTCTTCAGCAACTGGAGCATTTTGAAAACTTATGCTACCAAGGTCAAGAATTGTCAGGCTTGAAGAGCATCTTACAAATGGGGG
>JAVJGJ010000014.1:16223006-16245053 GCA_035590215.1 Microhierax caerulescens | reverse complement strand
GAAGGGGGGACATTTGGCATTATGGCGTTTGTCTTCCCAAGTAACCGTTACGTGTGATGCAGCCCGGCTGTCCTGGGGATGGCCGAACACCTGCCTGCCCGTTGGAAGTGGTGAAGGAATTCCTGGCTTTGCTTTGCTTGTGTGTGCGGCTTTTGCTTTACCTCCTAAATTGTTCTTATCTCAACCCTTGAGTTTTACATTCCTTTCCGATCCTCCTCCCCATCCCTCTGGGTGAGGGGGAGTGAGCGAGCGGCTGCGTGGGGCTGGGTTGCCGGCCGGGGTTAAACCATGGCAGGGGCATATTCCAAGTGAGTATAAAATTGCTCTGTGATCCTTTGCTCAGCATGAGGAGTCTGCTGTAAACACAAGTGTGTCCTTCCACTAGAGGCCAAACTGATCCTGTAACTGAAATGTAGTGTACTACATAAACAGAAGTTCTCAAAGTGGTATTAAAAGCTCAAAATTTTCACATATTGTTCAGTTAGCATTGAAGAAAAAAAGGGGAAAAACAGAGAAGATAAGCATCTGAAGATACGCCAAATTTATCTTGCAATTTGAACCAGACAGTTCAAGAAGTTGAACCACACTATGACCAGTTAATATGCATTCATCGCCATCTTTAACAACAATCCTTGCTTTATCAGCTTCTCTCAATACCAACAACTACCTCTGAAGAGAAGTGAATTTAACACACACCCCCCAACTGGTATGAATCCCCGTGGGATCCACTATTCCTTGTCTACGTGTTTGCCTGCGTGTTTGGAGCTGGCACCACTAGAGCTGGAGGCTGCCTTACCACTCCAGCGAAGTTCATGACCATTTCACTGATAGACTGAGAATCCCTAGAAGTGAAGGATTCACGTACACTCTCCTGGAAAGGAAAATGGAGTGTACTTGCCCTTCCATATGTAATGTAGAGTGAACACAGAGAACTGTTGGCCTCAGACAGTAACTGAGGGAAGCTGCTCGCATTATACTGTTTGTGTGGTGGATTTAGCCCATCAGAGCCTTCCCCAGTGAGGGGCTGGCTGGTCTGAGGTTCCTGGGGCACGAAAGGGTGACTGACGTATTCCTCACACAGGTTTCCTTTGAAGCTCGTTGTCAGGGATGAGCTAGCGGCACTGAGCACAGTATTGGAAACCCTGACCCAATTCTGATCCACTTGGTGGCTGGATCTGAGGCCTAGTGGCCTGCTTGTATTTGGAGGTTTTATGATGGGAAAAGTCCTTAAGCCTTTTCTCTCTCAAGGAAAAGTGTATCTAAGAAGTGAGTCTTCTAGAAACTCAGCACAGCAGAAGACAAGACATAGGATTTATGTGTTTTTTTTCTGGAGCTGTTCATCCTGTCCTGAGAAAAGTGGTAAATTAATCTTAGCATTGTCTTTAAAGGGTGAATTTTCCTCCAATCCTGTCATCAAAATGTCAAGCGAGCAAAAATGACAAAGTGTAAAGGAGATGATACCCCAAGAAATACCTTCCAGTCCTTTACATGACGTATATTGCAGTTCCTGTTGTGCTCCGGTGGATCTGTGTAGTAGCTGAACAGAGATTGTATTTACAGTCACAATTTACTGTGGGCAGTGGAACTCACTAGTTCCTAATTTGATGTTTTCTGTACGATTTATTACTCTCCACATAAACCCAAAGCCTTCCATACTTCTCTCTGAAACACTAGTGCTTTTTGTGGATTTTTGTAACAATAGAATTGTGGGCTTAGCATTTTCATCCAGAAGACAGCGAATGTTTGAGCATGGATATCTGCCTAGCAAGTAGTTGTTGTACCCTCTCCCATCTCTCACTTTAGGTTTAGAAGTTGCTATGAATTCAATATTTTATGGGCACATAAAATTTTTAAGAGACACACCTACCACGCACAAACAATAAGGAAATGTTCCCTACAAGGCAGGTTTTATTTTAAAGCTCTTGGGTTATTCAGATAAGCTACATCAAACAAAAGAAATTAAACAGAAAGGAAAGATTTCACATCAGCAGAGAGCAGGCCTCACAGCAGCTGTGAGTCATTGCTTACAGAAGGTGTAACGGGAAAGGCCGCTGCAGCCAAGGCAGGGGCAGGCACCTGGGCACTGCATGTGCCTGCATTGCTGGTCCACCCGTGCTCCTCACAGAGTTCTTCACTTCGGGTGTATGTATGTACATCATGTGAATATTTATAGAGACATCTCTAAAGGTAAGAGCCCCATTATTACGTGCATCTGATATTCCTAGTACATTCTGAAACAAATGTCCAAAGCCTGTACAAGTAGAGTAACTTGATGGTAACTCATGAAAGGAAGAAGTTGCAAGATGTTTCTGCCATTTCTTTTCTGATAACATATGCAAATATTTGGTACTGCCAGACTCAGATGCTGTTACCATCTGGTCGTCCATTCTTAAATCTTAACCCTCTGCCTCTTGGTGAACACCGGCTCACAACAAGGAGTTCAGTCTGGTCACAGAGATGCCCTCACCTCTTGTCTACAGTTTTCATTGCTGACAAATTGCTCTGGAGCAAGATTTGCAAGGTCCTGTAGAAAGACTTGGAAAACTTTTATCTGTACACTTGCTGAGAAGCTTTTCCAGTTAAAAGATTTTTATTCCTTTCTTAAATCTCCTGAGTTAATGCTTGCAATTTGAGATTGATTCACCAGACTGAGTCTCAACAGCGTAGCACTCCAGTAGCCTGTCAACTCTCGAAATGTAGAGTGTGCAAAGACATAAAAGATGCTGGTAATTCTGTAGCATTGGAGCAAATCCTTTCCATCTCTTTTCAGAACAGAATTTACATGCCTAGGATGAGTGGTACAGTAACAGTGGGCTGCTGTTGCTCTTTGCCTTTGGGAAAACTAGTCATCTGTGGTGATGCTCCATTCTGGCAATAGATTACTGATCTGGTGTTGTTTTTACATTCTTCTTCTGTTTCTTTGTCTGGATTCTTCATTTGTCTCTCTAGACTTTTAGGGTATTTGTTTTTTGATGACCACTGCCAGACCATTTTTCTATCTTAGACTTATTTGTTATCTTTATTTGAATCAGTCAATCATAAATATCCAAACACAAGCCTACAGTGTGACCCCCTTGCTCAGATCACAGAAAAAGCTAAACCACATTTATGGTCCTGATTTGCCCTGTCACACCCAGGACATGCAAATCCTGCTTCTGTTTAGCTGACCTTAATTTACCCAGTCCAAAGTTCTGCAGTTATTTATATGCAATATCCTATGATAACACACATCATCTGGAGACATAAAACGTACCAAGTACATAAGCTAGCTGTATATGTACTGCTGTCATGCTTAAAAATAGCCATACTCCCAGTCTTAGGACCCAGTAAATTCCCTCAGTCCCCAATGGTTTGCAGCTGAACGTGTGCAGAGAGGCAGCCATAGGCTTTGTGGGATCCCAGACCTAAAATGCTGTCGCTATCTGGTGCTTTCCTGCCCATCTTACCAGCCTCCAACAACACTGGCTGGCTGGCAAGTCTGTCTTCTGCATCTCAGACCAACCTTGCAGTTAGAGATAGGTTTGCCTTGGAGTGTGGAAAATGCTCGTCTACATTTCAGCTAAAAAATGGGATGCTGCTGTTGGGTGTGAGACAGAGAAATCCAAGGCAGAAATGGAGTTTTTCTATTATTTTCTCCTTATACAGTGCTCACGCAAGACTGATTCAAATGCTAAGCCCTGTGTAGTACTTGGAATACAAGATGAAGGAGCTCATAATCAGATCATGGGAGAGATTAAAAGACCAAAGATGAACCTTACAATGAGTAGTATCTGTTTGGCTTAACCAAGGAAAAGTTAGGGGTGATTTGATCACATTCTGTTAAGAAAATCAGTGCTTGCTGTTTGGCCTTTCAGTCTAACAGAAAAAGGTGTATCAGGGCTCAATGACTGGTAGATGTAGCCATACAGCTGAAAAATGGCATACGCTCTTAAAAGTATAGATAATTCAGCAGTGGATTAGCTTACTCAATGATTTTAAAACTAAATGTAATACCTTTCCTGAAAAAACATGTTGTCTTTTGAACTAGAATAAAATTATGCAAGCCCGATGTCCATACTTAACCTTTAAGTCTCACAGTTCAAACACCAGTGAGTTTAAACACGCTGAGACTCAAATGCTGGGAAAAGAACAGGTTAAACACTTGGAAAACTCTGAACTAGGTGCTTTCCTGTCTGGCAAAAGAGGCATTTCCAGATAGAAACCTCATTTTCCACTTGCATTTTATAATACTGACCTAATCCTGTAGCATCCTACCTTTTCTCAGTTCAGGTCTGCAGAAGGAGCTTGAGCAGCATCTGCTGCCTTGATGCATGCCTTCCTCAGGCAGCAGGCCTGAAACTAATGTCATGGATTCCCATCTGGTCGCAGGTTCTGGGATTGCAGTTCCCATCTGATCCCAGTCAGACGAGCTCACCCAGGCAAGCCAGGTGGTATGGTCAGCAGGGGTACATCAAGAGACCAGGCACTACTAAATCTGGACATGTACCACCTAGGAGGTAATGGCATATATATGGAATGTGGGCTGGAACTGAGATACGGGACCAAACTCTTCTTTCCCGTTCAAGAACTCCTATTTTCTAATAAAAAGTCTCCAAATTACTGTTCTAAACTGCCAAAAATGGTGAAATATTAGCCTACTAATGTAACTCCATAATCTAAACAATCCTACTGCTATCAAAGTATCAGTTGCTTAGTTTTAAGAGTATCAAGCAAGTTGAACAGCTGAGATCCCAATTTCCAGCAAATAAACCAACCTTCTCTTAAGACCCAGTACAACTTCCATGCACAGGGAGACTAGACGCCAGTTAAACTGTATTTTAAACCACATCTTTAAATTCAAAATATCTGTGATGACCTGGTGCACATCAAGCAGCCCAGGATGAGAGATGAGACGGACAGTGTCAAGTCCTAGCTCTATGTAGCTTT
Source organism: Microhierax caerulescens (assembly GCA_035590215.1). Taxonomy (NCBI): domain Eukaryota; kingdom Metazoa; phylum Chordata; class Aves; order Falconiformes; family Falconidae; genus Microhierax; species Microhierax caerulescens. Next base: position 16,240,127 of record JAVJGJ010000014.1, on the reverse strand, counting down.
TGTTAGTAAAAAAAATAAATACAAAATAGGACTCCCAGGTCATATGCCAAGACTGAAATACAGTACCAGGAATCTTGCACCTTGCAGACAGAGATCAGAGAAATACTTGGGATTCTCTCTGCTGCTCATGCCCTTGACATAAGCTGAGGCCAGAGGGTAGTCACTGCACTCCTCTTTCCACTCGGCTTCCTCAAAACTGAAAAAAAAATAAACAAACCCAAAACAAAGAGGTCAGCTGTATAGTCTTAACTGAATTTATAAGAGCAGGAGGCAAAGTGGCTCCACTTGAGGGCTGCAGATTTTAATGCTTGGCAAGAAACTGGGAATTTCTAATTGCTGGCAGTATCACAGAGGAATCATTTGCTTTGTTACTAAACTACATGCATCTAGGGAACTAAAATTATCTGTAACTATAATTTTTTTTTCAACAGCTTCAAAAATATGGTTGTCCTGAAACTTCCCTGTTAATTTCCATGTATTTTTCTATGAATATTTCACATTTAGGGGTCACAAAGGTACAGTCAACATACTGATATTCATTTACGTAATAGTGAGTCTTTGCAACATGAGTATGCATGGATTACCATTGAGTTTTGACCAAGCTGACCAGAAAAATCTTAAGTTTAGGACAGATACTAGCCTGGCAGCTAGGCAGACTTCCCAGCATCCCAAAGTACTCATCACCTTGGAAAAGGTGCTTGCTTAGAACACAGCTCTCAGATGCCAGACAGAGCCAGCCCCTATGCACAGACATTTTGGAAAGGACCTGGGAACTAACAACGAATGCAGAGATTAAAGAACCTAAGAAGTGATTATTTAAAGTCATCAGGATGCCAATAAATAATGTTTAAATAGTGTGAATTTGTGTTAAGTGCTCTTGTACAAGGAATTTGATCACAGTTTCCTGAGCTTATCGTTCACTGTGAGAAACAGTGTCAGGCAGTAGAGGGCATTGGGACTGCAAGTTAAGGGACAGGAAAGGATGCTCATCGGTCAGATGAGAATAAAGCAGTGATCTTTCATCCCCCAGCACTCTTCAATAAAGAAGGCTGGGCATGCAGGATCAACTATCAAGTATTTTCATATTTACTGAACAATATTAGGCAACCACATTATCACTGTATCATGGCGTTTGTGCTGCTTACCTTACACCTTGCTCTGCATGACTCAAGCCTAATCCCACCCCGTACTCCCCCAGGCTTGCTGTGCACCTCTATTCTAGTCACTATGTTTCCAAAGAGAGGTGAAATAGAAGCAACTTTGTTTTTCCTTTACATACCTTCACAGCTGGTAGCATCCCTCCCTCTTCCCAGCAAATTTCCAGAGCAGAGCTGCCACATGTTTGGGGTTAGTAGGAATTTCAGGACTATGGTATGAAGAGATTTTGGTATGAAGTGATACCTTCTCCCACAGAATTCCATCTATCCTCCTTTAAGCAATAATAATAATAATTTAAAAAAGTACATTTTGCCTACTATGTGACGCTTGATAACTTGGTATTACCTAGGTAGTAGAGAAAAGAACAGAGAATACTCATCAAAACTGGTATTTCGTGCACTTAATTGTGCTGGAGTTTGATTCAGGTTTACGTCTTTTTTTTTGAAAAGGGCAATAAAATATCCACCAATAAATAGGCTGGTGGCTTTCCACACAAAGGGTGTTCTTTTCTTTTTATTAAAATCACATTCCTTCCTTTCTTCACTTCTCCTTGCATTTTCAAAGTCCTGGGCTACCTACCAGCAGCTGTAACTCACACAGCTATAATTTGATTCCTGAATGCATAATATTTATTCTGTGCAGTACTTTGTATCCTTAGATTAACTACACTTGGGGGACCAAATGTTACAACCAGCTTTACTGACTAATGCTGCTGTGAAGTCCCTTAATTAAGCTGCAGTCTGAAAAAATGTCTTTGATCCCTTTTTCAAATACCTCTGTAATAACATTTCTACTGTTTTGAACTGTCACACCTCTTTTTATCCTTCCTTTAAGTAATTCAAAGAGTACTTCTATGTAGAAACATTTCTGGGACTGCCCAGAGGAGAACTAAAACTTCGTGGAGTTTACATGGGTTTTTTGAAAGAAAACAGCCAGCATGATCTGCTCACATCTTTTGTCCAACACCCATAGATGCCTTGTGCTACTAAACCATGCAGAGCATCACATGGTGGTTACTGCACAGTTTTGCTTGTGTGCACATGATTTTGGTGGAATTCTAAGGAATGTCTCATTCCAGGTACTTAGAGCTGCAGCTGTCTCGAGTTATGCTCACATCAAATGCTATGGCACCTGTAAGATGCGAAGCAGTTCACCTTGTGGGGTATGCTCAGGGTCTAAACTTTGACTCCCACTTTTCTCCTTATTTAGATAATGGTCTAGATATTGTGGTCTAGATGTCCACCACCGAGGACACACAAGCTCCCATGCTCAAAGCTAACTTGGGAAGACTAATGAGGGAGTTCAGCAACATTTCCCTGAATATACCTTTGGTGAGCCTCAAGACAGATACACGGTCCGATGTGATCAGCCACACTCCCTGATGAGTTGGGTTTTTCATGGCCTGTTAAACAACAGCATGTGGGTTCACTCGTGTATTATTCAAAACTTCAACAGAAGGTGGCTGAAGTGTTTCTTGGCTGTATCACCCTTTCTGCTGCAGCAACAGGAGCACCGTAAATGCCAGCCAGATGCGAGGACATGACCCACAAAAAAAGAGGAAGCCTTAAGTGAAGACATCAATAAAGGAAAGGTAAGAAACACCTCTGTACTTCTGGAGAACACTCACAGCACTGAAGTCCTCTACTTTGAAAGGGCAGCTGAGAGATACTTCAATTACAGCAGGCATGATCTATTCGTCTATCACGTTTTAGGCAGCAGGACAAGAACAGCTGCCAGTACACCTTCCGTGGATAACACACTGGAAAATTTTCCCATCTCCAGTCATAGTCATAGACTGGCAGTTCACACACAGTTAGAAGGTATCCACGGACCTGCTAAGTTTTCCTCCATGAATTTGCTAACTTTTAGCCACGTCTTCTTCCTCACACTGCTGCCATCCTGGTTTTTCTTCACCATGAGGTCACCACTTGAGCTCCCACGTATCTCCTGTGTTAGGCCCAAATCATTCCAGGACTGATTTTAAACCCTTACCTTCTGAGCCTCTTCCTCCAGACCCGTTTGCTCTGTTCTGATCTATGTCCTGTAGAAATACAGGTGTGTGTGACAGCACATTAAAGAAACAAAAAAGGAAGACAAAAACCTCACAGACTTACTTTTCCCTTGTTTTCCTTTCCAGTAGCATGGATCAAAGCTGTATTAAGCTGAATAGACTTTTATAAAACTGGCAATTACCATGTCACTTACCAAGAGTTTTACAACACTGGGGCAGGTACACCCTTGAAGGGGGAGACTGCCACCTGTGAGAGAGTGGTACTGAGTGGTACTGAGGCAAAGGAGTGAAAATGGGGAGGGGCAGAGAGAAATCACCGCATCCCGCCCGCACACACGCATCCCCAGCCCCACGCTGCTCACTGCGGGGACCGAGTGTGACCTGCCGTGATAACAAGGAGGGGGAGAGAAGCCTGGAGTGAAGCTGAGCCTGGGAAAGGAGGTGGGTTTTTTTCCCCTGCGTTCTAACGTTTGTCTTGCTTCCCAACACCCAAATCTGTAATTAAATAATATACTAATTGCCAATGAATTGTGAAATTCCCCACACTGACTCTGTTTTGCCCCTGACAGCGTGTGGTAAGTGATTTTCCTGTTTTTATCTTGGCCAAAAAGCTTTCTTTCTCCTGTTCTTCCCATTTTCTCCCCAGCCTGGTGGTGTGGAGGCAGACAGCGAGCAGCTGTGGGTGCCTGGCTGTTGGCCAGGGCACTGCCAGCAACTCACCACTATCACCTGGGCAAGCGTGACCATCCAAGAATTGCCAGGAGAATTGAGCTTATTGAACTACATTTCCCGATGCTTGGAAGCCATCTACTGGATAGGTAAAAAGAACACAAAATCCTTCACAGCTAAATGTGAACGCATTTAGATGAAAACGCATCTGAAACTCAAAGGCTGATCATTTCCAACATGTGTGAGACACAGTGTATCACAATCCTAAAAATTACTACCATGAAGAAAACACTCAGCTTAACAAGAGAACTTGGCTTTAAGAACTGCCATGGTTTAACCCCGACCAGCAACCCAGCCCCACGCAGCTCATTCCCCCCTGCCCGGAGGGATGGGGAGGAGGATCAGAAAGGAATGTACAACTCAGGGGTTGAGATAAGAACAACTTAATAGGTAAAGCAAAAGCCACACACACAAGCAAAGCAAAGCCAGGAATTCCTTCACCACTTCCCATGGGCAGGCAGGTGTTCGGCCATCCCCAGGACAGCCGGGCTGCGTCACACGTTAAGGGTGACTTGGGAAGACAAACGCCATAATGCCAGATGTCCCCCCTTCCTTCTCCTTCCCCCAGTTTATACACTCAACATGACGACATATGGTATGGAACATCCATTGGGCCAGTTGGGGTCACCTGTCCTGGCTGTGTCCCCTCCCAGTTTCCCGTGCCCCCCCAGCCCTCTGGCTGGCAGGGCCCAAGGAACTGAAAAGTCCTTGATTTAGTATAAACATCACCCTGCAACAACTAAAACCATCAGTGTCCTATCAACATTGTTCTCATGTCATGCCAAAACACAGCACTGTACTAACTACTAAGAAAACTAACTCTATCCCAGCTGAAACCAGGACAGGCTCTGCACTGTCAGGTCTAAGTAGGCTGTCTAAAGGACACTTTATATTATAAAATACCTAAACAGTCCCTGGAGCAGAAAACAGAACCCCAGGCTGTCCCTTTAGTTATATCACACAAAATAAATCAGTGGAACACCACACTTCCATTTGATTCCACTACATGTCAAAAGGGAAGGCTTGTGCTATGAATCTATCACTTGTACTGAGGAATGATTATGGAATTCAAGCTGATGTTCAGTAAGGGCATTGAAATGATAAACCAGGCTATCTATATAATTCTGAATTGTTCTGAACCATCATATGAGCAATAGAGACCATATGTGAAGAGTACAGTATGTCCCTTACTAATGTGAAACCTCTATAAATTTACTTATACTGATTCTTCAAAGCAATGATAGTTTGTTTTTGATAAGCTGAACTAATGGACTTCAGAATCCCTTTGTGTAATTAACTTCCACTAGTCATCAAAGAATTTTCACAGACATTCCCTCTGATTTTTCATTTTGTAAAGAGTAAAACTGCAGACACCATTCTAGCATGGTCTCAGTATTGACAGGAGCAGAGATAAAATTATTGTTCAGTCTGTCTTCAGAACTACCCTATTTAATTTTTGCAGTGATTTATTTGGTTGATTTTCTTGCTGCCACATCACTGAAATAGCTCATTATTACTTTGATTATCAACTGTGATTTTTTTCAGAGTAATTGTCATCAAGGTTACTCCATAAATATGACCTACATTATTTTTCCCAAAATGTATAGCTTTGTTTACTCTGTATTAATATATATGTATTTTTTTTTACTGTTCTTCTGTATGTAACTGAGGGATGGAAACTTTTATTCATACTATGAAAACCTGGAAAGCTGGGCTTTGGCTGATTAGCTGTAAAGAAATTTGCAATTATAACCAAAAAGGATCTGGAATGAACGTTCATGTTTGAGACACATTGTAAGTATCGCTTGTCTATTCTGCCTACATTTTTTGAATAGGCAAAATGCTAGTATGCCTGTTGGTGTGGCCTTGCATAGATGGGCTTTCAGCTTACCCTGCCTGCCTTATTACCAATTCTTCTGTGTGAGGAAAACATATGTCTACTTGAAACTCTACATCCTAAGAAATCTCACAGACTTACTGATCTGCATATATATCTTCCTTCTTGTGTTCGCTATGCTTAATACAACATAAACTAATTAACTCCTCCTAAGCAGTTGCAAAGGGAAAGTCAGCAGTTTAGCTCAATTTACCAGGTATTTTCCTAAGGGTCATTTCATTTTTTTCCCCACCAGGTTCAGCTCACTAAACAACTGCTCTAGGTTTAAGGGAACAACATGAACTACCACAGTATGTTCTATAATTCAGGAAGCTTTAGTAAAACATTTGCTGTTTTGCTTTACTGAGATGCAATGGTACTTCTGAATTGCAGACAATGAAACCTCAACATTCATTTACTAGTGTTCCCTTCTTATAGGAATGGAGGATGTTAAACTGGATAAGACATCCCAGGTCAGTCAGTCCAGTCCCTACTGTCTAGGCAACCACATCATTCAGTATCTTTCAAAACAACTTTTTATCTGTAGTGGAATACAGTATTGTTGATAACAATGCATTACATGTGAGACACTTGAGCTTTGCAGAAGCAATGCTGCTATTTTTCTAGCTGGGAAGGATTTTGAGAATATTTTCAGCATTTGTGATTTAAGAACATTCTTAGCAAATTTAAAGAAGATCCTCATTGTTACCAGGAGGAAGTTGTCTTCTTGTCTTGGGGAAGAAAAAAAAACCCCACCAAACAAAAAAGCACAAAGGAGTGGGGAGAGGGAAGCTAAATGTTCATGATATTCATAGCACTTAGCAGAGTTTCTTTGGGTCTTAGTAGCTGGATTGTTGGTTTTTCACTTTTCAACTTGTTTCTGTCCATGCTTTGGGAGACAAGACATGACAACAAGAAATGGTCAGAATTATTCTTATATGGATATTGCAGCTTGGGTTTTGGATAGCAAAATCATAGAAACTTAGAATCATAGAATGGTTTGGGTTGGAAGAGACCTTTAGAGATATCTAGTTCAACTCCCCTGCATGGCAGGGACATCTTTCACTATATCAGGCTGCTCAAAGCGCTGTCCAACCTGAATTTGAACACTTTGAATAATGCAACACCACTGACATTGACTTTGAACGCTTCCAGTGATAGGGCATCCACAAAATGCAGTGTATTCAACAGTTTCATTTTCCTGGACACAATAATTCTAGAAAATGGTTGGGTGCTTGCAACTATGCTGCAAAGGCAAAGGCAGGAGCAAAATAGAAAACAAAAATACTTTGCCTTTAATTTTCAGTGATGGACTTCACTCCCACTGGATTTCCTGTTACTGCTAAATCTTAGTCCTTGAATTTTTTATATAAAATAAACTATTCAAAAATGCCCAAAGGAAATCCCTGGGGAAGATTTTAAGAAACTGATCCAGGAAGGTTGCTGCATTGTGTAGTTATCATACAAACGCTTCTCAGAGTTGTTTGCAAACTAAAGGAAATATCATTTAGTAGGACAGGCCAATTGCTTTAAAGCCTTAAACATGTTTCTGTGAGAAAGAAAAAAATCAAAAAGGGTGCTGATGACAGCTTTGAAAAGGTCCAAATAATGGACATAAAGAGCTCCTCCCTCAATTAATTCCATAGTGTTAAAAAAGCTAGAGAGAAAATGCACTGAGCGAAGTAATGAATGTGTTAAGAAAGCCATGCAGCAATGGCAAACTGTGTGCACAGATAACTGAAAGAAGCAAGGGGGTCTTGTTATGAAAAGGAAGATAAGACTAAGCAAGATGAGAACAAAAGCTGTTTTTTTTTACTAGTTACTTACTGTTCTAGGAGACAGTGTAACCTTAACCCTAAATAAACTTAGTAGCATTAATGCACCATTTCAAATCAATGCAAGGAAGTGGGTGCTCTAACCAGCATGTTAAATACTTTCATCCTGTAGCAGAACAATTTTGAAATTCTGTTGCTTGTGGGAAGCAGTAGATTTCAGGTAGAACAACAGTTTCTAATGAGGAGGAGGCAGAGAAACCTACTGAAATAACTTCTTGAAGAGAATTTGTATCTTAATGTTATCTTTTTTCCTCCTGTATATGCATTTTATTTTTCATAGCTATTCAGAAGATCTTTCATGAAGATTTTATTCCTGAATGAACTTCCACAGCTGTATAGCTCCTGCCTTGTCATTGCTGCAGCTAGTAGCTTTCTATATATATTTAAATAATCAGTTTCTTTAAGCATTTCCTAGAAAATATTCTTTCTGTTTATTCATGAACTGATGGTAAGATGAAAAGGAGAAATATAGACAGACTTGCACATTTATCTGGTAATTATTTACTTTTGTTTTCACTCAAGCTTTGAAAAAGGAATATATATATATCCAAAATACTGGAGAAATAAATGTCGGTATCTGTTTTGTAAGGTTCTTCCTGGATGAAACTGGTCTTAGACCAACTGAAAAGGAATAGCAGGTGCATGCTAAAACTATATTCATGTATTGAAAACCATGAATTGCAATACATGAGAAATATCTTAGGTGTTAATACGCAGTTTGTTGGTCAGGAATGACAGTTGGTTTGATGGAGGAGCTAAGTGGCTTTTCCTGCTCTGCAAACCTAAGTCAAGAGGTGAATGTGGCTATGATAGCTGAACTGTATAAGGAATCAGTTAAACAGCTCTCCTGGTTACTGGCTAAGGCTGAGAACCACAAAAAAAGTACTTAATTTATATTAGGCTTCTAATTGTCCTTTGAGATTGAGGTCCTCAGGGAACCTCAAGGAAAAGACAAGGCAGAGGTGAAAACTGGAAGCATGTATTTTGGCCCACATGTTTGGAAGGCATTAGCTACCATTTCTATGTAAGAGGATGACCTGTATTTGTCATCTCTAAGGCAATAATCTTCATAGAGTGAAAAAAAATTTCATTTGTCAGGCTGGTGAGTTTTTCTGCTATCGACATGTTCATTTTTATCTCTAAGGACTCCTTGCTGCTTCTTCAGCAGTAGACACTTGGTGACAATGGTGTCAGTCAAATTCTGGTCATTTGACCAGCTGCTCACCATTACTTGATTAGTTCATGCACAGCCAGATTAACATACTTCTCTGAGTGCTTCCAGCTCTTCATCTTAATGGATATGATGAAGTAGATCATATTAAATGGAGACAAATGCAGAGGGGGATAAATGTGGGCTGTGAAGGAATACTCAGCTCACAATAACAATTTATAGCTGAGATTATGTCCTTTGAAACATACACACAGACAGGATTGGTCTAATTCACTGAGAATGACCTGCAGGAGAGGTGCTTGCCAGTTTGGTTCTTTGCTCTGCTACTGATGCTTTCTATAACCTTGGCTAACTCACACAGCCTACGTGTAATTTGGATTCCTTGTTATAATGGGAATAATATGATTTATTAATCCCACAGAATCAAAGTGAGGTCTTTTCAATATCAGGAAAGTAGAATATAATTTCCAAGTCTGAACTTTTCTTAACCCCCAAAGTATTACAATGATTAACTATTGATTAGTTTATAAAAAGCGATGTTGTGGCATTTACAGTCAAAAGAGGGAGATTGTTAATCTGTGACAAGCAAAAAAAGCATGAAAAGCTGACCAGGAGCTGATGAATCAAAACATGGATATATAAGTCCTTTGAAATGCCTTTATAGATACTGTGAAGAGCAAATGCAGGGGTTTTAGGCGGATTATCAGTGATTGATGTAATAACAGCTATTCCACTACTCTCTTTCTCCTGATATTTGTACCATCTGATGAATAAGTCCAGGAAGGTGGACTAGGACCACAGAGAAGCAAACCCACATAGAAATAGGCAGTGCAGGTGCTCCAGAAGGTGGATGTTGTCCCTACTATTATACGAGTGACACAACTAATTTGTTTTGGTAACAGAATGTAGAGTGAGGATGAGGTCCCAGCTGTCTGTTTATCAGCTGGATATTGCCCTAGGCCAGGGGCATGCTGTTGCTAATTTTAGTTTATTTTGCTGCTCGGCTCAGCTTGTGTGTGTGATTCACGTAGACATTCTGATTAGCAAATCCAGTTATTTCTGTTTTGCAAACTCCATGCATGGATCTTCGTAAAATGTAGAAGACTAGGTGTAGAATAAAGCAGATTCTAAATGGCATATGACTGCAATACTTCACTTAGAGGCATCTGTCTGCTTAAAGGAAATCAGAATCCTGATTCTTGGTTTTCTCTACACTGAGTAACAAGTGATATTCCATGGAGAAGCAAGAGAAAGCAGTGAGTGACAATGCTGTATATATACTTTAAAGCTAGAAAATCAATGAAAAATTCACCTACCCTGCGACAGATCTCAGGAATTCTTACAGTACCTCCCCCTAACCCAGTGCAGTACTTGCTATATCAAAATAACCCTGAAATATTAAGGAGAAAATCTGGGGAAAAGCCCTCAGAGTTAGATGCCGAATATAGTGTTGAAGAAATACTTTTCTCCACCCAGTATTCCCTGTTGTGCAGGGTTGTGCAGGACAACTTCAGGTTGTCCACTTGAAGTCTTGAAGTGCTGCATGAAGGCAACTTTGTCCCTTCAGAAATGGAAGAGCTTTTTGTCCACTCTGCCATGTGCTTTTCTGGAAGATGAGGGTTCAGTATCATCCACCACCTGAGAGACATAAATTTCTTAGCAAACATTTGTAACCTAGGAAGTTTCAGGGGCAAGACTCTCTGCTGTTAAAATTGTTCTGGTTTATATATGCTATTTACAAAGTGACCCAGGAAGCGAGAAAAGAAAAAAAAAACCCAATGGTCCCATAAACTATATACTGTTTTCCATAGGTTTTATCCGTAAGCTGCTAATCAGTATGCACGTTCTGTAACGCTTTATATTTAGATTTGTATATCTTTTCCAGAAGTTTTATCACAGTAACACCACAATCCTAGACTTACTAGAAAATGAAGCAGAAAAAGACCAAAACCTGCTTATTTTTCACAGGAAGGTCCTACTCGGCATTTGACTTGAGCACGCAGTAGGACTGGTGTGGACCCACACTTCTTGGAAGTGATGTAATACAGTGGTAGAGAAAGGACTATGGTAAAGCAAAGATAAGGGTATCGGTAGATAGGAAAACCACATGGAAACCTTACTTTTTCAAGTTGCTTCAAGTCCCTAGACAATATTAACAAAATGGCTCCTGCAGAATGTAGCAGAGATTTGTAGCTGAGTACATTTTAGGCTGTGTCCACCTCCTGTTTGGTTTAAGGGATCTGTTTTCTGTCTAATGGTTGGGTCTTGAAACTCAAACTTATGACATTACATTCACATAATTTGCAGAATAGGTTTCTAGTGGGTATACATTTAACTAAAAAAAAAACCTAAAAGTTTTGTGCATACCTTAGAATAAGGTTAAGGTTTGAACTCAGTTCCTTGAAATGGTGTGCATTTCATTGGTTAAAGGTTAAAAAAAAAACAACAACTTGTTCTGTTTTTATTTTTCTTCACTACAGAACAATTAATACTATGTAAAACCCCAGAAGGAAATAGACATGTGGATTTGTGGATGTTTGACCTGAAAAATAAACCAACTCCAAATATATACTTTCTTAGATTACCATACTGAAGTGCAGTTGTCCTTCTGGAGATTCCCTAGCTTACATAAAAATGTACAAGAGGTCAATTATAGCCTCTGAGACAGTAACTGTTGCTTTTACAAGGCTTTTATTTATTGATCTCATATTAAACAAGAGTTTAAGAGGCATTAGCAAGAAGCAGTGGCCTGCCCTTTCTCTGACTTTGTGCAATCCCAATGAGTACCTGCAGCTTCAATTTCGTGCTGCAGAAACTGAAAATTCAGGTATGTACAAAGACTGGAAATGACTGTGTATTCTAAAGAGTGCCTGAAGCCAAGTCACTGTCTGTGGGAAAATGCACTCAAAGAAAACAGAAATAAGAGATTATTCAATGTTACTACCAACACTGCTTCCAGGTGGTTTTAATTTTTTGCATATATGGTGTTATTGCTTAGGAAATTGCATGATGTATTCTTGGTGATTTAACACTATATTTATAAAAGAATTAAACAGACTGAATTCTGCATTGTGCTTTGCACAGCAAAGTGACCTGAGGTACAAGGTGAAAGAACCATGGTATTGAATACACATCCTAACTTACAGTTACACAAACATCACCAAAAAGGGCAGAACACCTCAGGCTATTGGTAAGAGGATAGCAAACCTTTAATTTATTGATCACTGATTGCATCTGGCTGTGTTTAATAGTGCCCATAGGTCATTAAGTGAAATGTATTGGATGTTGCAGATTAGCTTGCAAAGGGACAGGTGTTCACATCACTGAACCATCAGTATGGTCATTGCAGTTGGCAGAAGGGGCAATGTCTCCCTCTAACACAGGTCTGAACTGCATCAAAGGAAGATTGTGAGCAGGCTTGTAAGGCTGCAGAAGTGTAAGTTTTAATAACTCAATCTTCTATTGCAATCTAACAATTGCTGCGCTTTGGATAGGACTTCAATCTTCAAGGTTGTCAATCTGATACTCCTGAAACATTAAACTCATTGCAGAGATTAGAATTGGATGGGAAACCTGCATGTGAAAGCTGTAAAAATTAAACTTACACTGTTTGAGAGGCTAGTGGTGTCAGGTTTGACTTCAGATCTGATATCAAACAAGTAGACTTGAAGTCAGAATTTTGATTCCAAAAGTGGTCTTGAGAGTCCCTTTTCACCAGTTTAAAGGTGAAACAGGATCCAAAATGTTGAATAATTTTATTTTTTTCAAAGGTAGACAATTAGGATTTCACTGTTTAGAATACCTGCACTGTTCCTGTTGATTGCACCAAAGATAGGGCAGGCAGAGAGGGAAGCAAACCCCATTTAATTATGAGAAACAGTGTCCATACTCCTAGAACAACAGAAACTGGATTGTTTCACTGATGCACATGGCAGGTACGAACAGTGCTACGTCTCCGGAAGCCGGAGGCTGGCTAGGCACCTATTCCTCACACATACAGTTGCCCAACCCTTCCTCCCTCTGGCTTGATACACTATTTGCTTCTTGTGGTTACTCCCAAAATCATTCTGAATCCGAATTTCTTTGGGGTGTTTCTCCTGCAGGAAAAAGCAAAGCTGTAGGAACAATTTCCCCATGTCACTCCCACACAACCAGCCAAGCTCCTTCAGGGGATGCTGTAAAGAAGTTTCCACTGTGAGAAGGCTCCAGAGGGAAACTGGCAATTTGATATTGAGAAAATGGTGTTTAAAAGCAACTCCCACAAGGACACTTATGGTCTCATATATCTGAGGTACCAGAAAAGTCCCTTCTGGCAAGATAACTCTGGATTTTAAATATGAGTTGCAAATGAGACAAACTATGAAAAGAATGTGAAAAAGACAGCTGTGTTTCAAACCTAGTCCACAAAAGTGAAATTATTTCACTGGATTTAATCCACACTGCGGAAAAGACTAAGAGCCAATTGGTAAGCCAAGGATGTGTTCCTGTGCCAGAACAACCCTAAAGGAAGCAACTGAAATTGTTCCAAAGAAATTAAAATAGTAGGTGTTGTATATTTGTATGTAATAGAGTAAAAGGTGGGTCTGGTTTTAACATCTTTTTTCAGAACCATTAAAACACACAGGAGTGCATCCTAGTCTTCTTCAGAGTATGTGTGATGTGTCCTTGAGTTATGTGTGCACATACATACAAGTGTTTTTGTACACATAATCACATATTTTTTTTGTTCAACTGACCTATTCTTAATAGGAAAAAAACCCACAATTTTCTTTTGCAAAAACCTTTTCTCCAGCCATTCTCACACATTCTATTTTCTGGTTTTGTTCTTGTTTTTTCTCTTCCCTGTATACTTTCAAAGACTAGGAAGCTTATCACTGAGACCCTGATGGTCTGTTAACTCTTAAGACATTTATTTGCAGCAGTTTGGAGAAGATTTGTAATCCCTCTGAAATCTAATACAGCTCAGTCTGATTTAGGTATCTGAAATAGGTCAAATGTGTCTACTTATTATTAGTAGTAATAAAGAAAGTTTAGGATGATGAGCTCAAATGTAGACAACAGCAGTGCAGATATTTATAGTTTAATAATATAGATCCTGTGCGCTGTACTAGGTCCCATGTGTCCCATTTACATCAGAACAAATGCAATCAAATGTTTTCTGATAGTATTCGTTCCACTTCTACTTTCTTTTCTAAAACAACAACAACAAAAAAGTCCTTATTCCTCAGGAAGAGAAGGACACATGGAAATACAGAATCTATGGAATTCACATGTTTTCTGTTGATCTTTCCACTGCACTGCAACAGAAGATCTAACAGCAACCAACTGTGCAGAGAGGACTTAGTTTCTTTTGAAGGTGTAATACAAAAAGTGAGTCGTTACAAGCCTTGGTGATATTTCCACCTCTTTTTGGACCTAAAAAGCAAGATACCTGCTTAAGTACAAGAAATTATGGTAATATATTCTCTTGAATTTAAGTGAGTGCCCCTTCTGCAAAAGCTCCATGTTTTGAAGTTTAGCTACCAAATTGTGTACAATTTTTTTTTCCCAAAATAAGCCCAGCAGTTTTTCCTCTTTATATCACTGAATTATGAAAAAAAAAACATTTTAGCAGAGAGCTTCTACTTTGCTAAAATCTTTTTTCTTCATAATTCAATGCTTCTACTTAGTCCTATTGTATTGGTATATTACACTGAAAAGGAACAGTGATTAGCTTTTGATTAACTTGCTTTTTTTGAAAACTCTGGAAGTTCAGATTTAGAGCTAAGTGTAATTGGTGTATTAAGTTGAATGAGATTTGTGGATATTGCTTTGGGAGTGGCTGGCAATAGAGCTGACACTGTCTCAGTGTGGTGACCACCTCGAGTTGTTCCCTTGCCTTTTCACATGCTTTCCCCAGGCATCACAGGTTGCAATTCTACCCAAGATGCACCCATGTTGTAGTGACTGGAGACAGAGTCTGCAGTACCTCCCAAGAGGAGAGCAGTCAGCTTTGTGGAGACAAGAGCTTGCCCTGAGTTAAATGCAGTGGCTGCCCCTAGGCTAGGCAGTTGCAAACTCCTGGAGAATATCCTGAGGAAAGTACTGCAATTTCTTTGATTTCTTATGCCCTTCCTAAAGCAGTCTTCATCCCTATTGAATACCATGGAAAGGACAAGCCTATGACTATCTTGAAAAGGAACTGAAATTACTTACAAAAAAAGCTGAGAACCGCAGGAAATGGGGAAAATGAATAAAAATTATGAAGGAAATGTGATTAATAATACTAAAATATCAGAAAATTAGAGCCAAAGAGTCCAGCACAGGACGAAAGACCTACCAGGCATTGCTCACTCTGCTTTCTTTGGAGATCACAGAGTGAGGCCCTTGCTGGACAGTGAGACTAGACTGGTTTAACCTGGAAAAGCCACCCATCTGTTAATGTGCTCTCAAATGATGATAGACCTCATACTGAGCTTTTTTATTGGGAAGATGTAATACAAATCAGTATTTCAGAAGCGATCAACAAGGTGTTGCAGTCCCCTCAGGTATTCCCGGTGAGTTCGAATGTGTTATCTATACAGAGCCTTGCCTTTGGAATAAAAATGATGGCTTACACTTCTACGTGACATTCCCTTTCTGGAGACAGAAAGCAGGTGTGTTGCTAAATAAAGAACAGGTTACAATTTGAAAACTCTAGAGAGAAGGCATCTCAAGATAGGATGTATTTGATACATCAAACACCACACTTACATAGCAAATATTCAAAACCTGAGATGCCATCTCAAGAATTTGGACTGGGCTTTTAGGCATTTGCAGCAATATTTTAATAAGGGACTCACATAAAGTGACCATTTAATTTTCAACCAGAGTCCCCCATATATTTCAGCTGCAATGAAATGTGGAAACTGTATTTTCTTTACATAAATAAGACTCCTGTATATTTCCATGCTGTTTGTAGGTGATTTATAGTAAAAAACACAAAAGGTATTAGCAACAGCAGCAATTTCCATGTGTTATTAGGGACAGTCTGTTTGTTGAACAGCATTTAAAACAAAAAATTAGATATAGGTAAGTGCAGAAATATTTTTTGCTGTGTTCTTTCTTGTGTTTCTAGGTTTATAAATACATGGATTGATTGCTACATGTTTGAGCAAACATCACTGCCCAGAAATACTGTGTGAAGAGAGCTACAGGGAAGTGACTTTGATTTCCTAGGCACAGAAAATAAAGCAGATTTATTTTATCAACAATTCTGTGAAACAGCTGATGCCTGGTTTCAGAGGAACTGGATATCTGCTCACTAAAAACAATGTTTTTAGGCTTGTAATAGTAAAGAGTTTGATAAAATTTGGCCCCTACCCCAGTTGCTTTCATTTTCTGCAACAAATTTTTGAGGCTTCTCTGAGACCACTTAATTACAAGCCATTTAAGCAACAACATGCTTTCATAAACTGTAATAAGCTACTATGAAAAGCCATACTGAATGGTTTCTTAAACCTTTTTTAAGGAGTGAAATACCAAAGCATCTCATGCAGGCTTCCACCTTCAGACCTGAAAGTGGAGTAGGGAAAGGGAAATAAATAAATAAATAAATAATGATAATTAAGATTTCAAAATTAAAAGAGAAAGGAAAAGGAAAAGGAAGAGAAAAAGAAAACAGAAAAATATATAGAAAATCAAGAATTTAAAGGAAAAAGGCAAAGAAAGGGAAAAAAATAAAATAGAAAAATATATAGAAAAAATTGAAAGAAAAAGGAAAAGAAAAAACAAAAGGAAAGAAAAAAGGAAAAGAAAAGGAAATAAGGGGAGAAAAAGAAAATCTCAACACGCAGTTGTTGGTCCTATGCAGTGGCTCACTTAGTAGAAGAAAAAGAAAGGATCCAAAGGGTGGTGCTTTGCAGTGCTTCTCCCTTACTGTGTGCTCTGAAATGCCCTGACATGTGGACAAATGTTCTTGGCATACAGGGTCTCAAAATCAGCCATAAAAGTGTCATTGATTCAGGGAAAAGGAACAGGAAAGCATCACAGCACCATTCCCTTCCTTTCTTCGTTCTTTCTTGTTTACTTTAAAGCTTCTCTGATTACATAAAGGATATGTCATGTTTTCAAAATAGTTTTTCTTGTGTGAGGATTTTGCACTGGTGTCATTTCATCTCCTACATTGATTCTGAATAAATGGGTCCATTCTCTGATCCATAATGGAAAGTGTATTTCTGCTGCTTGTATCTTTTAAAGATTTATGGGAAATGACTGAAATTGCATAGACCAGGTCACAGTGGCAGCCCTGCCTTCAGTTCAGAGATGCTCAGTATTCTTCCATCAGATGCACCCTCCCGAAGCTGGACCAGAAGTAGATCAA
>JAVJGJ010000014.1:16193356-16212507 GCA_035590215.1 Microhierax caerulescens | reverse complement strand
ATCCTCAGAGCTTGCCAGCCTCTGCGCGCCCGACCTGGGGGTTAGACGCCTGTGGCTTATTTTGGGTACTTCTCTTCACTCGCAATGCTGTGAAAGTGATGAAAAAACAAGGTCGAAAGATAAAAAGCAATGTATTTGCAACAGCTGAAGCTACACGGGCAGTACTTGGGGGAATGCTGCTGGGCGTATTTCCCTATTAGTGGCTGAATAACTACTTTCAGTAAGCCCTATTACCTCCTTGTGACAATGTTAATCTTAAACTAATCCTTCAGCCTGAATTCAACGTTTAACTTAGCCGGTGTTCATGTAGCCAGCACCTCACTGCTCCATGAACTCTTTTCTTTTTTTTTTTTTTGGCACTGAAACCAAGTCCCTCATGAGAATTCACAGAAAACCATTCTTGTCTTACCACTTAGCTTGGAGTGATCTGCGTCCCAGAAGCATAACCACCCGGCACATATAGGTGAGACTAAGAGCACGTTTCCTGTGAGAGTGTCTTCCTAAGGGAAACCTTGAAAATAATTAATAGTAGTCACAGCTGAAAGAATTGAATGGAACATTACTTCCCATTCCTGCTACTGTGCAGGGGAATGAAAAAAAAAATCACTCAAGGGTTTGCCAAAATGCCTAGCAGCAAAAGGGGAGTCTGAGGCTGCTCTGACTCATAACCATATCCATTAAGCAGCAAGATAATCAGAAGTCACATTAATTAACTCTTACAGCTGAAGACAATAAATGAGCCCATAATCACTAAACCTAAAAGTTATCATTGTCACACAGAAAATAGGCATTTTCAGCAAAAATATATGCATCACTAAATCAATGGGGTTTTTCCCTATAAGAAACTGTCAACTGAAAACTTTCTCGATGTGTTTTTTTTCATTTTAAAAACAAAATCATGTCGAGGTTTCTGATCCAACCACAATGTGCTACCCAAGAATGCTATCATTGATCACATGGACAGCACGGTGATGACTGGCTTAGAAATAGTTAAATCTCAAATCTTCAAAGGCAATTATGTGTTGAACTCTGAGGATGTGAGCAAGCTAGGTTTAGCCAGCAAAAGCAGAAGTGAGAACCTCCTGAGTTTTGGCCAAGGTTGGGCTTAGCTTTGAATATGATGACTCATTGATGATAGAAAACTGCAGATTTGCTCGCATGGAGGTAAATGGAAGTCATAGCTTACAGTAAGCAGCTTGCATGCAAACCCTGGCACCTGCAGATCCTGCCTGAATTTCACAGTGCTTCGAATGGGTGCAGTGATCCTACAGAGTCGACTTCACTGAGTTGAAACCCAACAGAAGAACAGTATTGTTTTTGTACAGAGGAACTATTACAGTGTTTCTTCAGGAAAAGAAGAAAATTCACTTTTGTGAAATTCAACACTGTTATATTCTAAAGGGTGTTGGCAGTTAATTGTTTCTATGGGGAAAATAATGTATTAGGATTTTTTTTGGTTTTGTTCATTTTTCTGGAAACTATGATTCTACATTTTCCGTGGATGATTTTATTCATACTTCCTTACTGCAGGTTTTCCACACAATGGGCTTAACATTTTTTGCTCTTTGTATTGCATCTCTTAATTCTGAGTCTCTACAGCTACCTGTTTTATGACATACTTTTTTGTTACATGTGTCATGCTAACACCTTAAATCATATTCCTATGCTGAAGTTCATTGTTGAAAGATGCTGAAAATGTGTTGCTGGAGCTTTGTTTTACAATGAGTTTTCCTATTCAGGTTATATAGCATCATTAGGAAATCCTTGTGACAGAAACTGTCAATGAATTCCAAGAGTGGCAGCTCGGTACTTACTAAGCAAAGAATGTTGCAGCTTAAGACAGATACAAATTTATTTGCATAAAGTTATTGAAGCACGTACCATTACAGTGTTGGGGGGCTGGGGGTTGTGATATTTAACGTATGGAACTAGAACTAAAGAGAAAGGAAACAAATTTAAATAATACCATCAGGCAAATGCTCTATTTTTAATTTCAGAAGAAATTAGGAGCTCCATTTTTGTAAAGGAGGATTGTGACTCTGGATTCAGTGTGACTTTCCAGGTTAAGGAAAATAAAAGAAAAAAAAAGAAAAAAAAAGAAAAAAAAAAGAAAAAAAAGTTTCTTTTAAAAAAGTGCAAATATTTTAAAGGATTAGATTTAGGCTGGAACAAAGAAGATGCAAATTAACTGCAAAAACGTGTGTGGTTTCTTCTTCAGAAGGACTTTTTTAAGTTGTAAAAGATTACCGGAAAAACAAACCCCAAGCCATTTATTCAAAGGAGCAAACAGTCCTGAAAGGATTTGGGAAATATATACAGTGGACATTTCAAGAGAGACTGTCATATCCTCCTCTGAGAGTGAATTTGTGTGAATACCTTTGTGGTGAAGGATCAGAGTGGGCAGATCAAAGTAATATATGGGCTCAAGGGAGACAAGGAGGGGGAAGAGAGGTCGACATAGGATCACATTTGGATTCAAGAGCTCACAGTGTTCTGTCCACTGCTGTTACAAACAGCCGTGCTATATAATTATTTTCATAACATCTTAATAGATTGCATATTAAGTTAACTTAATCCCATTTCTCTTCCCTCTTCCCTGACTGTTCTTATTCTGGGAGGTTTTGCTGGAACCTCGTTGCTCTGCATATGAAAACTTCATGTCTGGGCAGAAATCATTCAAAGCTGGTTTATACCTATTTGTTCTGGTGGCTTTTAGCTCACATGAGTCTTCCTCCATACAGAAGACAGGAAGCCTCCAGGCCATCTGTTCTTCTGATAATCCCAGTAACCCTTCCCAGAACATGGTCTAATTTTACATTTTTTGAATGTGAAAGCACGCACAGAGCGAAAAAGTCAGACTTCCGTGGAGTGGTTCAGATGAGGTCACATCAGTGCCTACACGACTACAGAAATATAGTTCCCATAGGGTTTAGGATCACATCTTTTTTCGTAGTTGCGTCACACTGGTGCTTCATTAGTTGCTCTCAGGCTTTATCTTCACCACAGATCTTTAATAGGCGAGCTCCAAATTTGCTGCAGAAAATCTTGTTCTTTATCTCTGGTCAATAACTTTGATTTATTCTGTTACATTTCTATCATTCTAATGTAATCTGCAAATGATTAGTCTGATGTTCCTCTGGTTTGAGACCTCCTGACCTTCTGGGGTACCATTGACTTTAATTAGCATATTTCTACTTCTTGTGGGACAGTCAGTTATGGAAATATTAAATAAGACTGATCCTCAAAACAGTCCCTGAGGGTGTCCAGTATATCCTGAATCATCCCATTTCAAGGCACTTCATGATAGACTTCTCTCTGAGTAATATTCTATTCACATTTCAATTTTACCATTAACACTCTTCGTCTCCATCTTAATAAATAAAATTAAATTAAACAATATTTTTTCATGTGACATTGCATTAAATATGAAACTAAAATTATGCTAGATGAGAGCTGTACTTTACTGTTTTCAAAACATTTATACAATCAATGAAGGATATTATATTGCTTTGACAGAGCTTCCTCTTAGAAAATCCATTTTTCAGTCTGTTATTTTCCAGTTATGCAATGCCTATTTATTCTCACCTTCAAAGTTTATTCTAAAATTATGCATATTGTTATCGTTAGAATATTGACTACTGTTATCTAGAATACCCTTTCCCTCGCTTTCTTACATGTAGCTCCTAGGTGTACCACGAGCCAATAGATAAAACAAATACAAATGTGTAAGATTTATTGAAGATCCTTATTGTAAGATTTGTGATTGCTGTGCTGATTCTTAGAGTATTGGAGAATGAAAATTGCCTAGATTATCACATTTAGGCTGTTCAGCTTTTTAGAAGTTTTCTGCTACCTTGCAAACAGATGTTTCCAATTCTACAGATTTCTTCAAAATTATCATTCAACCTTGCTACCATGTTGTACCTTCTTATTCTGCTTGAACACCAAGGCACAGTGCTCATTTTTGGGGGCTTTGCTCTGGCTAGAAGTTGGATCTCAGATTTCATGAACAATTATTTCTGCATTAAAACTATGATTATTATTTTTTCCAAGCTTGATTTTCCTTCTAGATTCTGACTAAATCTGATTGTAGTAAAAGCTATAACGTTTGGCTTCTGTTTGAGAATAGCATGCTGACCATCCTGAAAAGATGAAAAAAATCCTTTGAAAAAGAGAGGAAGGAAGAGTGTCTGGAGCCTTCTCCTTTGGGATATTTCTGTCTAAAGAGTGTAAATAAGGATTATGCCCTAAAAGGTGTGCTGTATTGTAGCTTCTCTGTGCACAAGATTTGGCTAAGGAAGAGCGGAATTTTCTTTTCTTATATGCTGAGAAGTACCTTTGGGTTGGGTGGTAAGACATTTCAACTCTTCTTTCCCTTGGAACAGGAGATATTTCTGAATATGCTTAGATTCTTTCCTGTCTCACACTCATTTTTATGAACCAGGCCTCACATGCAGCTGCCATACAGATGCAATAACAGCACTGTGCCTGTGCTGCTGTCACAAAACTCTTAAAACAAAATATGTCCAGTGTGTTACCAAAGCTCTACCAATCAGCATTTTCCCACTCTTTAAATAAAGAAAAGATAATATACATCAGGTGTACTTTAGCATTTTACATTACCTATATTTAGCTCTGCCTGTCAACATGCTTTGTTTGTTCCTTGAAGCAATTCCCAGATCCAGCCTAAAACATGTGCTTCTACACTTTTCCTGGATGATTTTCAAAGACAGACTAAAAATTGCACCCTGTCTTTGAGATTTGTTCCCGAAAGTCTTCTAAATGGAGGCCACCAATTCATTCATTAATTATATCAGGTACTAGTCTAGCAATGAAGAGCTAATGCATTAATCTACTATTCTGTTTCAATGCCACATTTCCCCTTGCTTTTTCTGGCGGTTCTCCTTAAAGCCTTGTGAAGTTATTCATCCTTCATTCCATACCCAATGTGCCATGAGCTCATGCTTTCATTAGTCTAATGACAGATTTTATGGAAAAAAACCTGCTGTTAGTCAAATATCTTCATCTGCTCTGCTTTCAGCCACAACTCACACATGTTGTGGAGATTGATAACTTACTGAGTTTGCTATCACTGTAGTTTCCAGAAAAGTTGCCCCGGATTCCAGAAGAAGAAGAGAATTCCTCTGAATGAAGATTACAGAGATAAGGAGCATGAAATGTTGTGTTTGGCCTTCATTCTAGATACACTTATCTATTATTAACCACTGTCTGGTATATTTGAGCATAATAAGAGGTGAATGTTGGGTGATAAGAAAGAGAAGAGTAGATTTCAGGATTATTTCTCTGTTCAAAGGATTTTATATCTGTCCTACCCCCCAGTTCCTTTCCTAGCATTTTAAAACCACAAGCTACTGAGTTATGATAATACATTAGTCTTCATAATATTACTAAAATAATATTTGAAATACATTTGGAGAATGATGGAGAGAGAAACTCAACTCAATAAATTTCTTAAGAAGTTAAAAGCCACAGCAGGAATCATGGAAGAGAATTCCTTGAACCAGTATCTGTCCTTATTTACAATAAAATATTAGAGAATATAGCTGTCTTATAGCCAAAGGAAGGACGTTATGTGTTTACTTATTGGAATGTGAAAGCTAGAAAGCAGTTTTCCATTTTCTTTCTCTCAGATATTTTTCTTGCTTTTCTGAATTTTCCCATAGCAAAATGTAACTTGCTGACTTTGCAAAATATGTTATTAAAATTTTTGAAAACTTTTCCTATTTTCTGTATGAATTCTGTGAACATAACAGTGCCAGCTATTCCTTGAAGCTTTGAGAGTCCAGGGAATCAGTGTCTAAGCATGGAGTTATGGCATCTCACTGGGAAATCCCCCTGCCTGCATTATCAGGTTACCTCTATAGTCTCTTACTGTGTTTGGTTTTTGCTGAGCGCAGAGCCTTTTGCTTGTCTTGCAAGACATATGCGACCTCGGCTTTCCTCCTTACTAGCAGAGAAATCCATATTACAGGTGTACTTTACAGGTTGGTGTTCTTTTTTTCTGAATAGGAGAGAAGCAGAAGAGGAAAACAATGAAGGCATAAAATAAAGCATTTGCTTCTTGTCATCTAGGTGAAGATTGTACAAGGACTCATTTATAACAGGCTATGAGACTTAATTACAAAGTTTATAGGTAGGTAATGTTTAGTCCTCACACTGCAGCCTCTTCCTTCCTCTCTAGATCACTGTTCCTTGGAGCTCACAATGTGTCTGCATTTTCCTAAAAAATCAGTGCATCTTCCTCTCCAGGAAGTGGCTTGTTCTTTTATAGCAAAGCCAATCTTTGTCCTCTTTAAAGCCCATATATCCTCTGCTGTCTAGGGACAACACCCCTGAACACATCTGTCTAGACACACTAGAGCCTGCCTTCCCTCTTCCTATGCTGAAAAACTGACATTCCCTTAAAACAGATTTTGCAGCAAGCTATGTGTGACCATGTGGATGCAGAATTGTGCTTTAGAAGGGTATTTGTCTGTACACACAGTTGATTTCATAAACATGCCTGTAATACAAACTGTAATTTTTCATAAGTAATCCTGTATGGGTCACTTCTCATTCATTCTTTCCCATGCTATAAAGCAAAACAAAACAAATACCTAACATTTCAAAAATAAAGAATAGCCTATTAGTTCACTATTGATTCTTTGTGATCCACTAGTAGGGAATGTTGGGTGTCCTATAAATGTTATTTGATAAAAGCCGAGGCTAGGCACCCTGCTGTTTTTAAGGATCACACTGAGACAAACTGCTGGTAGGATATGCAAGACAGCAGATTTGTTTATCCTTATTTCTCTGCTCACATCCCTGAGCACACACGGTTGCTGTTTTTGTTTTGACTAATTTTGACTTTTTTAAATGTGAGAAAAGTGGTTAAAATGATGTAATCCCTGTCTGAAACCAGGATGCATGTGAAAGAGTGGAAATGCTGACAAACCTCTGGCTGGAGCAGCGTGAATAGCTGTCCTCCAGGGCTGGATGGTCTCCTGCCCTCCCAGTCCCTTCATTGCATTGTTCTCAGGGAGAGGGAAACCGGGCAGCAGGGTAAGGAAGCCCACAGGCTTTGCACACACTGTTTCAGTGGGATAGCCCAAGACCTTGTAGCAGCCCAAAATCTGATTAAAAGCTAGAGGGATGTATTTTCTCTTCTTATCTGCTTAGATTTACCTTATGATTTTCCCAAGATCCAATCAGTATGGGGTTTAAGCATTTTGAATTACATCTGGTTGTTAAGATCTGCCAACAATGGCAATGGATTTTGGTCATTTTGTCTCCTGGATTTTATTTATCCTTGAATGCATAGATTTTGCTGGTTTTTTTAAACAAGAAGCACTTTCCTTCTCATGCAGGTTCTCTGATACATAAAATAAATAAAAATATTTTGCTCATTGATATTAGTTATTTCTATTAGCGTAAAACGTGCAGGCATCCACATGCTGGACAAGGGTCACATTCTGTTATGTGATGTACATAGAGAGAATGAAAAGATCGTTTTTACTGTATGTAACATGTTTACCATCCAAGCTTAAGTCAAGAGATGAAGTTTGTAGACCAGCCCTAAAGCGTTTAATCTTTTTGTGTCATAGCTGAGTGATGTGGATTTAAAATGCCCTGAACATAAACTAGCATGACCTTGGGGATATAAATAGACGCATGCTTACACGAATGTGAGTACCACTGTAATTGAAAATGTGTACATCATGGGTGGGAGTGTTGATCTGCTGGAGGGCAGGAGGCTCTGCAGAGAGGTCTGGGCAGGCTGGACCGATGGGCCCTGGCCAGTGGTGTGAGGTTCAACCAGGCTCAGTGCCGGGTCCTGCCCTGGGGTCACACCAGCCCCAGGCAGCGCTACAGGCTGGGGCAGAGCAGCTGGAAAGCTGCCTGGTGGAAAAGAACCTGAGGGTGCTGGTTGATGTCCAGCTGAACATGAGCCAGCTGTGTGCCCAGGTGGCCAAGAAGGGCAACAGCATCCTGGCTTGCATCAGAAACAGTGTGACCAGCAGGGCCAGGGAAATGATCATCCCCCTGTACTCAGCACCAGTGAGGCTGCACTTCTACTACTGCAAGAAAGACATTGAAGTGCTGAGGAGTGTCCAGAGAAGGGCAGCAGAGCTGGTGAAGGGTCTAGAGCAGACATCTAATGAGGAGCAGCTGGGGGAACTGGGGTTATTTAGCTTGGAGAGGAGAGGTCTATGCAGGGACCTTATTGGTCTCTTGAAAAGAGGCTGTAGGCAGGTGGGGGTCCATCTCTGCTCCCAGATAACCATCCACAGGACAAGAGAAAATGGCCTCAAGTTGCACCAGGGGAGCTTTAGACTAGATAGTAGGAAACATTTCTTCACTGAAAGGGCAGTCAATGATTGGAACAACCTGCCCAGAGACATGGTGGAATCACCATCTCTGGAGGTGTTTAAAAAATGTATAGATGGTGTACTTAGGGACATGGTTTAGTGGTGGACTTGGCAGTCCTGGGTTATTGATTGGACCTGATGACCTTAAAGGTCTTTTCCAACCTAAATGATTCTGGGATTCTGTTTTGAAGGCGAATTGTGAAAAACTTCAGGCAGAAATTGTTGCTTTTGTTTATACATCGGTCTTATGGCCATTTAGAGGCAACTTGCCTTCAATTTTACAATGTATTTTAAAGACTATGAGTGTGGGTTTTAAACAAGAGAAATGTGTACATCTATATCACTATCTAAATATCATCTATGTCTGTATGTCTATATAGATCTCTAGGAGATTATGTTAGTTTTATATATATATAATCTATGTATTTATATAGATCTATCTATATATCCTTTACAACTTTACATCTATACAAAATTATATTCATATAGATATAGATATTGATATTTATATGTATAAAAGGTTAAAACTTTCTCTTAGTCTTCAACAGCCTCATGTATATTAGTATAACATAAGCTGCAAAAATTCTGAAAATTTTTCTCATGCTACAGGAAAATTGTTCTCCTTTCTTTCTCTCCACACACCAAAATCCCCCCCTTCCTCTCCCAGAATCTCTCTTATGGAAAAATAATTCAACTAGAGCAACCAAAATATTCTTGTGAATTTATTGCTGGTTTACTATCTAATAAATATAATATATATAATAATATACTTCAAACAATATCTAATGTATGTGGAAGAACTAAATCTGACCCATACCTTCTGCACCAAATTCCCCTCCACCAGGATTCCTTTTTCTCCATTTCTTGCCTTTATTTACTATTGCCTCCTTCACTGTGCCACATCTGCCAGGTTCCCTGCCCTTTCAGTCTTGATGAATGAGAGGCCAGTGGCTCAGTAAGGCTCTTTTCATTAGCTGTAGCAACACTGGCATGCAGAAGTAGCTCCCAAGTCAACTTCAGGGCAGAACTGTCAAAACATACATTGTTTAACTGCTGGAGTACTCTCAGGTCCCACTCCTGACATATTGAGGTGGGACCTTTTCAGGTAAGAGTGTATTGGGCTGAGAAGCATAATCTTGAAAATAGTAAAGGTATAGGGCAAATACTATTAGAATATTTAATCTAATCCTCCACACAGAAACATGATGCAGCTATGACTTCTGTGATGTTAAATGGTGATGGCCACAATACGAATTTTTAGACTTGACACCTGCATTTCATCATGAAGCCTGAGTAAGTATCTGGTTTGCAAGACTTCAGGCAGCAGATTTCAAAACAACAGTCCTCTTGAGGAAACAAAATACATTTATTTGTATTTTATATATCTATATTTGCAGCGTAGCATAACGGTGTTCCACACAGGAAAAAAAATAAATATCGTAACAAGTGATTTACTTTAATAAAAGCAATACTATATAGCTGCAGGGATCACTCTTTGCAAGGCTTAGCTCTAATGAAGTCTTTTTCCTAGACTGTGGCAGTGCTAATCATTTTATGAGTCACTGTGACAAGATTTTTCTCTTGTCAGTGATTCACAACTTCACTCTGCTGAAATTTCTCAGGGGTTTGACCAGCCCCAGTGGACTTCATTTCTTTATTCTCAGTGTTTCCTTCTTTGCTATTCAAGTCCTAGGTTTGCCTTCCAGTACTCAAGGTTATATCGATACAGCATACTCCTAACATATTCACAGAGATCCAAGCTACCTCTAAGCAGAGAGGCTCAGGTACTGGAAGCAGTTTAACCTCAAAATAAGTAACACCATCCAGGCTACTCTGAAGTGCCAAGCACCTCAGTTACCATCGTGTCAAGTGAAAGCATATTTTCACAGTTTAAGGACAGTATATTGTACTTAAATTTGGTATGGCTGCAAGTATCTGTGTACTGTATTTTAGTCAAGTCTAAAATATTGGAAATCTATGGGGTTTCCTCTTTTGGGGGATGCCTGGGTAGCTGGGCAGACTGGAGAAAAGGCAGATGGGCACATGCCACACGCTGACCTGTCAATAGTGGGAACTGTCACACCAACAAATCCTGAACAACACTGACAGCTGAATTTCCACAAGGACCCTGTTATAACACAGAACATCAGTATGTTTACAGCTTCACAGAGCCCACAGTAGTAAATTATGTGTTTGATTAATCACGTTTAATTACCAGCTCTTATTAGACTCACATCCATTTTGGACAACATGCTGTAATACAGCAGAGCAATCACCACCCGCTGTGTGAACAGACATGGCACACAGGAATGTACAGCTCCTGTGACTCCTTTATGTCTGCAAACTGCAGTTGAAAACTGTGGCACTGTCACCCAGAAAAGATAAAACACTTAATGTGCTTTCATCTTGGTTTATATTAAGCTTATTTCAACACTGGTATTTCAGCCTACCTGACATGGTGCTTCATGTGGAACATAGCCCTGTATTTCAGGAAGAATTTTTGGACTAACATTTTTTTTTTCTTTGTGGCTTATAACTACAGATACATTGGCAGGAATGTTTTGGATATATTAACCTTTAAAACTACATAAATAAAAATCATGTGCAAGGAGACAAACTTTTATCTTGCATACAAGTTATTTTGGTAATAGGAATTTGCCTACCTGACTAAGCCTACATGCTTGGAAGTTTTAAACTTTTTACAGATATTTTCCTTATGGTTCTCAGCATATATCTTTGTTCCCAATGGTGTTAGATTAAAAGTTTTGTCCAAAAGTAGCTATGATATTTATATATGCAATGCATAAACCAGCTTGCCTATCATTCCTTTTACCTGCAGTCCTATTCTATTTCTACAGCATAGACTATCAGAAAAATAGTCCCACTGATGCTAAACACACAGCAGCAGAGATAAGAATCACACCCTCAGGCACTTCACAGAATCATGGAATCACAGAATTATATAATAGTTGCTATTGGAAGGGACTTTTAAAGGCCATCTAGTCTAACCCACCTGCAATGAGCAGGAACATCTTCAACTGGATCAGGTTGCTCAGAGCCTCATCCAACCTGACCTTGAATGGTTCCAGGAATGGGGCACCTACCATCTCTTTGAGCAACCTGTTCCACTGTTGCACCACTTTTACAATTATTGCACTTAAATCTGCTTAGCAAACTCCCATGAAAATAAAAGTATCTACTTGTAAATACTAACCCGGCTAAAGGAATTAATTTTAAAATTTAAATAAAAATATTTAGGAAATGAGCATCTGCTGTGCTTGTACCCCTAAAATCTCCATTTGGCATATTCATTTGCAGACTTACTTTTCCAAGTTTTATTTAGAATGATGCTGAAAATGTTGGTACCTTGCATGCCATAAAAATAATGCAGATGAGCAAAATGAACCAATTATTAAATTATATATTAACTTCTCAGTGAATGTGGGGCATTCAGAAGTTCCTGTCTCAGAACAGAGTCACCTTCTTTCATTTTTCTTGCTGTGCAGCCTCACTATCCATTTTACAAAATCATCCCTCTCCAGCACTAAATGTAACTAAGGACCTCTTCAAAATAATGATTTAATGATATTCTTTTTATTTTTTTGCAAAGTGTACCTGAGCAAACAGAGCATCTGACCCACTCACAAAAGGCCAAGACTGTTATTTTATATGGACCCGTCATTGCAGCTGGCAGTGCTTCACCTGGATGATGTCTTCAGCTAACAATGGGAATTAAGCACTAATTCATTAGAAGTTGGGCTTTTCCCCCTCTTGTATTAACATGTAACAGCATACAAAAATGACTGGAAGAAAGGAGAGCTTTTGCAAGACAGTTCTGACTCCACAGAGCTGGATTCTGATCTGAACTCTGAGAAGGCAAATACTATGAACCCTTTACAGAGGGCCACATATTTCTTCATATTTCTGTTTCCTCATGGAAAACCTCTTGGGAGGGAAAAATCATGGAAAAAAAGTAAATTTACTGATGCCCTTACAACCTTCCATCCAGTCTTTGGCCAAGTATATTCAACTGGGGTCTTTGACCCAAAATAAGAACATTTTTGGCTAAGTTCTTAGCTCTGCTTTGGTCTCTACCACCTTCTGTTTAACAAACAAGCTTGAAAACAGTTGAATCATTCTCTGTCCAACTGACTTTGACATAGCGTATGACTCTAAAAGAACTGCAGCTCAGGACTGGCCTAGCAGTCCCAGTTTTGTACCAAAGTAGGTGACTTTCTGGGCAGAAATATTGCAAGGGGGTTCTGCTCAGGTATTCTTGTTGGGCTGTTGTGTCAGCTCTATCATTTTGGAGAGGCTGAGTTCAGACCTAGGTTTGCTGATGTCCCCACGCTGGTGGCTGTCAGGAAAGCACATGGGCTGGCTCAGGGGGGTGAAAACTTCAGCCGCACGTGGTGCTCTGTGATATGCGTGTTTGCAGCAGGGACAGACCTCTTAAGACAGGCTGCAGCTGCCTGCCTTCAATTTGCTTTTGCAGTGATGGTCTGGAGCTAAAGCTCTGACTTGAACTGTGAGAGCAGGGACTGGCTAGGATTTGAAGGCAATGTGGTTTGGTGATGCTTCAGAAGCTGTGGGTGAATATGGTGGTAGCTCATGGAAGAAAAGACTGTTCTGGAGGAGCAGCAAAATCAGTTAATAAATGGAGGCGGAGGTAATGTGTCTATGCAACAGATTTTTTCTTTGCCCACCAGAAAATCACGTTGTCTTTCTTTCTGTAGGGAAATGGATTTAACTGCTCACAGTGAACAGACAGGACTGGTTTATGTATTCTGAAGAATTTCATACAAGCTGCCAGTTCTTTCATTTTACCCATTTATCATTCTGACTGTAAAACTGGTTGGGTTGTACTGACTTCTAACTGATGATGCCAAAGTTGACCCCCAAAAACTGGTAAAGATTTCTTCAATCTTCTTTCAGAGTGGGTTTGTCTTGAAGGGGAGCAGGCCATCTTAGTAAAGCTTTATGGCAAGGTAGGAAAGAAGGAGGAAAAAGAGACACGTGTTCACATGCTTCTCAGTTTTCTGATGAGGAGATTCACCATTAAAAGCAGGAGTGGTATGGCGAGGATATTCCCCTCATTCCAGATTAATCTCAGAAGTCTCTTTCTGTGTATTGACTTGGCCATAGCTCCTGTCTCATGTCAGTGCTGCTACTCAGCCTGCTTTCTGTTTCTTCCAAGCAGTTTCTATAGCTGGAGCATCAAATTCTCAGCAGCTGCTGTCTGAGATGCACAATAGGAAGAACTTACTTGTTTTGGACAGAACACCTGGTAAGAAGAATGAGATTTTTAGCACAGCTTCTTCCTTCATGCCTCAATAGACATCCCTGTTCCTTTTGCACCTGTTCCTGAGCTGCTGCTTTACCCAGGTGTGTATTTTACAGACCTTTAAAACCTAACCAAAACCCAAGGTTGACAACAAGACGGCGACTTACACAAACACAGCTGAATCACAAAGATAAAGGTTGCTCACCCGGGGAATGAGGCACATGGAAGAAGACTGGGGGTTTATATTCCTCATAGTCATGTGAAGGTCTGCTAACAGCACTGCAGGAGGCAAGCTAAAGAGGTTTTACTAGAGACACTAGTGAAATAGAAATGTCATGACCCAAGGATCCCAGGGAACAGAAGAACTGGAACATTGTACCCTTTATGCTTCCTATAAAGAAAAGAATAGTTTTCGGGGTGGATTTTAGAACTGGCACAAAACACAACTTCTGTAAAAAAAAAAAAAAAAAAAAAATTCCTAAGTTTTCTGACTTGTTAAGGCTGGATGTCCAGGTCCAGGAGTTAGTATCATGCACTGCTAAGTGATGCCAGTGATGTGAGTTGAACAATGCAGTATGAGATTTAAATAAAATGTGCATAATTATTTTATTTTAGAAACTTTTTTATGTCTCTTGAAATTCTTAACTATACTGAAAAAAATCCTAATTCATTAGCATTAAATAAATACATATCTGAAATGCAAACCCATCAAATATTGGATAAAAATATTCACTCAATTTCAGCTATCTTGCAGTTGAAGTGCAGAATAAATAATTAGTTTAATTTATGCCGATGAGTTTCCAAAGAGAAATTATGGCCTTTAATAATACAATAACAATTTTTTCAACTGTACATGTCACAATGCTTTAGAAAGGAAGTCAGCATCATTAAAATTAATGATCAGGCTTAGAAATGAGTGACTAAGGTATCACACATTCTGATATCATTGCAAAATTTGTTGTGTGCCTGCACTGGGACAGAACCCTAAGATTAAGGCACAGAATTCTTGTTTTCTAATACAAGTGGTGATGTGATGGGTGAGTTTGAGAAAACATAACTTCCCCTAAATATCTCATTCATAGTATAACACTGAATGCTGCTTCTTTTCTGCACCCATTACTGATTTTTGCAACAGTCACTTTTTTAGTGTTTCTGCAGTTGATTTCTCATTGTTTCATTTTCTCTGAATGACATTGCTGTCTGTTTTCTTTCAAAGTATCTAGGTAACTGCTAGAAAAAAAGAAGAAAAGGGTAATTCTAACATGTTTTCACATGCAAAAATAACACCTGGAAAACAATGTTCTTTATGTTTCTCCTTTGCTTAAATGCCAGCCCTCTGTGGGGCAGACGCAGTAAGTCACAGCAAATCTTACACAAATGGCTTTGTTTGAGGCATTTGCAGAACTGTGACACTTACTTTTTTAAAAATGGAGGACTATAGCAGCACACAAGAACACGAAAGCCTTCATGCACACACATTCCCTCACATGTAGCCTATCCTAGCTTTTAATATTTGCCAAGGCTGGAAATCTAGGAAGGCATCCACCATGTAAATAATCCATTACTGCTCCTTCAATCTTCTGAGGCAGTTAAGGGTTATTTCCACAGCGTTAGAATGAGGTATATCCCTTATATCAACCTTTTTTTTTTTTCTTTTTTCGTTACATTATAACTTTTCCTGGCAAGGAAAGGTGGAATACTTCACTGATGTACGGAAAAGGAAAGGAAAAGAATGATTTATGGAAAAGAAAAGGAAAAAAACAGAACACAAGAAAATTAATATATGTATCTTCTATTCTCCATGCTGATAAAATGTAGCTTTAAATTCAGCCATCCAGTCCTTACTGTAAGCATCAGCCACATCATCAGCCACATCAACAGTTCATCCTCTCTTGAATTTCTTTTGAATAAAATGCATTATTGAAGCTTCCAGTATCTGGTGCTTGAGAAAAAAAAAAAAAAAAAAAAAGAGGTAAATTCACATGATAAAAAGGACCTTACTTTTTTAAACCAAAATTTACCCACATTAATCAATGTCATTGAATTTCAGCATGCTTTAAGAGATAAATGCTTGAAAGGTGCTTTTAAGATGCAAAGCAAGAGGTAGCTAGGTAACCTAAAGTACAAAAGAAAAAGAGGGCAGACAGTTGTCATGGGACCTGTCAGACTATTAATGATTTTAATGGAAACAAATTTTATGTGAATAATCAAAAAAATGTTTGAGTATTTTTAAAAGTAGTGTTTGTGGTTAATAACTTTATTACATTCTTTACCTCCCCATAATGAAATAAGGAGATGTGATGGAACGAACCCCTTAATCATACCATGCCTAACAATTCCCCCCTTGATAATTATGACAAATGAGAATACAGTCCCAGTCAATTAATCTCTAGTTTTCCTTGAGGTTTATATTAAGAATATTCTTATCATGACACCCTAAATGTTAAAAAATGCCAGCTGTCGATGGCTCAGTACCTGGCTAGAAATGCGCAAGATTTTCACACGGTTGCAAATCCTCTGTTACTTACAGTGATGAAAGGTTCAAAGCGCTGTGTAAGACTAGCAGTACACATTTTTGTGAGACTGAATGTTTAAACTTATTGCTGTTGTTCCTGATACTGAATGATCCAGCCGTGTAAATTATACTGCAGTTTCATTTAACATTTTATAATATAGGCACACTTTGTGAGATTTCAATCATACACACTTATATTAGGTAATATCATCTAAAGCCACCCCCCACAATGCAGTTTTTCCAAACGTCCAAGGATACCAACTCGTTATTACAATAACATAATTTCTGCCTTTGGTAACCTCCTTCCCTCCCTCCCTCTCCCCCTTCAAAGGGCTCAAACCAAGCAAAAATCCTCTAACATCCTTTGACTGTGATTTTTTGGGGGTTGTTTTTTGGTGTTATATTTTCTCTATGTACAAGTCCAAGCAAGATGTGGCCCAGCCTATCCATTCCAGTGGCTAATTATGACAACAATTAATAAAAACCCAGAATCCCTCGGGTGTACTGCACTTGAAGGGAGAGGCAGCTAAAAAGAAACTATAGTAATACAGTTAAAGATGCAAATCACTTCTGGGTTTCAGTCCCTCTTGTATTAAAGCAAATAACTGTTGTAGTTTTGCTTCACTTTCTCCAGAGTATACAATTACAAATATTACAATGTATTGCACACAGGGAAGAGCACCTAAACACCTTGCTGCGATTACCTGGGTGATTGTACTGTTCTCAGATAAGTATAATTCTCAAATAAATATAGAACTCAAATAGGTGTAAAGATCTATAGCTGACCCCTCTCAGCATTTGGTTGACAAATACATGCCCACCCTCCTTATACTCTGAGAAGATCAGAAACTGTTTTGCTATACTTAACAGAACACCAAATTTATTTAGCCATGCTAATTATGAACACATCCTGTAATCAGCATGAAGTGGGAAAGTGATCCTGTGCCTGTCTCTGAACGATGGTGCAGACCCACCGCCGCAAGGTAGGGTGGAACAGGACCAGGCGATGTGTCATCACTCCGCAGATGAAGTGTGAGGACACAACTTTCCTTGGCTTCTGCCTCCTGTGCCAGGCATGTACTTCAGGAAGACAAAGCCAAGAAAAATTAAATGATTGACTGCCTTCAAAATGATGAAGAACTAAATATCTCTACCTTAACAGATATGCTTGATGAAGAATAGGTGGCCACAGGGGATTTTTGTGATAAAGGTTTTGTATCAATGACTTTGCTGCTTATTTGCACGTTAGAGTGGTATGATTTGAAATGTCCATGAATATATCTGCTATATCACCCAAGTCACTTACAGCTTTAACTCATTTTATAGAACTGACTGTAGATGGTTTGTGCTTAAGTACCTCTGACTGAATACAGCTGTTTTTTGCATCATGACAGCTAGACATGAAACAAACTAAGGGCTTATGACATTCTGCCAACAAGTTGATCACAAATAATGTAGGGCACCAAGCAAGACAATCTGGGCAGTCATCATTAATGTCAATCAACTAAACTCAGCCTCCATAATCATGCTTAGACACAGTAAAATATCCCACAGAATCACAGAATGGCCAGGGTTGGAAGGGACATCTAGACATCATCTGGTTCAACCCACCCGCTAAAACAGGTTTACCTACAGCAGCACAAAACCGTGTCCAAGCAGGTTTTGAATTTCTCCAGAGAATGGCACTCCACAACCTCTCTGGGGAGGCTCTTCAAGTACTCACTTGTCACTCTCAAAGTAACAGTTCTTTCTCATATTCAGATGGAAATTTCTGTGTTGCAGTTTGTACCCATTCCTCTTATCTTGTGTCTGGGCACCACTGAAAAGAGCCTGGCCCCGTCCACTTGACACTTGCCCTTAAAATATTTGCAGATGTTGATAAGATGCCCTCTCAGTCTTCTCTTCCCGAGTCTAACCAGGCCCAGCTCTCTCAGCCTTTTCCTTTAAGGGAGATGCTCCTGTCCCCTTGTCATCTTTGTTGCCCTTCACTGGACCCTCTCCAGTAGTTCCCTGTCTTTCTTGAACTGGAGAGCCCAGAACTGGACACAGCACTCCAGATGTGGCCTCACCAGGGCAAAGGGGAGGATCACATCCCTCCACCTGCTGGCCACGTTCCTCCTGATGCACCCCAGGATCCCACTGACTACCTTGGCCACCAGGGCACACTGCTGGCTCATGGGCAACTTGCTGCCCACCAGAACTGCCAGGTCCTTCTCCACAAAGCTATGTTCCAGCAGGTCAAGCCCTCACCTATGCTGGTGCATGGGGTTTTTCCTCACCAGGTGCAGGACCCTACACTTGCTTTTCTTGAACTTCATGAGGTTCCTCTCCACCCAGTTCTCCAGCCTGTGCAGGTCTCGCTGAATGGCAGCTCAGCCTTCTGGTGCATCAGCCACTGCTCCCAGTGCTGCATCATCAGCAACCTGGCTGAGGACACACTCTGTCCCTTCATCCAGATCACTAATGAATAAGTTGAACAAGACTAGAACTAGTACTGACCCCTGGGGAGCACCACTGGCTACTGGCCTCCAGCTAGACTCTGAACTGCTGACCACAACCCTCTGAGTTCTGCCATTCAGCCAGTTTTCAATCCACCTTACTGTCCACTCACTTAATCCACACTTTCCAAGGTTACCTATGAGGACATTACAGGAGGCAGCGTCAAAATCCTTGCTGAGGTAAAGGTAGACAACATCCACTGCTCTCTGTCATTTACCCAACCATTCATTCCATCATAGAAAGCTATCATGTTGGTCAGGCATGATTTTACCTTGGTAAATACATGTTGATGACTCCTGATGACCTTCTTTTCCCCCATATGCTTCATGGTGACTTGCCGTGTAAAGGAACGAATGCAGTGGGTTGATTAGCATTGATAACATGCAGCTGTGGCCTTGCCTCGAAGGCAGTGGGTTGATTGACATGAATGATGTGCCGCTGTAGATTGTTCTCTTAAGTGGTTAAATAGCACTGAGGATGGTGG
>JAVJGJ010000014.1:16175609-16193256 GCA_035590215.1 Microhierax caerulescens | reverse complement strand
AGAGGGGGTTGGGTGGGGGAGGAGCAGTATGGTCTGACCTCTGGAGGAAGGAGGAACAGTACTGACAGTAGAATCTGATGATAAAGCCTCGTTGTTAGCCTACTGCTTTGTTTGTGCTGCAACACTCCAGGATCAGCTGTTCTCTCACCTTTCCAGGGATGGAGATGAGGCTGACCAGCCTATAGCTTTCTGGCTCCTCCTTCTTGCCCTTTTTGAAGGCTGGAGTGACACTGGCTTTTCTTGAGTCCTTGGGCACCTCTGCTGTTCACCATGACCTTTCAAAGATGAGAGAGAGTGGATTGGCAATAATATCTACCAGCTCCCTCAGCACTTGTGGGTGCATCCTGTAGGAGCCCATGGATTTGTGGCTGTCAGGTTTGCTAAACAAGATATTCTAGTGAAGGGCAGACCCAAAGGCTACCTTTACCTATAAAAAGTAAGTATTTCCAAGACTAAAATAATGTAAATGTTAAGTCTAATGAAGAACAGTCAGCTCCCAGCACATATTCTTCCACTGACTGTGTGATGCACAGTGGAGTCTGACAAGGCATGATATGCTTGAACATCACTGCTGTGTCTTCACTCCTTTCTATTGCTAAGGCATGATATGCTTGAACATCACTGCTGTGTCTTCACTCCTTTCTATTGCTAAAGAACTTCTTATATTTACATTTACTAAGAGGTTTTAAGCTTCATTTTTTTTTGTCTTTGTTACTGAATACAATTTTAATTCCTCTTCCATACTGTACTGTTGATACTTCTGACATAGGATCACTCTTTCTTAAAGAAGGATGAATATTGCTGAAAGAGAGCTACATAGCTGCCAAAGAACTTTCCCCCTATGTAAATGACAAGTGTTTTAACTCAAGAAATTACCAGGGTGTGTAAGATAAAGTAGAACTTGGTTCCTCTGCCTTGACTTAGTCAAAATTGTCTACCACTTACATAGGTTTGTTCAGCATCTTTAATTTGAGCAAAATTAAGATCCCTGCTTTGTCCTCTGCCTCTGTTTCTTATACACGCAGAAAAAATGAAGACATATAAACCTTTCAGGCACATGCAATAAATATATATTTTTAAAAAGCTTCTGATGAAATTGTTTCTACCTGGAACTGTAGTGATATTTTAAGCTTTTTATTCATAGTTACTTGCTCTGTGAATTAATAGAGCTCTAGTGTCATGTAAGTTAAAGTTGGAAGCATTAGCATTTTCCTAGAACAAAACACAGAGACCATGTATATATCAGTTTTAATGGCACTATTTGTAATTAAGCTATTCTGTTTTAAATGTTCATTTCTAGTTTGTATAGCTATATAAATAGCTATATGAGAAGAACATTTTCAGAGAAGGGACCCATGGAAAGAAAAAAAATAATCTTGTCTTGTCACAGTTAAAATTTTCAAATTCTGTATTCAGTGAGAAAACAATACTCATCTTCTGTATAGAATTGCTTTCTGGAAGCACTGAGTTTCAAGCCTAGACATATCTCCTGCAAAGCAGACACAGTAATCTTACCTCAAAAGATACTGTAGGAAGTTGATGCAGTAACAAGGGAACTGATTTTAGTAATGCAGAACAAACACTGGTGGAATAATGAGACTTGAATATAAAAGCTGGTTTTAAGAGTAGTAATAATTTCTGTCACAGTGTGCCAATATGAAAAAACTATTATTATTATTATTGATCGTTATATTCTAGTATGAATTGATAAAGCACTGAACTGACATTGCTTGGATTGGAATATTGGTATAAATATTCCAATCAATATGAAGTCTTAGTTCAAGTACAAAGTGTGGACGTCTTACAAAATAAAATGTCAGTATTATCTCATCCAAAATTTGCCTTAAAACCTGAAGACTACATTTCTGTGAAACTCAAGATAAATGGGATAGTAATTTATCATTTTTCAAGCATTCAGAATGTGAATAGCCTAAGTTTAGTACAGTGTCTTGATGGTCACTCAAACCACTGGGTAAACCAGAACTTTAGGTTTCCAGTAAATAGATCTTTTAGCACAATTATTGTGATACAGTTGTGAGATGGTTGTGAAATTCTCAAAAGCAGTCTGAACTTACCTATTTTACTGATAAGATTCCTATTATTGTATCTGAATGCCTCACAATCTTCAGAACATAGCAGAATAACAAAAAGAAAAAGGTCTAGAAGACGCTTAAGAGGTCACTTAGATTACTCTGTTACAAAGTCTGGATCCCCACTGCATCTGTTATTTCAGACACATTTGTCCTGAAAGTTTCAATGATAGAGCTTCCTGATCCTTCCTAGGCAGTAGGTTCAAGTGTTTAACTGCCCTTAGACTTAAAAGGGTTTTTGGCTCTGGTGATTATAGAAAACAGATTTCGTTCCTCTTTGTGCCAGCTTTTTATGTGTTTGAAGATAGTTATTTCTCCTCTTGACTGAATAAATTCAGTTATTTCATGCTGTACTCAGGTCATGTCCTGTAGCCCTGTGGTCAGACTTACTGCTCTTCTCTGGACGATCCTAGAGGACAATGTCTTGAATTAAATGCAGCTGAGGTCTGTCCCAAGACAGAATGAATGACAATGTATCTGAGATTATACAAACCTTCATAGCAGCCTTTTTCCCGATTTTTGCTGCAGTATGGTGTTATAGCCACTAGCCCGCAAACGTTGCATCCTTCGTCCTCACTAGGTAAGTTGCACCAGTGCCCAAAAGAATTGAAAAATCACAAGTACAGAGGAAAAGAAGTCAAGAAGATCCATTCATTTTGTGTACTGGTGGACAAAGATCTCTGCTAATAATAAGTCACCACTGAGTACATAAATTTGAGTGTCTTTCTCCTACTACCTGTGACTAAATGACAGAATTTCATTCCTTTTGCCTGTTCTTCCTGTCACTCTCTGAAGGTGACACTCCTTGCTTCCCCACTTCAGGAGTTACCTATAAAATGCTGTGTGGTATGACTTCAGATTTGTCCTTTAGGTTAAGAGTAGCATATAAACCAGTCTCTCACTTTTCAAACAAGTTCTCCAACTGCTTGTAAAAAGCTTTACTTCTTATTACATTATCACCAGCATTATATATAGTTGATACTAGCCCCAGATATTTGTAACTCAGAGGCTTCCTGGGCTGGATATGTTTTCTGTGCACATAGTGAACTTCAACAGATAAATATTTCATAAATTCATCTGGACTCTTCCTGAGCTTAGGAAGACTCTTAATAGGAGTAATATTTGGTGACAAAGCATTCACTATATGTACATATTACTCTTCTTTGTGTTTGGTTTTATCCTGTCTTTGATGTGTTCTAGCTCATGTGTTGGAAGAGGGACTGAGCATCCAGTTTCTAATAATCTTCTCCAGACCACTAGCTCTCTGACTTGGCCAGAAGAGGACCAAGCTGCTGGTAAGTCAAGGTCAGCAGTAAACTTCTGATGGGGAGAAAAGCCAAGAGGTGTAGAATAACATAGTTTTCCAGGATCCATCCACTGTGAATAAAGTCAAGCATTCCTAAAAAAATAATGGGACAGATAAAGACTGTAATAACTCAGGGAGATGGTGAATAGATGGAACAAACAGAGCACCATATAGAAATGGGGTTGGAAGAAAGTTTAGGGATTGATCATGCAAGTTCCTGTATGAAAGCTGGAAGTATTAACAGGAAGATGGGTGCATAGCTCTGAATAAAGCAAATGTGGGAAACTTGGAGGAAGACGAATAGTAGTACACACTGTTACCAGAATACAACATATGTAAGGAACCTAAAACAAGCTGTGCAGTATATGGCTTTTAAAAATGTAAATCCTTATAATTTTGTCTGTTTCCAGAAGAGAAAGAATGTTTAATTTCTGATTCA
Source organism: Microhierax caerulescens (assembly GCA_035590215.1). Classification (NCBI taxonomy): domain Eukaryota; kingdom Metazoa; phylum Chordata; class Aves; order Falconiformes; family Falconidae; genus Microhierax; species Microhierax caerulescens. Next base: position 16,189,421 of record JAVJGJ010000014.1, on the reverse strand, counting down.
TTTGTTTCCCCATATAACCCAATAAATGTCAAACTCTATTTATGGTGGGATGGGACCATGTCTTGAATTGTTAGCTCAAGGTATAATAGCAAAAATATTGGAAGAATGGGATTAATCACTTCTTCAGAATAACATAATTTTAATCATAAAATGTTGGGTTCTGTTTTCTTTAAATGGCACACAGCTGCTCTGTGCTATTTAAACCTTTTTTAGGAACATAAAAAATCAGAGAAAACAAATAATTACTGCCTGAAGAAGACTAACTTTACTTTTATACTTAAAGGCAGAGAGCATGACTACTATTTCAAGCCCTTACCAAGCAAGTTCAATTTGACTGAAGGATGAATTTCAGATCTGCAAAGCTCTCAGCTACTCTGCCTGGATAGCATATACACATGAGAGAATAGGGAGAGTTTCTTACCTGACTCCAAAAGAAAGATAACTTTTTAAAAGAAGAGAAGATAGAAGTATTAAATACTCACTTGAAAGCAGCTCTAGAGGGAGACTTCTTTAATCTCAGAGAAAAATAATTGGAGAGGATTAATTTATTATAAATGGCTCACAAAGTGGTCACAAAAAAGACACATCCAGAAACATCGTAGCAATGTCTTGAAATGCCTGTATGAATCTTAGTAGCACAGATACCTTGATGAATTATCCTTAGTCAATAAGGAGTAATCAACAAAAGGATATTTATCAACTTTGATCAGAGATATTAACTTCTACTAAACCTTCACTGTCAGAGCTATATGATCATCAAAAATCATTTGAAACTTACCTGCAGTTGCTCTGATTATGGTGCAGGTGTATCCCAACAGAAAAACATATTTTCTTGTACACAGGGAAGCAATAAGAATCTATAAAAGAACAGGAACAGATAACCAAAGCAATGATTGACAGAAAAAGCAATGTTCAAAGGAATGTTACAAATCTTCCATTCTAATAAAAATATTGTATCACTGATTAGAAGTGAATGTTATTTTCCAGATCTGTTACATCTGCTGAGGGACAAATATGGAGTGAAAAGGGAGTTCCTTGCTGCAGAAGCTTTACAACCAGGGAAAGAAAGAACAAATTTATAACACTGACCTTGCTCTACCTGAATTCTTTGTAGATCACGGAAAAGCTGTTTCTCAGCTTGCTAACACAATGATTAGAAATGTAATATATGATCTAAGAGAAGCTGAAGAAAGCTATGTTCAAATTAGGAGACTTGTGAGAACACGTAGCCAAACAGTGGATAAGAAGAAAAAAAGGATTGGAAATTGATAAGATACCAGTTACTAATTCTATCAAGAAATGTTTTTTTTCTAAATTTTTTACCTTTATTTTTCATAATAAAGAAGTTGGCTTCTTTTTTCTTTTAACAATTTGGTAATTTGTTATTTTTAAAGTTAAATGTGAAAAATCAGGAAAATAAAGGGGAAAAAATCCCAGCAAGAGATCTTTCTATTGCTGTTCTCCTTTTATCTTTTCCTCCATATATTTTGTGGTTTGTTTCTGTATTACTGCAGCAGTTCTGAATTTTAATGATAAAACACTTGGCTTAAACCCAACATGTGCAATAAAAGGCTTACTCAATACTCAGTTAGTTACTCAGTACTTGTCCAGAATCTCTGAGAATTTCAGACCTTAGTGTCTTTGGAACCAGTGCATATTTATCCCCAGGTTACAATTAAACAAACAAACAAAAACAAACAAAAAAAAAAAACCAAAAAACCCCAAAACAAACACAAAAAAAACCACAAGAAAAAAGACAAGGTGTATCCCAGAACATGGAAGTTCTAACTTGATATGAAAATGATTAAAGCAGGACAGTCTGATTGTTTCAAGAAACAAAACCAAAAGAAGTTGAAAACTAAAAAAGGAAAAAATGTATTATCAGAAAGGACATTCATCTGGCTAATACACATGATGGGTGTGCTGTCACTCAAAGGGACGTCACGAAGCTGGATAAATGGGTCAGCAAGAACTGCATGAAGGTCAGTAGAGGGAAATGCCAAGTCTTGCCCCTGGGGAGGAATAACCCCAGGCACCAGGACAGGCTGGGGGCAGCTGGCTGGAAGCAGCTCTTCAGGGAAGGACCCGGTGGTCATGACGGACAATCTGAGCATGGTCCAGCAACATGCCATTGCTTCAACGAAGGCAAATGGTATCCTTTCCTCAGCATGACCTGGTGCCTGAGGTTGTTCCTTCCCAGGGGCAGGACTTTGCACTTCCCCTTGTTGAATTTTATGAGGTTCATGTCAGCCCATTTCTCCAGCCTGTTGAGGTCTTTCTGGGTGGCAGCGTGACCCTTTGGTATATCATTTCTCCTGGTAACCAGAAATGGGGCCTGCTTTCTGAAGTTGTGCTGAATCTCAGGGAGCTGAAGGCACCTGAGGTGACGATCAGCACTCTCTGTGAAGCACTTTTCTCTGGCTATCTCTAAAGCAGATTCCACCCAGTATGCCAGATTTCATGCAGAGATTATGAGTTTACACATTCACTGGGAGATGTACCGTTTAAAAAGCTAGGTGTAACTGCATTTAGTCTGTAGGAGATTAAGTTCCATTTTGGCTGCAGGCAATGATTTTTTTTTTGCCAAAAGAGAAAACCAACTTCCTATGGCCGAAGGAAAAATGTGAACTGATTCATATAAACCTTTTATCCTCCATCTGTTGACCGACCAGCTTTCCTGAAGACTTCCTTCCTCCCATATAGGGACACAGGTGGACTTGAGAAATTTACCTGGAGGCAATCCCCATCTGTCTGCACCAGACCGTAACCTGCCATAACCTCCACCTAGTTACCAAATGGAAGGTTAGCCAAGGTGTGGGAGCTTGGCTGCCACCTGTCCCCAGCAATTTGAAATCAAATATCCCCAGTAACATGGTGCTCTTGGTCCTGTGCACAGTAATCAGAACCTTTCACAAGCTCTAATAAGTTACTAAAACAATGTTGTATAAAAAGCAGTGCAAGGATTACAGACAACAGTGCCAATGCTAATTAGGGTTAGCCAAGCTTTTCTCATTCATACGGCTAGGGGAGCATATGGGAAATGTCATGTTGTCATAGCAGATTCCTTGATTCAAAAAGTTGTGTGAAACGTCAAAGCCAAGTAAAATAATAGCTGCATACAACAAATGTGAAGCACAAGAGCTTCAAATAATATATCATTTTTTGCTGCCTGAGAATAGTGTTAGTAAGAATGCATGCAAAAATGCAATCTGCTGCGATGCGTATTGTCAAGCTGTTGCTCTGCCTCTTCTAAAATGATTCTCTATTTTTTATATGAAAGCATTTAAAACATGCATTTTAAATGAAAGTGCTTTTATTCCAACAACACAGAAAGCCCTAGAATTAAAAAATATTATTAAGTGAAAAAAATTTATGCCTTGTAAAAGCTTCAAACACTTCCTTTTCATATGGATGTAGCTCTTCTGTCTTCCTGTAGTGTGTAGGATTGAATTAAGAGACTCAACAATTCTGATTGTGTTAGTTAATGACTGATCCAAATATTAAAGTACTTTCTTAAAAAATATTAGCATTCCTATGTAGATCTCTCTTCACTGTGATGGTTCAGTACAAATAATAAAACACGCATTTCACTTTCTGTGTTGGGACTCACCTAGGAAGGAAGCCTTTTTAGATGATGGTAAAAAACCTCAAGTGTATATCTGCCCTAAATATAGCAGTCACGTAATTTCAGTGACCCTTGGTCTCTATGAGGAACACTGAAGTAATTCTCAGCAGACCAATGCAAGTCAGTGGGTGGGACCCACAGACTGAGAAGAATATCTGTTTGGCAGGAGGAGGTGTAACAGGTTTTTTTACTTTTCCTATAAGAGAAGAAGCAAAGCAGTGAAAAGTATATTAGACTCAATATATGAATGAGCTGTTTGTTTGCTTTTTCGGTTTTGTTTTTCCTCTACTATGTTGCATTAAGAATGATGCTGGATTTGCTGTTCACAGATTCCCAAAGGAAAGAAACACAAGTAGCCGAAATGTAGACATTGCCAGCATTTTTCTATTTATGACTCTTTGCCTTTGAAACATGAAAAGACTAATGCTTTGCAAGAAAGAGGTTTTCCTCTTGTGTTCTTGGTTAGCTCATGCCATATGACCCAGCCCCTTGGGCTGTAGTTTCTGTTTTTCAGCCATCCTTTCCCCCCTCCTTTTTTTTTTTTTTTTTAATTTTTTTGGGTGTTTGTTTTGGGGTTTGGGTTTTTGTTGGTTGGTTGGTTTGTTTTTTGTTTGTTTGTTCCCCTTTTATCCTAACAGAAGTGTGACAAGCACATCAGTCACCTTTAACAAAGTCTGTGGTTGCTCAAATTCATGCCTGTTGGCAAACCTAACAGGATAGCAAAAGTGGGCCTTAAATTGTGTGTAAACCATCAGAAGTTCAAATCCTATTTCAGATTTTGTCATCTCACTTACAGGGAAGCTGAGTTGCATGGGAACTTCTGGGCAATCTGAATCTCTGGCTTCAGGAAGCAAATCAGTAGGATATGTTGAGGCTGACAACACCCAAGTCAGCAGAGCAGTGGGATCCCTTGGGAGTTGTTGTAATCTTTTGTGGACCACAGACCACAGTTAGAGCTCCCTTCCTCCCTCAGCTTTCCAGAAGACATGATGTCTATCCTGTGGCTCTTGGGCATTTGAAGATTTGATGGTTGGCTGTTGGGATCAGGAAGGTTGGAAACATTTATGCTGTAAGACTACCAATCACTGTAGACCAACAACTTACTAGTGGTTTTTAGAACTGAACATAATGCAACCTTAATGGAATATTCAGGACTGCTGATTTCAGTACTGTTTTTACACTATCTTACTTCTTAACTTGAGGCTGTGGCTTGAGCTGATGAATACTACATGCAAAGCTATCTTCACATTGTTCCTGGCAGAGATTACTACAAAACTGTAAAAAAAAATCGTTATGGAGACTTGTAGTGCAGAGCTTTTTTTGAATGGCTTGTGATTTGACTCTTGGTTTGTTTGAATGACTTATGATTTGACTCTCAGAAACTGGCCCTTTCTTTTAGTTATTTGGTTGAAAATGGAAGACAGGGTCACTGAGAGAAACTGGGACTCTTTAGAACCTGTAGATGGCATTATGGCATTACTGCATTTCTATCCACTACCTCTGGACACATTAAAAAATATAAAGTACCAAGAGGTCAAAAAGGTGTAGAGCAGCTATGCCATAGTTGATGAAGTTACATTACTGCCAACCAGTATCATTAACATCACTTAAAAAAAAAACCCAAACAATCAGTGTAATGTTTAACTGCAGATCAGTGTGGTGAATAAATGCTACATAACCTATGAGTAATGTACTAAGTAATGCAATCTAACTGTTTCTCAAGAGAACTTGGCTGTGGTTTTAGTCAACTAAAATTAACAATTGCCAAATCAAAACTGGAAGTAATTGAGCAGTCAACAGTGGGAAAAGCCAAGACATGCCTTAGGGCCTTCATTCCTGGCATATAGAAAACAATATGACCTGGGTGCATCACACTATTGATGTTATGCCTTGGAAGTACCAAAGATGCGTCACTTGAAAGGAATACTATTGCAATTTTTTTTTCCCCCTCAAAATCCAAGGCAGAAAATGAAGATGCAGCTAAGAGTGAAAACATGTACTTAAGCACATGCAGGATTCAGTTAGCATGCTCTCCTTCTTTCTGTGAATCAAGTTCAGTAGTCTGTAACAAATCCTCTGTTCCAGAGGAAGACAAACTAGTGCATTCATTACAAAACAGAAACCACACTACCTTTTAAAATGTCTGTGAAAATGACATATGTCTACCAGAATACACAAAATTATTTAACACATTAAATCAATAAGATCTTTCTGAGATGAATTTATCTTTTTTTTTTTTTAAAGGAGATACTCTTTCAGTAGAGATCAACTACACTTGAATTACCTTCAGTATGCGCAATAAACTCTGAGATAATCGTTGTGATCTGAGATGAAAATTGTACTGTAGAGCTTATTTAAAACATAAAGCTTTCTTACATGTTCCAAATATATTTATATTTTGCTAGTACATATTAAAATGTGTTAATATTTAAAATTGTAAGCAGAATTATGTTATGTATATCAAGTATGTCTGAAGAGTAATGGAATTGCATACTATAAGAGGATTCAGAGCAGGGTGACATGCTGACTGGTCTTCAACTGTAATTCGGGGGTTGCACACATTGAAAAGTGACTGTTTTGCATCAACAATGGGTTTAACACAGGCATTTTTGTATAATGCAAAGCTACTGCCATGATCTAGTTGTATACCAGGAGAAAACCCTTATCGTTGTGCTTCGGTCAGGTCAGTGCATCCCAGATAATGTGTCAGAAGAATGAAATCATTCATTTGATCCAGGAACTATGAAAACAACCAACTTGATAGCAGTGCCATTACTGTTTTGTTGTGAAAGAAAATAAATACCTAACATAAGCTAGGTGACCATTAATCAGAAGCTGTGGTTCCACAGGAGGTTTTGACAAGACTACCTTTACCTCAGATAACTTTTTTCCTGGTGTCCTTTAAGCCATGTCTTCCAGCTGGTGAGACTTGAAACTGATGGACCTTTCTGCCTTTGTAGCCTGAACTTGCATTCCTGGTTAACACACATGGAACTGGAGCAATGAACTCTCAGGGTCATTAATCCACTAGAATGGAGGAAATTGCTGTTAGGAGAGACTACAGTAACACATCTCTGTACAACAGTAAGCACAATCCATCCTCCCCTCACTACAGTGGCTCCCTATGGAGCACTGAACAGGCAGAGGAGAACCTGGATTTGTCTGTCATAGCAGTTCTGTTGGCTTTTTCATACTCAGCTCTGTCTTCCATATGCGATGAAACATTGCTTTCCTGCATAAAGTCATAAATCTTGGGCAGTATTATATAGGTTAAATTCATTATGGAGTCTTTCATTGACTAATAGTTTAGCAATGTATTTGTTAAATGTATGGGATATGAGTCTGGTGAAGGGAAATGAATACTGAAAAGAATTGCATTTTGCTCGTGTTGATGTTATATTTGAGTCTTTATCCTTTGAAAGCCTGGTTTGGATATTACTTATTTCACGCGTTTTAGGAAATCTGTTTTGGAACGTGCAGTGGAACTTCCATCTCAGACATAAGGCTAGTTAATGTTTTGCTGTGAGAAATAGAGTTTGTCTGTATGATAGATAGTGACTTTGTGTCTAGGCATAGAGATTGTGTTTTAATGTTAGGTTTGTTGTGGTGTTACTGAGTTGAAATACAGCTGGGGCACTGAATAACACAGCTTCTGTGAACCTGTGCAGTTTCATCAGTTGAGGACAAGCACTGCAAGTTTAAGATAAATCAAAAACTATTTCTGATGTCAAATACAACTGTAACAATTAAATAGCATATTCAGAATGGTATACAACAGTTCTTGCATCCTCATACATGTTGTAACTGACTTCACTATTCACTGCTGCGAACATCCTCTGTTCAATTTGTTTCTGAATAGATTTTGATGGTGATTTTATTACCTCTTTAAGTGTGTTTTCATTTGGAACAATGAAGTGGACATTGGTGAATGAGTCACTCATAATTAGACTGAGGTGTTTATGCTACACGTCTAATAAGAGACACAGCAAATAAGATGTTTACTAATAATTATAGGGAAACAATCTAAGCAGTTCCTTTATCATACTGGAAATCATTGAGAAATTTTGTTTGAGGAGAGAATTGAGGAGAACAAGGTCCATCTTAAATTACTAGTAATATCTTAGAGTTTCTGTCATTCTTCAGGCTTTATCCGTTTCTTCAAGTGCACAGCACTGTCTGCAGCCTAGTGATCAGCCTGGTAGGGGACACCCTCAGCTCCTGCCACTCGATAAATGGCAGAAGTCCCACTGACTGGAATGGATGGCATTTGGAAGTGGGTGGTTGTGACCATGCAACTTCTTTCTTAACAGTGTTTCTTCAGCCTTTCTCAGTCCTCGAACTGTTTTAATATGTTCCACTGCTTTCTGATGCCATTACAGTCATCTGAACGCAGCCTGACTTGTATGATATTTCTTGTGTTTCCCCTGCAAAGCATTTCTCTGTAACCACAGCCACTCAGTGTTGTACAGGGATGGGGAACTGGAGTCCTTGATATTAAAGATGCTTTACTGCACAGTCTCTAAAACCAGCAAACATCACTAACTGCCTCCTCCACTCCCCTGCTGCAGCTCACTTATTGTGTGTGGGCCTGGACTTTCCAAAGCAACTGTCAGATCTGTAAATGCATGGAGCAATAAAAAACGTGAGTTAAAATAGCAGTATCTAAAGAGAAGGTTGTAATTCTCTGTACAGAGAAAAAAAAAAATCCTAGAGATATATCAGCTCCTCTCAGCCAACATGTGTTTGCAGACATGCAGGGGAAAAAGCAAATTCCAGGGACTGTTGGTGACAGTGGCACAACCAGGCCTGGTGCACTCCTTGAACATGGTCCCATTGAAACCATGGGCTGTTGGAAACAGCAAAACAAAGCCTGCAGGCTTCCAACAACGTGTTAATTTTCAAGGCATGGATTGAGCTTCTTCTCCTGAAAAGGTTGACTGCAAACTCCAAACTTTCCTGAAACTCATTCCTGAGTAAGATAAGGAACCCTTGAAAGAGAGTGAATGTAACACCTTCATCCTCTAGAGGGATATAGAGTGTTCATTTTAAAAAATAGAATACAGAATGGCTGAAGTTGGAAGCAACCTCTGGAGTTGTCTGGTCCATCCCCTTGTTCAAGCAGGGACACCTAGAGCAGGTTGCTCAGGACCATGTCCAGGTGGCTTCTGAATATCTTTGAGAATGAAGTGTCTACCACCTCTCTGGGTGAACTGTGTCAGTGTTTTTTCAGCCTCAGTAAAAAATTATTTCCTGATGTTCAAAATTCTCTCCCATATCTACTTTACGTTCCTCAGAGACATTTGCATTTTTAAAAACAGAGGTATTTTTTCTTTGCAAATATAGAGATAAATATGGATCATGACGTAATAGGTAAGTAAAAAAAAATAATAAAAAAAAATGTCTATTTTGCCTAACAGTGATCAAATTCCTGTCTCAGGGGGCCATGTTAATTACAAATTTGGCAAGGACATATATGCCTGTGTCACAGAAATACCACTCATTGGTCTCTATTGTATAGAGGAGACCTTAGGAAGAAAGCTGGCAGGGTAAAGTACTTTTTTTTTGCCTCTTTTTTTCTTATTGGGCTATAAATTACTTTTAAAATTACCTTTTCCTGCTTTAGTTTATTGAGAGATAATTTTTACACTGACAAAATATCTATAAAAATGAACATCCAACAAGACTAGACTTGCAGTCTAAGAGAACGGCACAAAAGCACACCAGATAGCAATAATCTGAATTGCTAAAGCAGGAAATGCAGCAGCATTGAAAAACTTGCTCCTGCCACATTCTGCACATAATGCTTCCTCCTGTCCTCCTCTGTAGTGGAATCACATTGGGAAGAAGCATTTCCATATCCCAATCACCTGATGAGAGAATAGGAAGGAGACAGGCAGGCAAGAAAGGATTCATCTACATTAGTTGATCTAAGCTGTCTTTTCAGATTGTGGAGAGAAACTGGCACTGTTACAAAATCATTTGGCTCAACTTGAAGCTAAAAAATTGGATAGTTTTAGCACTGCATAGGTCATTTCCCAATGATTTCAAGAATGCAGAAGACCTTTTGCCATTCACTGATAAAATTCTGGCTGCTGTTGCAGGCTGACATTGATAGTCTTGTAAACTAAACAGCAGCAAATGCTAGAGATTTACTGTTGCAACACAGACAACAATTCATGAGGAAGTAGGGAAGTGTTCTAGTTTATTTGTATTGAGCTGGGTATTTTTAAGGAATAAAGTCCACATACATAGACTAAAAATGATAAAGTAATCCTAATTAATTTTCATTCCTTTACTTCAGCAGACCTGAGAAGTGGAATAGATTCTAGCAGATCTAGATCCATGAAGAACCTTCCAAAAGGAAAGTAACATGGGCAATTTTTAATTAGCTTTAAGACAATTTTTTTCCTGTCTTTGCCAGCTGTAAATGAAAAGTTAGAATGAAAATAAATTCCACTGACCAAAATGGGATGCTGGGAAGTATATGAAGGCAGCATTATTGCTCTTCCCTCCTGATATTTAGAACAGTGAGGGCTGGTGTCACTGTCATGCAAAATCTCTCAGACTTTATCTGCGGTCTAACAGAAGATCAAGGCAATTCTACCCAAGCAGCAAATAAATAATAAAAACAAAACAAAAAACAAAACACCATAACCCCTGCTTTTTTAGACTATGGAAGCAATACTTTTCAGCATTCCCAAGAACTTTGTTCCCTTTACTTGGTCAATCTTGTCTGCTTCCACCTTTGATTGTTCCTTCAGCTGCCACGCTCCCTTTCCAAGAAATGCATGTCTATCCCCTGCACTTCTTTAGGGCTGGAAATCGATTTAAAGACACAAGGTGAGCTGATTCCCAGCAACATAAATACTGTTTTCCTTCACAGTGACAGCTGTTCTTCCAGATGGTGAAAGGGTCTGTAATATTTTGGTCTAGTAAAAACACTTCTTGCATCCACTGATTCAGTATTCTTTCCTGTTTCTGTCACTGATATGTTACTTTACTGGATGGGAATTCCCAGTATTCCTCCCAAATCTCACCTGTCTTGTCTAGTTGGACTGCACAGTCTTTGGGGAGGAATTGTATCTTGCTCAGGATGTCCAACCTCTAGCATAACATGTCTGTTATCTCAGCTGGAACTGTTATGTGGCGATAAAACATACATATTTTTTCCAGACTGAAAAACATGTAAAAGATGCCAAACAGGATTACTCAATTCCTGATTATTCCTCAGGATCACATCTATATAAATTATCTTCAGTTAGCACAGCTGTTTCATAATAGCTTATAATTCTACAAATTGAACTACTTAAGAAATATTTTGCAAAAACACATTTCAGAGTCACAATTACCGTACATATACATTCATAGCATAAAAATTTTCTGTTGGTTTGGCAAAGCATACTAAAAATTATGTTTGTGTGTATGGCATACATTAAGGATAAAAATGTACATAATATTTCAAAGCATCTATGGACTGTTTTGTCTGCTTGCTTTACAGCTAACTTAGTTGTTGCTTTAGCAATGGGAAATCTAGAGCAGACAGCTCTCAGATCAGATTGAATGATTCAAATCAGTTCAAGTCTGATAGATATGGCATAATCGTGTTTCTTTATTTGTAGCCTTATACAAATAAAACTTTCATTTTGCTTTTGCTAATAATGTAATAATGCATTACTCATTGTATATAGATTATTGATCCAATCCTTCATTCCTCTTCACTGTGCACTCAAAGTCATAGTTCATGCCTTTTGAGGCTGTGATATCTGACTGCATTTTGTCCCTGCTGAGCCTTTACAATGTTTTACATGCATCATGTATCTTGTTTAGAATAATAATCTGACACTAAATCATCACTAGTTAGTTGGTTTAAAATGTAACAGCCTGTCATCTCTTCACTTCAGGCCAGTGATGTCATATAACATGACTTCAATGTCTTATCATATGCCATCAAGTCTCCTTGGGCTAATTATTCCAGGTCACACCATCTGCATCACCATGTCACTGAAGGTGCATGACTATTTCCAGTTGTTTTGTGTCATGATGATTGTTTTCTTTAGATTCATAGAATCATAGAATAGTTTGAGTTGGAAGCTTGTGTGCACAGCTTTTGCTTTACCTATTAAACTGTTTCTATCTCAGCCCATAAGTTTTCTCACTTTTATTCTTCCAGTCCTCTCCCCCATCCCACTGAGGGGAGTGAGAGAGTGGTTCTGTGCAGCTTAGTCACTGGCTGGGGTTAAACCATGACACTAGAGAAGAGAAGGCTCTTGGGAGACCTTACAGTAGCCTTCTAATACCTAAAGGATGCCTACAGGAAAACTGGAGAAAAACTTTTTACAAGGGCATGTACTGGTAGGACAAGGGATAATGGCTTTAAAATGAAGGAGGATAGATTTAAATTAGACATTAGGAAGAAATTCTTTCCTGTAAGGGTGGTGAGGCACTGGCAGAGGTTGCCCAGATCAGCTGTGGCTGCCCCATCCCTGGCAGTGCTCAAGGCCAGGCTGGATGGGGCTTTGAGCAACCTGCTCTAGTGGGAGGTGTCCCTGCCCATGGCAGGGGGGGTGGAACTAGATGATCTTTAAGGTCCCTTCCAACCCAAATTATTCTATGATTCTATGATCATATTCTATCAAAAATCCCTTTTAATGTGTACATTCAATTTATCTGGTGAAGTGGAGGAGTCTACCTGAGCAATGCAGGGAAAGGGATTCACTCTCTAAAACTGCCATTTCTTATAAATCTGTAGAATGGTCAAAGTACTTATTCCAGCCCATACACAGGAACTGAGCCCGTAGTGACTGCTCAATAAATGTTTTAAATTTGTAAATGCCTGTGCTCCCTTTTGATCTTGCACATTTTTGTTAGATATGTTTTACCTGAATTGCACATTGTGTGGCTCAAAGGCAGAATTCTGTGCACTGATTTGATGAAAAACGGAGTTTTAGGCCAGAATTTGACTAAATTATTACAGTTGTCATACCTAGACCTAGAAATCTGTGGATTGCATGAATATATGGAATTTATGGCAGGAATCTTCTCTTCCAATTTTATAAACAACTGTCCTGGTTTCAGCTGAGATGGAGTTAATTTTCTTCCTAGTAGCTAGTACATCACTGTGTTTTTGATTTAGTATAAGAATAATGCTTATAACACACTAATGCTTTGGTTGCTGCTAGGCAGCGCTCACTCTGAATCCAGGACTTCTCAGTTCCCCGTGCTCTGCCATGGGGCAGGTGCACAAGAAGCCGGGAGAGCCCAGCCAGGGCAGGTGACCTGAACTAGCCAAAGGGATATTCCGTACCATGGAACGTCACGCTCAGTATATAAACTGGGGGGAGTCCCCACTGCCTGGGAACTGGCTAGACATGGACTGGCAGATGGTGAGCAATTGTATTGTGCATCACTTGTTCCTCTTAGGTTTTATTCCTCCCTTTCTTTTTATTAACTCCCTTTCCATTACTATTACTGTTATTGTTATTGCTATTGTTATTGTTGTTACTATTGTTATTGTTAGCAATAATAATTATTATTATTGGTTTTTACTTTATTTCAATTATTAAACTGTTCTTAACTCATGGGTTTTACCTTTTTCTGATTCTTCTCCTCATCACACTGCAGGGGGAGGGGGAGTGAGCAAGCAAGCAGCTGTGTAGTACTTAGTTGCTGGCTAGGGCTGAACCATGACAACAACCTGCTGCTAACAGTGATTGCAGAGTAACTAGAAAATATTTCCAGTCATAACTTAATGAGTAATTTTTCTGACTTTCTCTGCTTTTGAGAAAGTCTTCAAAACATTGAAATGCGAACAAAATTATAGAGATGGTGTTCATGTTCTCCCATTATTTTTATCACTGTTAGTTAAAAAAAAAAAAAAAAAAAAAAGGAAAAAAAAGGGGGAAATTGGTTTCTTTTCTTGATTAGTTGTTTGCTTTTATTTTTATTATCTAATTTGTCCCTTTCTACTCCCTGCTCAAAAATATCAGCCAGTGGGGCAAATAATTTTATTAAGGGCTACAGATGTAAAGCCCTAAATATATGAGGGCTAGTAAAATGTATGTACTGCTATGAAAGTTTATAGAAAACTGACTCAGAATCACAGAATCACAGAATAGTCACAGTTGGAAGGGACCTCTAGGGATCATCTAGTCCAGCCCCATGCTAAAGCAGGTTCACCTAGAGTAGGT
>JAVJGJ010000014.1:16145170-16167558 GCA_035590215.1 Microhierax caerulescens | reverse complement strand
AAGTGTATAGACCGAGCATGACATCCCAAGGTATGGACTATCCCTTTGGCCAGTTCAGGTCACCTGTCCTGGCTGTGCCCCCTCCCAGTTTCCCGTGCCCCTCCAGCCCTCTCACTGGCAGGGCCCAAGCAATGGAAAAGTCCTTGATTTAGTATGAACAGCAACTACTAAACCCATCAGTGCATTATCAACATTGTTCTCACAAAACACAGCACTGTGCTAGCTGCTAAGAAGAAAGCTAACTCCATCCCAGCCAAAACCAGGACCGGCTTGTACCATCATCTGCTTCTCTGTTTTCATTTCTTATTTCTGTCCACCAGCTTCACTCCGCAACATTTCGTTTAATCACCAGATCCTCCTCTTAGTTTAAAGGAAAAACAAGTTAGACTCATTCCTTTACTTTGTAACAATATATTTTGGAGCATACTTCAGATCTAGGGCAGATACCATTTCCACTCTATTTAAAACCATCAGGAAGCTAGAAGCCGCACTTTCCTCCCTGACCTTCTGCTGAGAAGGCTGTTATCCAGGGGACTTGGGAAAGGAAGGCAAAGTTGTTCAACATATCTCTTGGTATCAGCAGAGCTATAATATTGAGTACGATTCCTCACAATAAACTAACAAACCCTGGTAATTTATGTCTTTTAATCCTTCATTTATATTTCTAGTTCATTTGTCTTTCTGTATGTATAACATGTAAGAACATAAGCTCCATTTTTAGTTGACATTTCATAATTCATATGTGTGAACATCTGAAATCCCAAAAGGGATTAGAAAAACATTAAATGAAATTCCAGTGGACCTGAGCTAATATTTATTCAGACTCCATGACCTTAACACTCTGTACAATGCCTTCCACTATTATCTCCTCTCTGCACTTCACATTACAATCCATAAGAGCCAAAGGAGGAGCTTCAGTTTGCCAGTGGCAAATACTGGCATTGTGACAAGGTATATATGGTATGTGGCTTATCAACAGGCAGCAGGCATGGACAGAATTGACACCTACAGATATTTCCTACAGTATCAAGAAAAGTGATGCTTGATGTTTTCAAAGATGGTTTCAAATGAGTACTGGCAATCATTCTCTGAGACAATAAACCATTTTTTTAAGCATGTTGTCAACAAGTTACATCTGAAGAGTTGAAAAATAGTAAACTCAAAGCATACATACAGAGTAACAGTGGAGCAAACTGAAAGTCTGTGCGCCAGTGGCATAAGGAACCTACTTACACAGGATAAAGTGGGCAAACAGAATTTGTAAATGACACACGTGCCATAGAGAAAAAATATTTAGTACTTTAGATTACCTTTGCAGGATGTTACTCATGTATTATGAGTAATATATCATAAGAAGCCTACAGGCCCCTTCTTTTTCCATTTGAAGTGGTTTCCATTAAAAAAAAATAATAAAAAAATCAACATTTTCCCAGAGATTGCACGTTGCAGTGACTCATTTCAATAATTTTTTCTTATGGGTTGGAAAGGAAAAATGTTTCTGCATCTTGCAACTTCCAGATTGCTACCTTTGATGATTGCTGGTAGGGCACAGTTTGTGGATTTCATACTGAAAAATCGCTGCCATATGTCCTTTGAACATCTGTCCCATTCTTTATTGAGGTTTAGTTTTTTTTCTCAACATTAAGCATAAACCGTGAACTTTGTATATTAATATTGCTTACACCTATGATGATTCCTTTTATTCCCTTGTTTGGCTCTCACATTTTATATTTTCTCCTTTGCTCCTTCTTTCACACAAAAGGTAAGTATCCTTCTTTTCACATCTGGATTTAAAAGTATTGCCTGTGCAACTGACTGTTTCTAGAACAGGAAACACTGGACAGGTTTCTTTCTTTCGCTAGTGCTATAGTTGGTAGCTAGGTATCTTTCCTTGGACCATACTTAATGGTTCAGTACAATCCTGTTTCTTAAAATTACTGGAGTAGATAATCAGGATTTCCCAACTTTCCAAGCTTCCAGAACATATGTGTTTCTCTATGTAAAATTTCTATTTGGACTAATGGGAGTTATGATTAATTGCTTCTGCATCAGGCTTATTTAACTGTTGATATTCATGCCCAGTTGCTGAAGAAGGATTTACAGATTAGGCAACAGGGTTGTAAAATTCATGTCTTAGATTTTACACTTTTTATCCAACTTCTGAAAGGAAGAACAAAATGGATGAGTAGGGCAGTAGAAATGGACATAAATGGATGGTCTTTCAAACCAAATATAATATAGGATGATCTGAATTCACACCCTGGGTTACCCACAGACTTCCATGGTGTCCCTGGGCATCTCTATTTCCCATCGCTCCTGGTGTTTAAGGATGTTTATCTAGAACACAAGGAGCATTATGGCACTGAATTTTTAATGTGCTTTGTCCTTCAAGAGGAAGATCTATACAAGCATAAATGAACACAGAACTTTTATTCTTCTCATAAGAAAACAGGAGGGATCAGTAAAACATGCTGCTGCTTTATATTTTTTTATATAGGCTTTGTTGGCTATAAAGATATTTTTGGAATATGTATGGCTTGGCACAGCCAACTTTTTGGAGTGCACCTGGTCCTAAAAAAGAGAAAAATTAAAAATATTTGATATATAACATAAATTAACTGATTCTTATAATGCTACTAGTTTAAACTACTTAAGGGTGTGTGTGGGAGGGTGGAGGAGGAAGAGATTCTGAATACAAATTCATTTCTACTTTTCCTTTTCTTTTTTAGCATTATGCTGAAGCATTGGCTAATGTCTCTCCATTTCTTTTGTACGAAATAGAACAGTGCAATTTAAATGGCATCTCTTTTGTTCCTTATTTCTTGCACATTGTTGGAGCAAAACATATAGAGAAGGCTAATTTTTCCCTCCTTGATAACATTACATCACTTGTGATTAACTGCTGATATTTATTTCAGTGATATTTTAGTAATGTTACTGTTGAATGTCAAGAAGCAGTCAAATCTGAGTCACACATTATATGGCAAGCTCTTCCATAACTCTGTTACCCACAATGGATTCATGCTGTTATGTTTCTGTTATTTCAGCAGCCGTCTTTTTTTTTCTTAGTAAATACAAGGTCATTAAGTAGTAAAATATCTGCAATCTAGTGATCCTGATGAAATTAGAGATTCCACAGTTACACTACAGTAATAAAAAATAACTTATTCAATTTTACAATAGGATGAATGGGTGCCTTTCAATGCAGGGCTTGAACAAGGCTGAAATAGAAGTATCTTTTTTATATTGAGGAGTATATCTTATGTATAGTGTATCTATATTATAGGAGTGTATCTTATGCCTTTGAAATATTAAATATCAGGTTTGCTATCAGGAAATTTTTTTGTTAGATCTCTGAATGCAGACAGCCACAAAGTCTAGGCTTTGGCTTCTATTTTGTTTCTGGTTACAAATTAAAGCAGCTTGTTAAGAGAAACTGCCCAGAAAGTATCCTAATGAGAAAGGAGTGGCTGGATTTCATCCCTGCATTCATCACTGAATTGTCCTGTAACTTTAGACAAAGCAGAGGGGTGGATCCAACTGGGATGCTGAAAGGAGGTGCTCTACTGACCTGAGCAGGGAAGCTGGTACTCAGGCCTAACTAGCAGCCGAGTCTAAATACTATGCCACCCTGGAGCAAGGAAGTAGTTCTCTCCTTCAGAACAATGTGAGTACTAACCAACAACCAGGGCAAGTGTATATGTGCTTTGCAAGACAAAGTCTTTCGGACCCAAATTCATTAAATAACAGTTTCATGGTGTTGCCTTCAGTGTAAGGAAGTTTCATTGTATTAGAATAGCAGTTATAAATGGATTTGCTGCCATCAGATATCCATACAAGTGCTACTTAAAGAGAATTTAGAAATAGGATTCTCTTTTTCTCTCTTTCTTTCTTTGGCTCTGTTAATTACTGAGCAACTGAGCTTATGGCATTGCAAAAAATTAGGCCATAGTGACAACATCTTGTAGTTATTTTAACCATTGGCTTTTTAATCTTCACCCTCTTAAAACCGTTTTTCTTTTTCCTCAGTAAAGGTACATATTTAAGCCCTATGCACTTCTTTAAAAGTTCATTAGGACCAGTGTCTCCTAGTACCCTTTCATCAAGTTTTTGTTCTTAAATCTGTTTCACTGCACTCCTACATACCTTCAGTCTCACTGTAGATCAAGGACAGCAGTTTCATCCAAGGAATGTAAACACAAACCTAACGCAATTTGTAAGCAGATATTGTAAAAAAATCCTGAGCTTGGTGACTTGTATTTTGATTTTCTGCATGCTATCATGGCTGAAGTCTTTGAGATATTAGTGTGGAGAAAATGTTTTACCTCTGGGAAAAGAAATCGTATGAGTAAAAGCCTCAACTGAAAGTGGTCCCAAGTGAAAACAACCCCTGAGTTACAGCCTCTTCTGCCCTCTTATCACTGCTGTCTGCAAAGAAACAGAGCTAAATGGGGCTGGTGAGTCTATTCTAAAATAACGAGGTTGCTGCCTTGTGTTAGGAGAGACTACTTCTGCTTCAAAATTCACTCCTTTTGCCACTGGCTGCTGCTGCCAAGTGTCACAGCCTGGATCCATCTTGGTACATCCATACTACTAAACACAGGGCAGAGTCAGCTCTGTAGCCTTGAGACAGTTGAATGGCAAAACTTGTGTTCACAAAGCTGCTGCCTCTGCCCTTCCAAAAAAGACTGTGTCCAATTACTCTTTGGGAATGGGGTCTGTCATGTGTTATCCATTGGGCATTATCTGCCAGAGTGCTAATTTCCACAAACCAAATGGGTGTGAGAGATTAGGCTAATGAAAGGGTATGAAGAATCACAAGTCAATTATCTAGCTCGTATTACGGACCTTTTTCATTTCCTTGCATAAATGTATCCAGTATGTCTATCACACCTTGTACAGAAAAGTGTAACAGCTTTATCCTACATAAAAATGTATCCCGTCCTGAGCTTTAATTTAAATTGCACAAAAAGCTTAAGTTTATTGATTTATGTTGGATATGTTAATTTTAGACATAGATGTAAGTCTGTGCACACATGTGGATGCATGACTATATAATCTCACTAGCGTCCTTGCAAATTCAATTTATTTCTAATAGACAAGATGTGCTGTTTTCTTATCAATCATCATTACCATTGATATGAAATGATAGGTTAGTAAAGTTGCATATACTCCACCTAAGAGGAGCCAGGAGATGGCAATTTCAGAGGGAGGTGTAAAAAAGTTTTAAAATAAAAAATAAGATCCTACAAGCCAAATTATTTCCATGGTTACACCCCTGAGCATTCAGTAAGATTTCACAGCTGTCAATAAGAACTGAAAGTGGACTGTATGGTCTTTCTTACTGGTTGTGATAGAAGGGAGAGAAAGAAGCTGCTCTTATTCTCAGGAATTGTGGATTTTACAGCAGTACCCACTCTTAAACCTTATAAAAAAGGAAAAAGATGGCATGCACACAGTCTCCAAACATTAAAATCTGCCATGACTTAGGGGTGTCTCTATGTCATAATTCAGTCCACTGGGAGGATTCTTCTGTGCAAATTTACCTTGAGACTGTACTTGGAGTCATGCCACATACATACAATCAAGTCAAACTCTAGCCCTTCCCACTTTACACTGCATCAGTTGCTAATGTTGATACACCCATTTAGTCACTATCTGGAAAAAAGATTACATTTCCTTCACTATCTTTCTGGTGATGCACTAAGACAAGGATTTCGAACTGATATGGAAGCATATGGACATATATTTGACTTCATCACACTCATTAATATAGTGAAGGGTTCCAGCAGAACTGGAAAATCACTGCCTAAGTGGCTTTCATCTCATCTAGCTTTAACCATATGATTTCGTCTATACTTCAACATGTTTGTTCTAGGCAGTGAAGAAAGTCAGGCAGTCAAGAGAATACACTATACTATGTAAAGGTGTATATCTTACATTAATCACCTGGGTGCATGTAACTTTTCACTGAATTTGGAGGGAGATTAGGAGTTGAATTCACCTTTCCTAATGAAAATCCTCCTGTTATATATACATGTCTACATCTCAACTGGGCTTTCTATATAGACCAAGGGGATAAATGGGCATTTGTTCAGTGTTATTCATCACACACTACAGTAGAGACACAAGTAAAGGTGAATGAATTGTTCTTTTCATATAACTATACTGAAAGGTTATGGTCCTCTACATAGCTAACTGCATTACAGACATTCAGAGTCAGGTGAAATACGAATTTCAGTGAACTGGAAACTAGATGACTTGTTTAGATGGAACACCTTACTTCCACAGGAGATCAGTCCCATATGATTTCTTCCAATCCCAGTCCAAAGTCTGTATTCCACACATAAGCAGGTTAACAATGTATAGTAGTAACCTTATTTCAACCTTTTTCACAGTGCTAGAGATTCTTCAGAAATGCTGATTACTAGCAGAACAGTGAGGTCTGAAAGTAATTTAGAGAATATTTGTGGAAGGAAAATTCTGTTTGAATATCTGTAGTGGAAAAATGATACAATTAGGGAATGATATTTGAAGTTAAATCCCAGAAGGAATCTGGAGAGTCTCACTTTCTGCTGTTGTGTGCAAGCATAGGACCATACAACAGACAGCTCCCACTTTCCTTATGGGATGCAATCTTAATGGGACATGTGGTCTTTTATACAAGATGGGCACAGTTAACATTATCGATTTGGGATTACTTTTTGGACAAGTTTTTCAGAAAACACTTTTACAATGAGAAATAAGCTCTAACCACTATTGAATTCTGGATGGTTAAAGTTGGAGAGGATGCAGAAGAGGCTAGTTTTTGTGTTTTACCTTCTTCTGAGCAGGATAAGCAGTTCTTTCAATGATTAGAAGGCCTCTCCTCCCTTCATTGGCAAAACAGCCCCTAGGCATAACACTGATGTATTAGAGCCTAAGCAAAGAGCAACATCAGCAACAATCATCAGGTCTAAAATCTGAAAATAGATAGCAAAAGTACATGTACAATTTACCTGGATTTACCTCTAACAAGTTTCAGCCAAATTTTCTTTCCAAAGAGCAGGTTTCAAGAGCCAAGACTTTGTCCCCATGATCTGCTTTTAGTTATCATCTCTAGAGAGAAATATATAAGTCCCTCCAATTTGTTCAAAATGCTGATCAGTGGCTTTCTCTTCATGTACAGAACTGGGCTTGATGTGTTGAGACACTTATGGAGCTTCTGGCAGATGTATTAGAGAACGTAAGATTCCTGTCTTACATGTTTTTTTGACCATTTATTCCATATGCTACATTCTTCCCACTCACCATAAAGAAGATTTCTCTCAAATTCATTTTTCCTAAGAACATAACTTCTTCAAGATTGGGAAATAACATTGTCCACAGCCTAAACCCTAACAAAATCAGATATCCGTCAACACATGACAGATTTTGCTATTCTTCTGGACTTCCATGCCAAAGACTCTATTCTGAACATTTTTGTTTGTGGAAAATGCATGATAAGGAACTTCCCTGACTTAATTTAATTAATAAAAGTATCGCTTATATGACTTTGGTAGAAGCAAATATTCCACCTAGATTTTTTGATAATTCTCAGCATCTGGCTAACAGCTATCATGGTTGCCAGCAATGTATGTATGAAATTATTAACAGAATTGACTGATTTCAGACATATCCATGGCAGAATTAAAGGATCCATAGCTTGGACAATGAAGAAAAAACTGAATACTTAACATAGTATATTCAGATTTTTCTAAGGGCTTTTCATTATTATAATAATTCAATATAATTTGGAAGACTGTTAAAGATCAGTAGAAACTTGCAACTTCAGTTGGAGGCATGGAAAACAGGACTAATGAACTGAAGCCACTGGAATAGCTGTGGCTATCACATTTTCCTCTCTACAGTAACTCCTGCTGCCTCTCTAGCACTAAGGAAGGTTGTGGAGGGCTATGCCTAGTCTGGTAGTTGCTAGTCACTATTGCCTACCAGAAAGTGTCAAATGTTGGTTTGCCAGATCCATTTTTTTCAAAACCCATAGTCAGCACCTTCAGGCAAAGATGGAGTGACATTGTATGCAGGTGGGTTGTCTGCTTCTTGGTGGATGTAGGCCTCATCCTGAGGCAAATGAAGAAACAGCAGAGGGAACTGAACCATTGAGGGCCAAAACTTTATTCAGTCAGAGGAGCAGATGTGACCAAAGACACATTTTTAGGGGGCACTCTATGCCAAAATGGCTAGGAATATCCCCCAAGGGACTGCAGCCATGGGTGACCCACACTGCGTTAAGGACACAAAAGAATAAAGTAGCAAATGCCATTACTAACAGGGCAACAAGAAACCTGCTACTTACAGGCAGCAGAAACTCAAACTCCTGTGCTGCCCACCACCTCCTTGGAGTGCAGCCCGTGCTGAAAAACAGGGAAGATGGGGAGGAAGAGTAGATATGCATGCAAGTGCTTGCCTATTTGTTTGTGCTCTTCTTTCATTTAATAACCAAATCAGTTATGGGACATTTGTGCTGGTTGGCAATAAAACAAGCAAAATGCCCTGACCCTTCACTTAAAATGGTGTTTCAGAACATCTCCACAATGATTTGAGTAAATATGCTTTTGTTTTATAATGATAACTGAGATTAAAGCACATTTATAAAATGTTGAAAATGCCCAATACCTATTAAGAAAAACACTGTGTTGAAATCTGTTAGGGAATGGACTGTTCTGTAGTACCTTTACATTCTCTAGAATTGCTGCTTTCCCCTTACCTGCCATAATGACTGAAATGAAAATTTTGCAAGCACCAGGGGAAAAAGTAAAGACACATGATGTTACATAAACATCAATAAGATTGGTACAAGGCTCAATGGTTAGCTGCAAGTGTGAGTTTAATGAATTCAAGTTCAGGCAGATATTGGATTTATGGATGTTAATAGAGACAGTCATGTGCATCTCATGGACTGCCACAAGCCAGGAGTGCTTATGACATACTGACTGAAGGTGGAGAAAACAGAGATAATAAAATGAATATGGGCTCAGGTCTCAAATTCCTGACTAATGAAACCATTGGAACTCTGCCATCCTACAGTGAAGATAAAATCAAATGCAAACTAAGTGCTGAAGGTGTTTACAGAAACATGCTGCTCCTGATTGCTGTTCTCATAGGTGCTGCCCCCACTCTAAGATGCCGCACTCAAAGATTCTGCAGCCCTGTCTGCATAAGAAGCAACTACCTTAACAGTGTCTATAAACAAAAAAAAAATATTGTTACACCAAAATTACTGCTTTCCCTTACAGAAATGTTTGCTTTGTTTTGTTTTCCTCAAATTCATTGTGTATTTTAGCATGTAAAGAATTTTGCCTAAAGCACAGAGCACTGATCTAAGATGAACTCAACAAGTCAGAGGTGTCACATAAATTAAATAAAATTCTTTGCTGCAATTTGGTAGTTTTTAATGTATTCAACCAGCCCTTATACCTTTACAGAAATGTGTATAAGGACTGGAATTTCTATAGCTTTATACTATATAAAGTCAGATGATTGCACTATCATAGACCATAGCATAAAACATCCCACCATGTTTTATTTAAGGCAGAATAATTTTCAGATGCAAAACTGATTAGAAGACTTTTTTTAGAGGAAAATTATTAAAAGGTTTCTTTTTTGATTTTCCCATATAAATGTATTGCCCAGATTGAAAATGTCAGGTTTACTGTTCTTGTAATTCTTTTTTGAGTTCTTTACAACTTGCTGAAGTCCTACTTGAAAAACATATTCCATATTCCATTGATATCTCGTTAATATTGACTTCTCTGCTCACATTTGGTATACTGCTTATGTATCTGAGAAACACTTTCCTGGCATTTCATTATTACCTTATTATTTACCGCATATGTAGCTATCATGGGTCCTTTTCAGTCCCCGAATTAGAGAGCACAACTCTCCTTTACCTATGGGATTTACTTTCTTTACTTCTAGATTTATGTTCTTTCATATCATTCATGATCATCCCATCTGCCAAGTGATCCAGTCAATCTAACATAGCCCTGTGCCCATGGATAGATGTGACTCCACCATATTTTGGAGTTGCTGATAAGTTTTACAAGTCACAATTATGTATTCTTTTGCTGGTTCATAACATACATCTGATTTGTCATGCTTTCCCACTTTAATTTCTGTCTCTATCATATAAATAATAAACTATATAACATAACAAAAAAATTAAACCCACACATTAAATCACAGAATCATAGACTAATTTTGGTTTGAATGGACTTCTGGACGTTACTTGGTCTTTCTTTCTTCCCGAAGCAGGGCTGTATGAAACCATCTTCCTCAGGGGAATGTTCACTTGTGTTTTGAATATCTATAAGAAAATTCACAGCTTCTCTGGGTAAGTTGTTCCCATATTTGACCATTTTCATTGTGATAAAATATATCCTAATAGCTTCTTGTAATTTTCCTTTTTGTAACTTTTGTCTGCTCCCACTTGTCCTCTTACCATATACACATGTGAAGAGTCCAGTTCACATTAGGTAGCTGAAGACAGCAGAAGCTATAAACAATATCAGAAAATCAAAATACGAGGTTTAGATTCTATGTAAGGGTCTAAGTGGTTTAATATTTAAGAAAATGTACTGTTACAGTCTGATGCTTCTGTTTTGAAACTGGAATTGTTTAGAGGACAAAGTCAAATGTCAGAGAACTTAACAAGAGCCAGACCTGAGATCTCATTAAAATATCTATCCCTTACAAGTCTATTTTCCATAAAATCCTTTTCTTTTGTATAGTTTTTATCTCCTGACTTTTAATTTTAGAGGCCCATCATTCATCTATTTGCCCTTCTTTGGTCATGTCATAACAGCATTGCACAATATCCTCTGCATGAGAGACATCAAAATTATTCAGGATTTGAAGATCCTTACACAGTGGGGTATTATCTCTGGAAATCTGATGCATTAGATGACCTACTGAAATTTAAAGCACCAATAAGGCCTACAAAACCTTACATGGCTTGGGACTAACCCACTTGAGAGGCCATGGTATTCTCATTGCCACTGATGTTTGGTGGCAGCAATGCTTAAGCTGTTTCTCACTCCTTATAAAGGAAAAGTATGCACCTGGCTGAACATTGCCTGCAGCATTTCCGAGGTGCTCAGATTTTCTCCAGAGTTCATTCTGCAACAGCCACATTTTTCCTCTGGAGAAAGCTGAATGAGGTTGGGAGGTACACAGAGGGAGTAGGTGTTTGTCTGCTTTGGGAATCGATTTAAATGCTGATGAGGTGTAATTTAATCATATTTAATGTATAATTAAATATCAGACCACCTGCAGCCTTGTATAATGTCTTTATTATATTAAACTGAAATGAATAAACAAACACAATCATCTCCATTACTAATTCACTGGTGATTTATTGAAGTTACAGTTTTGTAACACCACAGTTGTAGAATCACTATGGCAGGCTCTATGGAGCTCAGATTTGGAAGACCTGACTAGGTTGGGTAGGCAAGTGTGGCCATATAGACTATGTCTATGCTGCTAAAGACAGCTGGGGGCTGATAACTGCAATGGCCAGGAGTGAGTGGCACCTGGCTTATGCCCATAATAAATAGGCAGGAATAAATGAAGCAGGAAAGCTGGATCATCCAGACCTGGAGAATGAGCTAGCAGTTCAATCATCTGGGTGATGAAGGTCTAATATTCCAATTCAGTCACTGGCCCACCCTCTTTTATTTAACATTATAGGTGTATTTCCTTTCTGGAGATACTAAAAATTTGACTAAAAAAGTCCCCAAGGAACCTGATGCAATTGGATCTAGTCTGAGCAAGACTAGATTAGGTGGTCTATAGAAGTCCCTTACAGTTTCAATTATTCTAAGATTCAGTGAGTGATAATTTCTAAGGACAACCTGGTCTTAATCTAAATTACTTAGTTGTGTGCAGGTTTGCTCTTGAGTGTTAAGGTCAATTGGAACATAGCACCTTGTACCCACAGCATTAAACTCCCCTTAACCTCCTGCTCGTTGAGAATGATCCTTAACCCGTGCTAGCCTCTGCACAGTGCCTAAAAGTCCTTCTGTGAGTCTGTGCAAGAGTCTGGCCCAGATCAAAGAAAGCCTGCCAGGGACCATGCTATCAGTTTCACAGGGTGAATGATCGAGTTCCAATATCTGGGAATGTTCCCTCACCCTAATTACTTCAGTCATACAGGAATAGCACTTGAGTCTGGGAGTTTAGCTGATTCAGACAAACCTTACGGATCTAAGCAGTTTTCATGCCAGGTGTTGTATGATTCTTTTTTTCCCCATTTGTGGGCTTTCTTATTTCTTCAACATACTGGCTGCATTTCCCTGGGTTCAGGTGGACTCACAGCCCATACTTACATTTGAAGACACGAGCTGAAGTCAGACCAGTCACTGTGATTAGCTACAGTGTTGTATTAACACGTTGGCATGGCTTTGGCACAGGCCACCTAGCACTCCACAGATAAAGCCTAGGTACCACTCTGGATAGTGCTGGCCAAGGTCTGTTCCTGCTGGGCAGTAAGCACGAGAACATCTTACTTGGAGGACTGGAGAGTGTTTATTCATGTAGACTGGTGCTATGGTGTGACACTTGCCTTCAGAGTGGTCCCAGCACACTTTGTTTACTAACATAAGACACAGTACTGATATCAAGGATCGCATCCTGACTAAATAATTTGCTAAGACCTCAGGAATGTTCAGCAAGATCCACACTCATTTGCTTTTCCCCATGGAGAATTTTGCAATGGAAATAGAAAGAATTTTCCTGAAGTTTTGTATTTCTTGGGATGATTAGTAAAAAATTGGGGGGTGAAAAAGGTAAGTTTGGCTCTTGTGTACATGTATAGCTCAAATGCAAGTATTATGTACAAAATGACTATGTATTTCCAGACTTGCAGTATTCCAAAGAAATGTACACTGTCTGCTTCTGAGAAACCTCTTTCCCTAAAACACCTTTTTGCTAGGTTTTCTCATGGGTAAGCTTGATGTTTTGTAAAACAAACTGATGCCAGTTCTGTTAAAAACCGTATTATTATTTTAAATCCTCAGTAAAGCTATAGCGGGTTATCTAGATCTTATATTTTGGACTGCCTCATTAAATCTTGTGTTTTTAATCTTCAAATTACTTTTCCTTTAGCTGTTCATAATTCTGTGCAGAAACAGGACTAAGTATTTCCAAACATCGTTTTTTTATTATGCGTTTGACCAAAGTGTGTGAAACTATTACAAGGTTAAAGTATTATGTGTCTTAACATTTTCAGAAAACTTCAGCTGCAGAATCTTGAATTATGGTCTCTGTCCTTTTAAATATGCTGTTTGTAACTCCAGAATAGCAGCAGCACATTTTGTTCCATTTGGCAGCTGGGTGAACAACAACAGGAACAGACAGCAGACACTAAAAGGGGACTCAGGACTGAAAATAGGCTTTTTAATTTTTCCTGCTTATTTGCCTGCAGATGGTTTCCAATAGAATTCCTTAAGTGTTTCCTACTCTATTACAGGGAAGTAAGAATTTGAAGTGTCCTTAGACCAGTCTTTGTTCAGCAGAATGATATGTTCAAATAGCAGGTACGAAATATCCAAGTAACTCTGAAGATACGTTTACTGGAATCAACAGCATTGTTGGTTGTTCATCATAATCATCATAATAATTCTGATGATTATTTTTTACTTTTTTTCTAAATAAGATTATGAAAATCAATGAACAGGTTTTGGTTTTTGTTGGTGTGTGGTTAGCTGGGAATGAATCTTCATCTACAAAATATTTTACAGAAAAAATAGTGCAAGAAAGGCTGATGTTTGCTTGCTTACATTTTCATTCAGTTTAACACGATGTGTTTAAAAACAACAAATGTATAAGGCAGTGAATGCTGATCACAGCTTAGTTCAGATCTGCATTGTTTATAGATAACCAAAATGCAGCTCAATCCATCAGGATCTAAACTTTAGATTATTCACCTGCCAAACACAATTCAATGATAAGTTTCTGTAGAGCTCACTGAAAATTCGTAATGTTGATATGAGTTATAACAGTACCAAGAATTCTCATAACATTAAAACTGAATGGGGAGGTATCTGTAGTAACCTAAGTCCTGAACTATAATAACTTGGCATCAATGATAATGACATTTCAAGACAGGCATTATAATGGTGGTGGGAAAAAATGCAGAAATAATTTAATTTCACTTTTCCAGCAGGATGGGATTTTCCTAAGCCTTTCTACATAATGATATTTTAAGTTAATTGAAAATATTTGTTCAGTTTATTATTTTTTTCGGTTCACTGCATTTATACTAATAGCTAATATGCTTTGAACTACAGTAAAATCCTTTTTCAAAAGATTTGATAGAGTTTTGAAGCACTGTCATATTTGAGGCTAGCAAAGTTTAAAAATATATACTATGTCTCTAACATATTAATAAAAATAAATATTAATAAAATATTAATAAAATATTAATATTTAATAAATATTAAATAAAAACCAATATTAATTGGTTAATTAAAATAATATGTTAATAAAAATAATATGTTAATAAAAACATATTAATAAAAACCAATACTTAAAAGTTTTCAAGTAAACCATGGAATCATAGAGTAGTTTGGGTTGGAAGGGACCTTTAAAGGCCATCTAGTCTAACCCACCTGCAATGAACTGGGACATTTTCAACTGGATCAGGTTGCTCAGAGCCCCGTCCAACCTGACCTTGAATGTTTCTAGGGACGGGGCATCTACCACCTCCCTGGGCAACCTGTTCCAGTGTTTCACCACTCTCACTGTAAAAAAATTCCTTCCTTATATCCAGTCAGAATCTACCCTCCTTTAGTTTAGAATCATTACTTCTTGTCCTATCACAACAAGTCCTACTAAAAAGTCAGCCCACATCTTTCTTATAAGCCCCCTTTAAGTATTTTTGTGGCCCTTCTCGGGACTCGTTCCAACAGATCTGTGTCTTTCCTGTGATGAGGACTCTAGAGCTGGATGCAGCACTCACCAGAGTGGAGTAGAGGGGCAGAATCACCTCCTTTGACCTGCTGGCCACACTTCTTTTGATGCAGCCCAGGACACAGTTGGCTTTCTGGGCTGCAAGTACATATTGACAGCTCATGTCCAGCTTTTCATCCACCAGTACCCCCAAGTTCTTCTCTGCAGGGCTGCTCGCAATCTTTTCATCAATACTTCTCCAGCCTGTATCGATACTGGGGGTTTCCGTGACCCAGGTGCAAGACCTTGCACTTGGCCTTGTTGAACCTCATGAGATTCACATAAGCCAACTTCTTGATCTTGTCCAGGTCTGTCTGAATGACATCCTGTCCCTCCAGTCTGCCAATAACACCACTCAGCTTGGCGTCATTTGCAGATTTGCTGAGGGTGCACTCAATCTCACTATGTCACTGATGAATAAGTGATAATTCATGGCAGTGAGGTGAAGTCCCTGGTGACTGGAAAAAGGGAGATACTGCACCCATTTTTAAAAAAAAGGTAGAAAAGAGAACCCTGGGAATGATGTGTCAGTCTCACCTTTGTGCCTGGGATCACAGAAGATCTAGGAGTGCCTCCTAGAAGCTGTGCTAAGGCACATGGTAGACGGGGAGGTAATTCAAGACAGCCAGCATGGCTTCCCCAAGGGCAAGTCTTGACTGACCAACAAGCCCTTCTTATTGTTCCTGTGTCCCTTGCCACGTTCAGCTCCAGCCTTACCTTGACCTTCCTGAACCCATTGCTACACAACCAGGCAGCATCCCTATACGCTTCCCAGAATACTTGTCCCTGCTTCCACTGCCTGTGCATTTCTTTCTTGCCCTTCAGTTTTACCAGCAGGTCTCAACTCATCCATGCTGATCTCTTGCCTTCCTTTCCTGGTTCCTTACACCTGGAGATTGAGAGCTCTTGTGCTCTAGGGAAAGCATCCTTAAATGTCTGCCAGCTCTATTCTGCTTCCTTGTCCCCGAGGGCAGTTTCCCAGGGGGGTCCTACTGATTAAGTCCTTGAAAAGCTGGAATTTTGCTTTCCTAAAATTATGGGTCCTGACTTTATTCTTCATCTGTCCTATATCCCTCAGGACTGTGAACTCTACCAGTGCTAAAGTTAGGAAGTCAAAGAAATCTTTGGATACATGCTAATACAGATGAAGTAAGAACATATTCCTACAAAACCAGCAGAAAGTTAAAAAAGATGATACAAGTTCCACAGTTCTGAGCTTTTGACAGAAGAAAAAAGGGACATAGTGGCTTACAATGTGTGTGAATAACAGTGGAGGCATTCTGGCTCCAGCAAAGCAAAACGCAAAACTTTCAGTGACTCAGGCTTTAAATCCTGGATTCATAAAAGCAAATTTGACCAGAATCTCCAAAAAATAGTAAGTATTTCAATTTTCAGTTACTTGGAAGCCTGAACAAAGGTTTTTGATTGTGTTTAGCCATCATGTTTCATACTTATAATCGACAGTAATGGTGTTTTAAGTTTCTAGAATCCTAGATAGTCAAATTTTTGTCCTTTAGATACAACTGAATAAGACTGTACAGAAATCAGGTATTTGCTTGTGAACACCTACAGCACCTACAGTTTAGCGCCTCAGAAAAAAAATGAGCTTTTAGTATTAACAAAGAGTTAATGAACTGGTGCGTTCCTGTACACAGAAGTGCCACCAGTTCAACTAATAATGTGAGACAAACCTGAAATGAGACAGCACAATGTGAAAAGACATGCTTTTCATGTTTCACCATAGTGCAATAAGAACAGCTTTCAACTAAATCAAAGCAATAAATCTTGAATCCAGAAGCAGAAATGAAACAGTGCCACACCAATTTAAAGAAATAAGCGTATAGATGCAGATAGACAAGCCTCAACATACAAAACTTTGATTCTTCATACCACTACAGTAATTAAAAAAATCTTAAATGTGAGAGTAGGAGACTGACTTTTCATTTAGTCAAAATACCTCCATTTGTCTGGGAAAAATGATGCTTAATCTCATGCTCTCGAGATCAGCTGGCTTTTCAGCATGGAATTCAACGAGGAACCTGACGTCCACTGTATGTAGTATTGCAATCGTGGAAATATCTGTAAAGAATTGGTAACAAAAAGAACAATTGGTGATTGAAATAACACTGTGGTATCCAGATTAGTGCTTTCCAGTGCCTTCAGTCAGTACCAGCCTTTTTAAGGGGAAATACCCTAGATTTAAGGGGTAAAATTATAAACTTTTTGTTAAAGAGTAAAATCGGAAATTCCCTCTGAGAAACTGTTGTCACAAGCCTCCAATTCCTTATTTACTTGATATCAGTGATACAGGGCTAAAGCCACCTGGTAATAAAATGACCATTCAACTCCAAATGAGATAGAAGCCATAATGCATTTTTAAGAGACTAGCATTCATTTTCTCAAGGAATTTTCTCTGAGTTTTACTTGAAATTAGGCCATGATTTCCTCATTCAGCAATCAGCTAATATAAGCACCAGTTATGAGTCAGTCAGATATATAATGTAAGCAGGCATAACTTCATCCAACTGAGTTATTCGAACATAAGACTCTAAGAAGATAAAGCTCTACAAAACTCCACTCAAGCATATGGTAATGTACATTTAGAAGGATGTTAACCTGTCATCTCCTCACGCCTTGCAATGGCAATGTCGACTCTTGTTAAAATCTCGTACTTTTTTGCCAACAGTTCTCCAAGTGTTTTGAGGTTAAAAAATCTGAATGAATCAGAAAACAGTTCTTTATTTTTGCTTCGTTTCAATGTACAGTAAAGTAAGGTCAAATTGTTGCACCACTGAAACACACCTATATGGACAGTGTAAGCTTTCTACCTCTTCTTTCCTACTCATTTTCTAGCATTTTCATTAATGGCAATGGCCATCATTTTCAAGATTGACATCTTGAGTTACAAATGGATTTAAACAATGTGAAATCAGACTGTTTGTATAATTTTTCTTCTTCCTGTCTGTAAAGCACTAAATTTTAAGAAGTTTAACCACTTATAGAAGAGGAATGGTGAATTTATTTAGCAAACTAGTATCACTCAGTCATGGATCTTTTTTTGCATAATGAGGTCTGCTGTGCAATGGTATCAAAGGAAGTTCAAAAGTAAATCTAAAACTAAGAGAAATTATTTCACTATGAGATTGACTGCAATAAATAAGATAAAGGAATGGTCAAGGGATATAATCAAAGATATTGGTTAAAATAAGCATTACAAAAGATTATTTAAAGTATTTTAAATGGATTTAGGATTTCATATGTTTTCTCTTCCCCAGCAATTTGTCACACAGGATCTTGGTGTTCAAACACAGGGATTGATTCACAGCTTTTGATAAATCAAATGCCTTCTTCCCACACACCTCCCATCAAATTTCTTTACAGTACTCTGTGAAAGCTGATTGATTAGTTTGGCTGTGGTTATGCCAGGGAAACAGACAAGCTCTTGCTAAATGCAAATACTTATATATTTTACTAACTAAATTTAACAAAATAATAATAACTGAAGTTAGTAAAAAAAACCAAAAAAACTATCACTAGTTAAACAACAAATCCTAAGACAAAACACACACACATACACATGCAGTGTCACACCTTTACTTTGGTTACTAATCTCCAGGTACTGTTATTTAGTTCTTTATCTTGTTTTGGTCAATCTGGTCACTATTTTCCAGGAAAATGTTTGTGTCTTCCTTCCACCAGTCACTCTTAGCTCCTTTCCCTTATGGCCAGTGCACACAGTTACTGTATATATGCATTTGGTTTTGGAAAGATCATGGTGCTAAGGGAGTGCAGTTAAGGTTACTCCACATTACCTGAAACAAACAGCACAGGTTTATGACACTAAGCATATTATTATATTAAAAAGCTTCTTCACGTATTCTAGGAGTCTGGGATATCTGAAGTATTTTATATATGGTCATTTGGCATTGAATTGGGTATCCACTGTTGCATTGTGCTTTACCTACAGGGAATATGAAGCTAGAATTACACATTAAAATACCCTAACAATTTAAAAGAGCCATCAAGTGGAAATTGATATTTCACTGTGAACATCAGCAAAAAAAAAAAATGTGCCATTGAGAAGCAAGTCTAGCAGGGTGTGCTACAAACTTCAATGAGATTAGATTGAAAAATATACTAGGATCAAGTTGTTCCTTTTGTTTTTGTTAAAAGAATTCAGTAATTGTTAACAGAAATGTGGTGTAAAATATTGAACAAAATTGTTTCTCATATCTTACCTTTTTTGCATACCTTAATTCTTATTTTTATTTAAAAGGTAAACTTTATCCCAGCACATATACTTTTTACTGATGACGAGTTTGGAAAGGAGAAAGGGGAAAGACAGGCACATTTTTTTCAAGGTTTTGATGTTTTCTTCATCCAATTGGGTCCAATTATACTTTTTAGGATTTTATCTGAAATCTAAAACATGTATTTTTAGACAGGCGGAGATATTATTTTAACCAGCTCTAACTGATATTGTTAATTACTATACTATTAATGACTATATTATTAATATACAAGAGGCAGTGCAAACTTCCCAAGAGATTTTATGAAAAATCAGATAATTTGTACAACAGGACAATGATGTTTTAGTAAAGAATAGTTTTCTATTCTCTATAAATGCTTTTTCCTCTCTAGAGAATGCAAGGGATCCACTGAATAATATCCAAATATTTTAGCCATGTGCTAGGAATAACAAAATTGATCATAGAATCAGAATCATTTAGGTTTGAAAAGTCCTTAAAGATCATCAAGTCCAACTGTTAACCTAGCACCATCAAGCCCCACTAGCCCATGTCCCTAAGCACCACATCTACATGATTTTTAACTACGTACAGGGATGGCCACTCAACCACTTCCTTGGGCAGCCTGCTCCAATGCTTGATAACATTTCTGGTGAATAATTTTTTCCTAATACCCAATCTAAACCTCCCCTGGTGCAATTTCAGGCCATTTCCTTTTGTCCTGTTGCTTGTTATCTGGGAGAAAATACCAACACCCACCTTGCCACAACCTCTTCTCAGGCAGCTGTAGAAAGCAATAAGGTCTCCCCTGAGCCTTCTGCTCTCCAAACTAACCACCCCTAGTTCCCTCAGCTGCTCATCATAAGACTTGTGCTTTAGACCCTTCACCAGCTTCGTTGCCCTTCCCTGGACACACTCCAGCACCTCAATGTCCCTCTTGCAGTGAGGGGGCTAAAGCCGAACACAGTATTTGAGGTGCGGCCTCACCAGAACAGAGTACATGGGGCGATCACTGCCCTAGTCCTGCTGACCAGATGATTTCTGATAAAAGCCAGGATGGCATTGGCCTTTAATTTTCAATTGGCCTTCAACTGGATGTTATGGAAGTTTCAAATAGAATTACTGTTAACACTGTTGCTACCAAATTAACTTTTAACCAGCTATGTTTTAGATGCCGAAGACTGATCTTTCAGAAGAATGCCATAACAGCTTGGCTACACCCATTCTTTCCTTTGCTGGATCAATGAAAATGTAAAAGAGGAAGCAGTGTCAGCAGGAAAGATGGAAAATGACATTCTAGAGCAGCTGATAGCTCACCAGCTTTGGCCCTTTGGATTCAGATTCCCTCATATGGGTGTCATAAACAAATGTCGTTGTCCCTCATCAAAGTGAAAAAAATCATGTGCCATTCTACTGGCAAGACTCTCTAATTCCCTCTTATTTCTGTGCTGTGATGATGACATGTAACTTCCAAAATATTTGTTCCAAAAACTTAAGCATTTCTGAATTATCTGCTTATTTTTGGGTTTACTGAAAATTTAAGAAAAGTGCAGGTTAACCAGAACTGCAGTTCACAGTAGCAATATTATCTGTTGAATAGTGCTCATTTTCATAGGTTCATCTACTATTAGTTACTAAAAATGACCACTGCATAACATTTACTGTTAAAAACCTCTGTAACTGTCCCACAGGTTAAAATTCTTGTGCATGTGGGAGTTAAGGAAAGTGAAGCTTATTAAGTCATCCAAAAGCTCTGGAGATTTTTTTTATTTCTATAAAATTTATCTGATAATTTAACTCCAATCTTTTCTAAAGAGAGCTAAATACTTGCTTTTCAAGTATTATTATGTATTTATTTATATAAATATATATATATATTATTGTATCATTTATATATTATTAATCATCTATTAATTTTTACATCTCTTTATTTATGTATTTATTATCTAAGCTATTATGTAAATAATGTTAAAGAAATACTACCCTGTGTATGTAGCAAAACAAAGAAAACTAGTATTCAAAGATCAAGAAAAATATTAAAAATGTAAATAAAATTCAGAAGAACAATGTAAATAAATAGTAGAAAATTATTATTGGAGGAGAAAAAGGTGCTGCAACTAATCCTATTAGAAAAGATTATTATCTGAATTCTTTGTTAATATCCTTTCTTTCAATGTGTGCTATAAGAATAGATTTATAGTCTTTAGGGAAAGTATAATCACATTTTTCTCATTTTATGGTTGAACCTAATATTTTAAGTGTAATCTTTGCACAGCACCTCACAGATTTTGGAAAATATCTAGGAAAATCAAATGTCTTCCTGGTGTAATGTAATTGCAACACTGAGTAAAGCTAAGTAAGTCTATATTCTTTCAGCTTAAATATTCTTCTCAAGACACACAAAATTAATAGAGAGGCTATTTTTATTTTCAAGAATCCTGCCCAAAGGTGAAGCTCAGATGTCTGTGTCCAGCCACTATCCCATGTTTGTAAAGCTCTTCTAAGGATGTTAAGTGTCAATACATAACGTTTTTAAATACGACAGAAAAAGCAATGCAGGAATACTTTGATTTGAAGTTCAGTTCCTAACAGTGCCTCCTGAACAACGAGTATTGTAACTTACTGTGAGGACATGAGCACATAATTAAAGTCTGAAAAAGAGGAATTAGGAGGGAGGTTTTATAGCCCAGTAGTTGTGCTGCTGGTCTGTAAGGGTTCAGATACAGCTTCTTGATCTTTCTTTCAATACTGCTTTCCTTTTTCTTTTTTATTTTCCCACTATGCATTTGTAATATTTCTGCTGCATATTTCTGCTGTTAATTGGTTGAAAACAGGAAGAACATAGTGAAGAGACATGATAAGCTTCAGAGCAGGAAGCTACACAGAACGCAGATGACATTTTCATAAAGCTTCATTCAAAGCAGAGAAATTTTATGAATACCTATCTTGGATTTAAGGTCCTACATTTTACCCTCTTCCTATTTACTGAGCCAAAGCATTCTCTCTGGATCTTAATCTGTGTAATAACATATGCCATCTCTGTGTAAGACAAATTACATCTTTTCCTTGTAGCTTTTAAATTCTTTGTAGCAAATTCAGTTGAGTACAAAGGGGTCTAGATCTAAAGAGACCTTGAATGTTAATAGTATAAAT
>JAVJGJ010000014.1:16120742-16145070 GCA_035590215.1 Microhierax caerulescens | reverse complement strand
ACCTTGAATGTTAATAGTATAAATTGTATTGTTAAACTGCAGTATGTTGACATAATTTTAATATGCAAAACATAACCTAAAGAAGAAAGAGCAAAGGAGTGCAAAAAGCAGGAGTGACAGAACTGTGAAAAATCTTAATTAATTTTCAATTAAATGAATGTTTCAGCTTCAGTGTTTTAAACGGTTCCTTTTTCCCTCTTAAAAGAAAAAACATTAGTTTTTTTATAAGACTTGGAAAATGAGTAAAGCAAAGGTTTTTCAATCATGTGATTCTGTCACAGAATTTAACCACTTTTTAGTTTACAAGTCTCCCACTGTTTTAAGCCAAAATAGAAAATGACAGTTAAAGTTTGTTTTCATCAACTAAAATGTGGGGGGTTCCCCGTACTATTTGACTGTATAACATCTACAATACAGACAATATGCTACTTGACCACCCAGCTTTTCACTGACAAAAGAAAATTAACTATG
Organism: Microhierax caerulescens; assembly: GCA_035590215.1. Taxonomy (NCBI): domain Eukaryota; kingdom Metazoa; phylum Chordata; class Aves; order Falconiformes; family Falconidae; genus Microhierax; species Microhierax caerulescens. The sequence continues at coordinate 16,144,599 of JAVJGJ010000014.1, read as the reverse complement.
TGTTTTAAGAAAATCCCCAAAGTTCTCTCAGCAATGAGAAAGTACAATCATGGATGCTGTAAATAATCATTTATATTCAATATTGCCCAAGTACACTAGGTTGTATTTGCAAATATATCTGCATGCTACCGTTCATAATCAGGATACGTATTGAGTCAGCTGAAGTGTGCTTTTGGTTGGCAAATGCTTTGTTTATTTATTTCATTGTAATGAAATGAAGGTCTCAGAAAGAGTGAGATAATAAAGACTTACCTAGTGTGAAATCTTTTTTTGCACATCCTTGTGCTCTCAGAACTCTTGATGAGCTGTATGTCAGTGGCTTTGGTCCAAATGATCAGACAGTGGAAATGGGCATTGACTTATAGTAGCTTTGATTCTTCCTATATGCTTGATTTGCTTCTGTCTATTGAGTGCTAACTCTTCTCACAGCTTGTGGAAATTACATCTTTCACTAACATCTTATTGTGAGATATGAAATGAATTTCCTTTTGTCTTGTAGATGAAATTTTATACTTCAGCTTCAATAACATCTGAGAAATCCTTCAGACATGATTGTATTACATACAGTGTCCTTGGCTGTAGGCTCATAATATAGGATTTGGTTGGAAAATAGAAAATCTATATTTGATATCCACCTGTAAGTGTTTGCATAGAAGTACCATGTTTACGAGGCAAGGTTTTGGTAGCAGGGGGGTTGAAGGGATGGCTTCTGTGAGAAGACACCAGAAACTACACTCATGTGAGACAGCCAGTGCCAGCTGGCTCCAAGATAGACCCACCACTGGCCAAAGATAAAAAAGCACAGAAGCAGCTGGGAGAGAGGAGTGAGAGCATGTGAGAGAAACAACTTTGCAGACACCAAAGTCAGTGAAGAAGGAGGGGGAGGAGGTGTTTCAGGTGCCGGAGCAGAGTTTCCCCTGCAGCTGGTGGTGATGACCATGGTGAGGTAGACTGCCTTCTGCAGCCCATGGAAGTCCATGGTGGAGCAGATGTCTACCTGCAGCCCATGGAGGACTGCATGCTGGAGCAGGTGGATGTGCCCTGAAGAAAGCTGTAACTCCATAGAGACCTCATGCTGGAGCAGGTTCCTGGCAGGCCCTGTGGAAGGAGAACCTCACACAGGAGCATATTTTCTGGCAGACCCTCTGATCCTGTGGCAGACCCATGCTGTAGGAGACCATTCCTGACGGAATGTGTGCCATGGAAAGGACCTATGCTGGAGCAGTTCATAAAGAACTGCAGCCCATGGGAAGGTCCCATTTTGCAGAAGTTCATGAAGGACTGTCTCCTGTGGAAGGGATCCCACTCTGGAGCAAGGGAAGAGTGTTAGGAGGAAGGAGCAGCAGAGGCAAAGTATTATGAACTTACAGCAACCCCTGTTCTTCATCCCCTGTATTGCTCAGGGTAAGAGGTAGAAAAGCCAGGAGTGACCTGGGGAAAGGTGTTTTAAATTTTTTTTTTTTTTCTTCTTCTCATTATCATGCTCTGATTATTTGTCAACAAATTCAATAAATTTCCCTAATTCAAACCTGTTTTGCTCATGGTGGTAATTGCTGAGTGATCTCCCTACCCTTATCTCAACCCATGAATTTTTGATTGTATTTTCCTCCCCCTGTCCTCTTGAGGAGGGGGAGTGATAGAGCAGCTTGGTGGGCACCCGTCAGCCAGCCAATATCAACCCACTGCAACAGAAGGTAGGTATCTCGGCTGCCTTTATAGTTGCTGGAGGTCGATAAACTCAGTGAAACCCAGAGAAAGGTTTGGCAAACCAGGGAGAAGAAGAGTAATTCACTTGTCATCTATAGCCATCTAGGACTATTGGAAACACTCTAGGTACTTGATGTCTATCTACCACTCCAGGAAAGCATGGCTCTAGGCTTGTGCCATATGTTAGCCTCAACTAGATGTCTTAGATGTCCAGAACCACAGATAGCACTAGATAAGTATGTGTTGGTGCTGAATTGAGACCCCTAGGTGTTTACTTTAGCATGATATGAATATCTTTCTCTGTTGTCTTCACTGATTTTAATCATCAGATCTCCACTAGTTATAATGGGAGACTAGACAGATAGCTTATGGATGGACAGATACATGTAGAGACAACTTTTATGTGTCTTTATCACATGTATTTTATTAATCCCATCTGAAACTCATTCATAATGTTATAAGACTACTTTAATGTCCCTTTAATTCATGACAGTCACTGTGGCACTGTGTTTAGAATATAGTATCTATAACTTGCAGAAAGTAACCTTAGATTTGGGAGCTTACCTGATATTAATGATCTCTTCTTCCTTGGAACTGTTATTTTTTTCGTCTTTAATGTATTGAAAGAGGTTGATAAGATAGGCAGGACAAAGGCAAGTAAGTGGTCCAAGCAAGAGAAACTAGGCAACTTCTTAAATATACACTACATGAGAAGCGCTAAAAAGTAAAAAAAATCAAGCATTTCATACAGATAATCCCAAGAAACAGCTTTTTGAATGTATTATCTTTTGCATCACAGTGTTTTGCAGAAAAAAAAATAAGACATAATATCATATTTTTGCAATTTCAAGAAAATATTTTCTTCCTTGGTTAGAGAAAAGGAATTAAAATCTTTTCAACACTATTCCATATTGCAGCAGAAATTTCATATTGCTATTTCTGATGGAGAATATGATCATAAAATATATGCTACTAGATTTTCACCATTCATATTCATTTTAATGTTAATTAACCTCTTAATGTTAATGTTAATTACAAGAGTATGAGTCTCTAAAAATAATTCTTACTGATTTTTGTCTTTGCAGTTATTTTTGTCTTTTATCATGCTTTCATTCTGTGCAATGCTTATTTTTTCTATGACCAATTTCCCTGCTCTCTTCTACTAATCAACTATTCCACAATGTATGTTAGACCATTAGAGAACTATTCCTCCATACTAGTCTGTGGGACTTCTCCAAAATCAGCACCATTCAAGTTTCACAGATCTGTGGTTGTAGTACCTCTTGTCTTCCAGATATATCAGTCTAAAACTATCTCATGATGCCAGCAAGGACCTAATTTCCAGTGAACAAATTATTTGTTTTTTACACATTCAACATTTCTATGATTTCAGAGCAGCATTTGCCAGGATGGGTAATCTGGAGGTGGAGCTGAGATACTTTGTCTAAAGCTGTGAGCCACAAGTGCTTCAGCCTGATTTCAGCCCTTACCCTGTTGCTCTAACTTAAATTTCTGCCTTGAGCTCAGCCTTCCCTTGCCACTGTAGAAGCACCTGGCAGGCTGGACGATGGCTGACTCTGGTCATCATGGCCAACCTGCTCTGCTCTTCACGGCTTGAGCATTATGGGCATCGTGACCTTGTCAGAGTGGGCCCTGCCCTGCCAGTGCAATCACCACCTTAGAAAGCAGTCAACACTTGCTGTTACTTAATGAAGGCAATGACTGTTCCTCTAATCTTACAAGACCATTCTCTTGCATATTATGGAATATACATGCAAAATCCCGTATTACAGTTGTGTGCATATACTTTTTCACATTTTTGATATCCAGAAAGAAATAATTACTTTAAGGATTGCAATTTTCCAAGCGACCAAGTGACAGGAAACTGATTATGGTCTTTCAGACTATTATCTGAATAGAAAACACCATGAACACAATGCTTTCTGAGAAACAAAGACACTAAATTCACGTTATTGTTCGGTGTGCAAAGGAACACAAGTGACTGATAAGTTAGGAAAATAGGAAAGACAATTCTGTAGCATAGTTCCCTAGTTCCGCCAGTTTCTCTAAGATGATGCCATGAAAATAAACTGTGCAAGATCATGTCTGGTCAAACAGCAGGGTTCTGTGCCTTGTGTATTCCCCTTCAAAACAGAAATTATTTATAACAGGGAAAAAAGAATTATTGCCATTATGAGCCACCTTGTCTAATACTAAACACTTTAAGACCCACAGGAAGGGGGAAGCATTACTTTTTCTTCTCATGCACCCCAAGCGTTAATGTATAGCTTTGAGACAGTTAATCTTTCCTTTTTTTGTCCCTGCCAGTCCTACAATCTTCTTAGGGAAAGATGTATTGCAACATCAGCCAAGAAAAATGAGTAAGTAATTTCTTTTCCATGGAGGAGGAATGAGCAATCTATCCAGATAGGCTCAAGAAACAAAAGATGAATAATGAAATGAATAGTTAATTCACTAAAAAGCACAGTGTTGAGATCACTGAAATTTCACTATTACTTGAAATGACTTTTTAATAGAGATTGTTTTGCAAAGTGCACATTTTGATTTTGATCTTTTAAACCAGCATTTTTCAGCTTTTTATTTTAGCATTTAATTTCAGGGTTTGTCTGTTTTGATTAAAAACTTAATAACTGATTACAAATAATAGCTTCATATTAAATTAAATTATATCTTCATTCAAAATTATTGAAACAAACAAAATTTAATAATGACCACATTTTTTTCTGAATGTGTCTGAAGTAAAAGAAAAAATGTAAATATGTAAATATTATCTCACCAAGAAATACTGTAATACAGTTAAGTGTATGACACTCAAAAACTTTCATTTCTCAAAAATCTTGATAATTTAAAATAGGAAAATAATTAATAAAATAGACAAATACAAACAAATATCAGTGTAAAGTATAAATTACATTAGTTCCATCTTACTAATGTAATTTTCTTGTATAGTTTTTATTTAAAAAAAATGTTCACATACAGAAAAAAGGAGCAGATAGATTATTAATTCATCAGAAAATTAAGATGTCAGTAAAATGTTTTCTTCAGCAATAAGGCTGAAAAAAAAGAAAAGAATCTTTTTTAGTTGTACACCAATTTCAGAAGTATTGGTAATAAGCTAGAATTCCTGGTGTATGTGCAAAATTTAGCAGCAATTTCTGAAACCTGATGGGAAGATTTCCTTAGTTAGAAGATTAAATTGACTAGGTTTAAAACCATTTAGTAAGGGTCAAATGTACAGAAGGGGAAAAAGGAGTCAATGTGGTGTTGCCTTTTTTTGGAATCCAGGACAAGTTGGAAGTAAATGATCTTGCTGGCCTTGACAGTAGTCTTCTACCTAATACAAGAAAGTGAGGTGCTTTCTGATGCCAGCTGCAGAAAGCCAAAGCAGAACAGAGAGAATGAGATAAATGGCCAAGCATATTTAGAAAGTATGATTTAGAATTAAAACAAAACAAAACAAAACACACACAAAAAACCTCCAATAAAAGCATAGGGAGTTAAAACACAAACACACTGTATTTCTTTTTTTTTTTTTTTTTTTTTTTTGATACTAACAGCCAGTTAATGTCTTTAAATTATTAGTGACAGTTTTCTAACCTTTAAAATATAACAATCCAAGTAAATGAATTCTAGAATAGTCCTCTTTTTTTTAGAGGTACTGACAAACTAATTCAAGCCTAGAAATTAATGTGGATTACTGCAAGTGATCATGATTTGATTACGCTTGTGTGGAAACCAATAACACACATTCTCTGGTGCATACTAGGAGCTAGTTTCACATGCATAGAGATAATTGTGGGCTTAGTCAGCTGGTAAATAGAAACTAAAGAGAAAAATGTGAATAATTATTGCAACTACTTAAGAACACTTACCAGTTCCTTGAAACACAGTTACCTAAAGTCACTACCACTTATAGATTATTTGTGACGGTTTTCAGAGAGTGAACATCTGTACATACATTCCAATCAAAATACTGAATTGTTTGCTCTAGTGCTATCCTTGAAATTCAGTCTAAGTTTGTTCATCCTCAGTTTTCATACTTAAGTGTTTCTTCCGACACTTTCTGCTAGACTGAAAAGTCCACTATTATGTGTCTCTTCCCTATAGATTGTGATCCAATTACCCATTCATGTTCTTCTTTTGAACTAATTAGTTGAACTCCTCAGGTTTTTCATCCCGAAGCTTTGTTCAAGCCTTTACTAAGCCTTGTTGAACTCTTCTGAATCTTCCAATTTTCCACTTAGCTTTTAGAAATGCATAAGCTCTTAGCTTGCTTAGAAATGTAATTCCCTTGGCTACCAGTAATAACAGATTAACTCATGCAGGGATATTAACCCTTTTGGTGATAGCACCAGAGTGGACACTCATATTCAGAAGATCATCCACTAGTATTTTTAACTCTTTTCCAGCATTACTGTTTTCCTATGAGTTTTCTGCCTGCAGCTATGAGATATTACCACATCTGGCCACACTGAAACTAATAAATTTATGTATATGTATACAAGCACATCAAGTAAATCAGGTTTTTGAAAAATCTACCTTTCTTCACATCTGTATGACTTCATCATAGCCAAATACTCTTCTTTGATGTTATTTGTGGATGGCAAAAAGGATTATTTTTTTTAATTAACATTGATTTTGCTTTTTCAACAAGAGCTGACAAAAGCTTTATATTACAGTCTAAATATTTGTTTTTTCCTCATAGTATCTCCACAGAAGTTCATCTAATTGGTCAAGATTTATTACTTATAATCCTTTTTTGAATCTACTGTTTAATCTGTGTTTAATCCCTCTGGTATGCACCACACTAATTTTGTGACACTCAAGTTTCTTAACACTAAGATGTGTGACATCAAGTCATGCATTACAGAAATCTATTGCATTAGCACTTATGCATCCGTCAGATAAACTCATAATCTCATAAAAGTAAAGTGAAGTTAGTTTGGTAAGGCTTATTTCTTAAAACTATGTGGGGAGTAACATTCATTTTGTTAATGTCTTATTTTCTTTTAAGAGTATAGTTCTTACCAGCCAGCTGCTCAATTTTTGAAGTAATGGAACAATAATTAGAGTGAACAATTTTGGAGATATGCTGGATGTGTTTCTAAAATGCTTACTATTTTCAAATTATATGACCAAACAGGAGTTGGAAACTCACATGTGGAAAGTCTTGGCTCCTGGTATATGTGAAGTTAGATTAGATTATTACAGTTACTTTTCATTTGCTTAAAAGAAACAGTTTAAAAACAGGTTTAAAACTTAGGTGAAACAGTCAATGAAACAATCTAAAATCTCTGAGCACACAACAAAAAGCCACCACATCAAGACAGAGTAAGCATACAGGAAGGATAGTGTGAGCATACAAACTAGGACTGCCGGATCAAACTAGTACTTAGTGACCACAAGAAAAAGACTCCATGTAACTAGTCCCTTCAAATCCAAGCATAAGGAGCTATAAAAATCAAAGGAGAATTTACAGCTGGTTTTCAATGGGCCTTGTTTCATGATTACACCAGATTTCGTACATGAAATGTGTTATGGTCAAATTAAGTGACACTTATTAAGCAATACAAAGAGCACTGTTTGACATGAGGTGAAAAGTGCTGCTCCATAACTCCTCCTCTGGATTTTCCCTTGGCAGGACACATTGACCACAGGTGTAAACCAAGGTAATAGGTAAGTACAGTCTGGTGAATTTCGGCTAAATTCAGCTCCATGGGTGTGATTGGAAACCTGGTGTTCTCGTTTCTGGTTGTGAGCAGTTCTGTCGCAGGCAGCTGGAAAGCTCTGGACTCTGCCTGGTTTGTATGTCAGTGTCACAGCCAAGGGCTGGACTTACTGTACAAGCTGAAAAGACTGCAAATGCCTGTACAGTGCTGTGCACACTGATCCGTTGCACTTTGACAGCTGTATGCCAGTGCCTCTTTTCAATGTTCTAGACTGGACCACGATAATTATGGAGTGTTTTGTCGTGTTAAAGACATTCCTTTTTTCCCCGTAGACTTTTGCATTTCAGCAGCAGTCAGAGTGATTTCCATGCATTTGTCAGTCTGAGTTAATGCAGTGCTATGCTATTCTTTGGTCCCAATACATTAGATAATTACACTACTGCACTGATGAATGTTAAACCTAACATTTTAATGCAAATTTTATTTTTCCCAAGGACAAACATATTCTGTCTGTGTAATCTAAAAGCAACAGGCTTTCTATTTGAACCTTTCATTTGAACATAATCAACTGATGATTCCATCAACCATTTAAACACACTCTTTAATATAATTTTAAAGTTAAATAATATTTTTTTGCACATATTTCTGGCTTAGAGATTTTTTTTTTAAATGCTTATATCTGTAGGGCTATGAAAATTCATTCCTTAGGGCAGCTTAGTCTTTGAATCTTTTGTCTATCACCAAGTGAATATCTCCTGGATTTTCTTCAATTCCACTTTCTTACTGAAATTATGCATTTTAACTAAAAAAAAACCAACCAAAAATTCCTTACAGAGGCAATTCAGATCTAATCTTTCCAGAGCTGGCTAAATCTTGATGTGAGGCGAATATATACTAGCACAATAAATTAGTCACTTTTCTCTATATGTTCTTCTTGATTAATTTCTCTTTGATCCTATCAAGATTTCAAAGCTTGAATACTAGTTGAAGATCTTCTGAAGAAAGCAATCTGAAATTACATATTAAGGAAAACTATTAGACTTTTTCCTAATGATGGTTTGAGGCTCATTTAAAAGGCATCAGGGGAATGAAGCATTTAAAAGTAAGCTGAAAGGATTTACTACACTTAAAGGCTGCATCTCTGCCCACTAGAGATTCAGTTGTGATTTCAGTGAACTCTTGTGGTAAGTTACAAGATGTTGTGTGTATATTAAAGGGACAGAGACCCCGAGCAAAACACTTAGGAACAAACCCTGTAGGAGGAACTATGTATGTAACATTAAAATGTGCCTTGACATCTAGTGAACGGTAAGTTAAAGAAATCAGAATCCTTATCAAACCTGAGGTTCCTTAAGGAACAACTTCTTCAGAAATGAAGCATATCTCTGGAAGGTCAGTTATGGGAGGTGCAGTACCAAAAGCACTAGGAGGGTATCTGTAATTGTCTAAGAGAATCATTATGGAACTACATAGCTTTACCGTGTGAATGTTTTTCTTGGCTTAAAACACATTTCATCATAAAAATAAAATAGAAATAACTTTATAATTTCATTTGTGGTTGATACTTCATCACTCCATCAGTTTTGTCTTTTTAGAGACTGATATCTAATATTAGTCCAGTTATTAAATGGTAAATATAATTTGGATATACAGGCTGGTTTAAATTTTCTGATTCTGAAACTACATGAAGGGTGTTTAGGCAAAACTATACTGGTTTTATTTCTTTTCTTAGATACATGCCCAAGGTGTTTTAATAGGACAGTGTATAAATAGTATGCTATATTTTTGATATTATTTTCTTTTCTCATCCTATTTTCTCTATATATTCTGTTTGTTGTTGAGGTTGGGGTTTTTTCATTATATAAAATTTCATATCCATCTTTGTGTGAATTGCTCTTTCTCTGGACCTCAACTATCTTTATCTTTTTCACATAAGTTTGCAGTTTAAAATCTCAAGACTGTCAAGACTCTTAACTAGAGAGTCATTCTAATGTAATAGTGCTGCTCATCTTCATTAAAACCTTTTGAAATAATAGTGACAGTATTGGAACTGACCTGGGAAAAGAATATTGAAGTCTCCACCCACCTTGAAAGAAACTATGGATAGTTTAGGACAAATAGAACACCCATATGAAGTGCCAGTTAAAATTATCCAGCACAATTTATGGTAAATGATTTTTCCTGTTTTACTTACACATAACAAACTTGCAGTTATTGCCCTAAAAGTCCTTGAAAATTGTATTGGAGAAAAGGAGAGGAAAAATTACTTACCTTAGCTGCTTTACATAGTACTCAGCTGCATTTTCTTTAATTTTCTAATATGCAAGGCTTATTCCAATCTCTGCAGCTGTTAGTCTAATTGGATGATTTCCTGTTTGAAATGCAGAATAATTTAAAGTGACTAGCAGTTGTTCAGGGAACCTCCCTTTCTAGGACATAACTTAATCTGACATATTCAACGCTCATCAGAGATTCAACATCTTTTCAAACTGATTACTGCTTCCTCCATCATACTCCAAGTTCCTTGACTTCCATTTAAGTGCTCCAATTTAGAGCTTGATTATTCAAATGAAACTAAGAGGAAAAATCAAGTTGTTTTTTTTATGTGCTTCCTCAAACAGTATACTACATTCAGTCCTCTGTAATATTTACTAGATTCCTCATCTTCTGTGATGCAATAGCAAGCTCTGCATTTTGGGTTTTACCTTTGCTAGCATTAAGGACAATGATGTTGGGGAAGTTCATGTTGCATACAGCTAATATCACCAGAATTTATCTGATAGAAAAATGTTTAAATTTTTCTGAAAGAAGGTAACAGATTCTTTTGAGTCATGAATCACATGAAGGTGTCAGTTTTGCAAGAGGTACAAATAATGAAGAAATGGTATTTCTTGTACAACCCTAAAACATAAAAATTTGTGTCTGATTTAATATGCCCCAAATTTCGTGTTATGCAGTTCATTTTGAAATATGAACATGATGAATATTTGAGAGAGAACATTACTCTTAGACAATTACTCTAAGACAATTACTCAGGCATGTGGCCCTGCAAGGAACCTAATTATATCTGCTTCCTGATAAAATAATCCTTATAATCTGACCTTTTTTGGATTTTGAGGGGGTTTTATTTTGTGTTGGGGAAGGGGTGTGTGTTTGTCTTTGGTTGTTGCAGATTTTTTCTTTTTTGCTTTTTTTTGCTTTTTTTTTTTTTTTCTTACTGCATCATGTGTGCCGTAATGTTTTCTCTACATCCCTTTGAAAACATGAAAATTCTTTCTCAAGTAGTTGTCCAGAAAAATTATCCATGTATCTCTCATTAATATTAAGGAAGAGTTACATGGCATGAAACCTATATCTGCAGAATAAGCTCTTGAATGTAGGTAAAGGAAAAAATGTTTGCAAACAGACTATGTAATAGGCTCCAAAGGAGGCAATGAGGTTTCTTCTGTGTGGAAAAAATCTGGGAAGATATTCACTGAACCATAATGGGAAAAGTTCACTTGAGGTTTCATCTAGAAACATCCCTCCCTTGTAAAAACGTCTGGGGCAGGAGCAGCTCACTTTAAAAAATGACTCAGAAGATAGATGGAACAAATAAGATTTCTTCAGATATACACTGAGTCTGTGGATATCACTTAAACTAACACAAATGAAACATTAAAAGATCAAATTCATTAAATGCATCCCAATACAAATCTCGCACATGTGTTCATGGTGAAAGAAACCAAAACTCCTCTCCAAGGATAATTTTCTAGCTGTTAAAAACTGGTAGCTGGCAACTCAGCAGACTTCTCATGAAAAGTGGCAATCCCTTTTATTTCAAGCTGTCAGTCTCATTTTACCTTACATTGCTACCAGACAAGTTTTTTTCTCAGAGCTAGAAATGAAAAAGCAGTTCAAAAGTTGATAACAAAAGCTGTCTGGGGTATGAAATATTGCCAGTGATTTTCTTCATTAGTTCTGAGGATAAAAACGTGTTTCAACTATAGGCCATCAGTGGGCAAGTATATGTACACTTATATAAGTATTTCCTTTATATTTTTTGCATTTATTTCTTTACTATAATTACTAAATTTTACAAGGTTAAGCCTAAAGAATTGACAATAATTTGTCTAAAAGAAATTGGCATGTTTGTGAACAATTAAAACAAGACTACTGTAAAAATCTTCCTTCACAAAACTACCCATTTTACAGAACAAAATCCACTTTTGGCTGTGCACATAGTGTTCACTTGAGTAATGCACAGAGTATACAGAAATCTTACAGCTTTATGATCACTTTGAGTAGTGAAACTCAAGATTGATTTTAATTTTTATTAATTTCTTAATGAATTTAATTGTGCCATCACACATGATGAAGGAAAATATTTGTGCAATATTGAGGCATGTACTAAAATGTTCCCCATGTAGAAATAAAAGAATGTACTAAATGCCTTAAGGGTCCCATGAAGGGGACTGGACTTGCTATTCCAGGAGGTCCTTTATGGTTCTGCCTATCTTAGCAAGTAGTGACAGGCTAGTTAGAGTGGATCATCTGTAAGGAAAACAATTGGTGTTGGGGTTCTGGAGTAGTATTTTGGTTTTTTTTCTTCACTTGAGGCTAACTCTACTATGGTCCCATGGACTGAGTAACCATTGGCTGATGGAGCACATTAACCATCCTCCTGGAGCTCCTCTTCCAGTTTAGTTTTATCCAAAAGGATACAGTTCATGGTCTTCAATACAACTCAGTCTTGAAGCGATGTGAACCACAACTCAGAGAAGGAAATTCACTTTGAAAGCACAGCTGGCCCCAGTCCAATTATATATAACCTATTAGTCCAGCATTTCTACATGACATAATAATATATTGTTACTGAGATCTCTATATAATATTTCAGTTGTATTCTTGTGAAATAAATCAAGGGTCTTCAATATTCTATGACGTTCCATTCCTACTACATTCAAAATAAAGAAAAACTTGGGTGAATTGGATTAACAACCTTCCTGTTGACTGGGGTTAATATTTTGGTTTTCTATTTCTGCAAAGGAAGATAAACAAAATTTTCTTAGGAAAAGTTCTTACAAAAGAATTGGCTTTTACATTTTTTCATCAGTTTCTTTTGAATCTCAGATTTTTTATAAAGCATGTTACAGATGTGGTTGTGCATGGAAAAATCAGTCAGCAGAGATTTAGAGCTGGGTAATGAACACTGCTTTACAGAGTTTTTATTTAGTAAAGTTAGATTAGTCATTTCTTTAAGCTGTTTAAAGGACTTATTACCTTGCAGTCAATGTCCAATAACTTGTCTTACATAAGCAATTAGAGTAAGTAGGGATCTCCATTTAGCAGTTGGACAGAAGTGTTAAATATAGGTATCATCTATACACACAGGAAACAGTGAAAACAGTCCACAAGTGAACAAAAATGGAAGAGGAAAGTTCCCAGAAGGCATTCTTGGCTCAAATCATAACAGCTATATTAATCAGAGCTTTGTTTTGCATGGCCTGTAATTGCCTTTGAACAGTCAGTACAAAAGTTAGCAAAGCTTAAGCATTCATGTGATGTGACAAGAATAACTCCCTTCAGAGCAGGAAGTGGAGCTGACTTTCTCCAGAGAGGACACTGCACAAGTGCAAATGTAAGCACTTGGGAAAGGCTTGTGGCATGGTAATTTTAGTAAAGGACTACAGGTATTTGTGTCCGTTTCTCACTGAGAAACACGATTTGTTTCCATGCACCACGCAGTCAGAAGCTGAAGAAAGACAATTTCTGAGTCATTGGATGATTCTCACGTATTTGTACCTGTACAACAGAATCTCAGTCACTGTTTTGTTTATTTTTATACTCAGGTCTCTGCAGTTCCTCAGTATTATCAGTAAACCCTGACCTTACAGATTGCTGTCCTCTGTATGGTGAGAACACACAAACTGATCAGAGCAGAAAGACATGAATAAATTCCTCACAAAAATTTGTACAGAGGCTTAGAGTTGTGAGGAGCATTTTGGTGGAGCTATTTGGTTGTCTCCAAGTTACATTAGATATGGAGTGGATTTTATAATAGTATAAATATACAAAACCACAGCTGTGCTGCCAAATCAAGATTAGAATATCAGTGATCCTGAACTGGCTGCTGTCAATAAACTTTTGCATGGTTTTAGCAAAGCACTTTCCTGTACTGTGGTTCATATTAGTGCCTGAAATGAAAATTTAAAATCTAAAGGAAATAAAGTAAAAAGAATTTGCAAGATAATATAAAAAACATAATCAGAGATGTTTGATTAGAAAAGAAAAAAAAAAAAAGGCATAGATAGCAAGCTAGACAAAAATTAGGCATACTGCCTGTGGTGAGGTAATTACCTTTTAACAAATGAGCCTGAAATCCCTGTTTTGAATGTAACAGAAACTGAAAGTTTCAGTGATAAATTCTCTGCTCCCTTTTTATGTGTAGTTGTTCCAGGTAGGAACTTTCCCTCAGTGAAAAGATAGGCGCTCAATCTAAAGCAAGTATGATAACAGATAAGTAAGGAAAACTACTCTACAATCTGAAAAACAAGTTTCAAATTGAAAGGCAGTAGAAGTAGAAAAGCTGAACAGAGGACAATAAAAGAAGACAGGTATGGTGGGTGAGATATACAGCAATGTTTCACCAATTAAAAAAAAAAATTAGCTACCCATGTTTCTGATGGAAAATCCCAAGAAACTTATTAATTAATACTTGAGAAAAGAAGCTGTCTTCACCAAAAAAATCTGCAGTAGTTTGTAAGATATGCAATTTCTGCACCTCACACACAGAATAATGTCAAATGCTATGTAGTGTCCTGTTGATGATCCTTTACTGTTAATAGACATAGTGTCTGGCTATTCTTAGGTGAAAAAAAAAAACAACCCAAAACGTGCTGAAAAGCAGTCCCTGAAGATCACCTCTGCAAGAAAAACTACCTCCTGTGCCTCAAACATATCACAGACCAAACTGAAGGACAAGAAGACTTTTACAGCAATAAAAGCTCAAGAGCACATCTGTGGATCATTTTACTGTTTCTTTGAACCACTTTCCCAATTTGCAGTACAAATTTTATGAATTAGCATAATGATTTTTGATTATTATGTTAATATTGATTAGCGTAATAAAAGATTTGGGATTTTACCCTTCTTGTCATAATCGATCCAGGTTTTTTGGGTTTGGGTTTTCTTTTTTCTTTTCTTATCTTTTTTCTTTTCTTTTCTTTTCTTTTTTTTAATCTAGCTTCTCATCAGAAACATTTTTCAATCCACAATTTGTAATGTAAAGAAAGTTGGCCACTAGAGGATTTCAAGTACGAGGGGTCACCACCAGCTGAAGCCCTGTGGGTTGTGTCTGAACTTATATTTATGTCCCAAATCAGGATACTGTTGCTTCATGTCAAAAGCAACTGGTTTCCAAAGGCAGGTGCACAACGCGTTGTGAAACAAGTGAACAAAAGTTGAAGAATTTGTGCTGAAAATAAGAAGTCTTGTAGCAAAGGACATACGTACCTGTGTGTGCTTTTGCAGGGTTATGGTCATGGGTCTATTTTCTGGAAATTAACTTTGCTTTGGTTACTCTGAGGTCAATGAAAGAGTAAGAGAGTATTAAATGGAGGATGTTCTTGCTTTAGGAGATAATTTGAACAGTCTCGGGGGGGGAGGGGGGTGTTATGATAAGGAGATATGTTTTTTCTTTAATCCAATGAGCCCAATGTCTTGATGTACATTATAGCCTTATAATTCCATAATAAAAGAACTACTAAAGGGAATGTAAAATCCTGAAAGACTATTTTAATACCACAACTGTTCACAAATTAATTTTTTCCCACCTCTATCCCTTTTCCCATGAATTTTCAGAGAGGTAACCAACCCATTTGCACTGAAAATGTTACTGGACTTCATTCAGAAGAGCTTTTCAGAATTGAATTGTCTTATCCTTTGCTCAGAATATTGTGGGCATTAAAAATAGGTGATTGTTTGAGAACAGGGATGTACAAAAAATATTCTATTTGCCTGAAGAGTTTTGCCTGTTTGTTTAAACCAGTTTCCCCTCCGATTTAAGGATTTATTAGGAAGACTGCTTATCTCTTTTTAAAACTTAACTGATAAAGTGACTTTGAAAATACATCTCCTTGTCTCATATAATTAATGATCTATAGTATAAGAATTGAAACAGGAATCTGGGTTGAAAAGTGAGTTCAAGGAGCCATGGTACAAAGCTGTTAATGTTCTTTTGCTCATTGGTATTTCAAACAGAAGTTCGTGCCTAAATACTTTCTGAAGATTTAAGCAAAGGACCCTTTGACTCTGCTTACAAAATTGGCTGGCTGTATCTACATTGTGAAAAAGATCAGAAACTACCATGCTATTGTATCAGGGTGATAAGCAAAATATCATATGGAGATACTGGCACAGTTCCCAGAAACAACAGGCCCAGACTAAAAAAAAACACCTGCTTTTCTGGAAAAAAAGTTTAACTAGTTTAGACACAAGAAATTACTGATGCAGATAGTTCCTTCCCATCCTAGACTAGACAATTCACTTTCATCTCCAGGACCAGATGGGAGATACATATATACCCTACATGTATCACAGTTCTTAAAGGTTTTTAAAGAATTATGCTGTGGTGTTTTCAGCTACATTTTTCCAAGACCAGAATTTCTGTTTCCCATGTGTGTATTTTACCGGATTTAATGTATGCCCATAAAGTCAACACCTTTAATCCTCTTCTGGTTTTCATGGAGACTTTTTTGATAGCGTAAAACCTGGTTTTTCCTCCAGATTAGTAACTTTTGATGAAAATGCTTGAGTTTGCATCATGCATGCGCCAAGTAATTTCAGAAGTAATCTTTTAAAAAAGCATGCTTGCTATTAGCAATTGCACGTTGATGATGGAGGTGAAATTTTATGCCTCTGCAGCAATTCTAAGGCACAGGATTTGTTCTGAACAGGCACTAGTTGAGACTTACAGTATGTAACTCTGGGATATAAGAGTGAAGAAGTATTAAAAATAAAAAAGTTTAAAACTGGGACACAATTAGTGTTGAGTCTGTCACCCTGCCTACACTGGGCATAGCCTTCAGGCTACCAGCAGCATCTGTAACACCTCTGAATTTATTGATCAACTGGGATTATTTATTGATGAAAACTGTTCATGTCTGCTTTCAAAATCTTCAAAAGTTCTGAGGGTAGGAAAAGACTACAGCAGAAGTCAGTGTTATCCTTGTGGCTCTGCTGAGGTCAGAGACCAGCTGTAGGGTGTCAGCAAAACCAGAGCGTAGCAAAGGTTCTGCTCCTTATTTTTAACATGCAAAATAGAAACTTACTTGGTTTTCTACTCTTTAATGAAGCTAATGATTCAATACAGATGCCCTGGTCACCTCTTAAATGTTAACATGGCTTCATCCCTGAAGATACATGCATTTTTACTACCTCAGAAATCTTCCAGTTGTAAAGGCTGCCTACATCCAGCCGCTGAATCCTCGGTGCTTCCACGTGAACTCGTGACGTGCAGCGTTCCTGGGCTGCGTAACCGCTCAGCACTCACTGACCCCCCCAATCCTTTGTCTGCCTATTTCAATTTCCATAGGAACTGTGTCCTGCTGTGGTTTTATAGTGACCAGAAAAGATTTGAGAAGATGTTAAATGCCAGTATTACAAAAATGACAATTAGTTTATTAAATAGCTTTTATTTCTGGTATTCCTTATATTTTTTTTCTGTGCTTTTCCAAGCTTATTTACAAATACGGTACAACAATGTTATTTTTAAGGGAACTTAATATAAGGAAAGATAAAACAAATTATTCCCCCTTCTTGAAAGTATTATGTACGTCTTAATTTCTTTTTGTCCCTTAGACAATAATTCTAACCTTTTAACCTCAGAAAATAAATGTTAGAAATTAATTTGTGTTCTGCAGGCAGGAAGGTGTGACAATCTACAACTGGCTTTGGGCTTTTATTAATGGCCTCTTTGTTGAACTCTGAGGACACAGTTCATTGAGAAAATGCCAAATGTTAATAAAAGAGCAGTACTTCATGTTATTTGAAAAGAAAGATGAAACGATCATCTTTTCCTGCAAAATGATGAATAACTAAGAAACAACAGGGAAAATAGAATTAAACTTTTTTTTTTTTCTAAACAAGAAAACACTCTTCTGTTTTCTAGGAAAAAAAAAAAAAGATAAATGGCTTTGTTTTTCAATATTAGTTTAATGTTCAGATTTAGAGACGAGTATAAATACCAGAAGGAAACGGGAAATGCGAACACTCAGCTGCAGAACAGGCTTGTACAGTTTTTAATAATTATGATCTGAGCTGGAGTTGCTGGGTCTGCCCCAATTCGCTCTAGCCAACTGCCAAGTCATAAAGATATTTCAGCTTTGTTGTCTTCTATTACAACTTCATTGACCTTTACCTCAACAAAAAACTTTAAGCTTTTTCTACTTTCAATTAGACACGTTTGGCAGTTTTCCCTTGATACATGTCTGTGGCACTGCAAGTTGGGTTTTAATTTCCTTTATATATAAAAACAGTGTAAAACTCTGCCAGCTGCACAAAAGGAAAATTAAGATTCCATTTACAGAAATGTTAAATTGAGATGACCATTAACATGAGACAATCAACCTTCATAAAATATGGTAACTCTCTCTTCCCTAAGGGAAAGTGAATGAGCTACAGTGGACAATTATCTCTTCATAATGACCAGTTCATTGGTTGTTGACATTTAATTAGATGTACAAAAGAAAAGCTGTAGTAAAAAGTACACAGACAACAATAGTAAGGTTCACTTCATTCTAAACCCAAGACTTAATTGAATTTTAACCTTTTTTTTTTGTTGTTTAATACATGAACTTCATGTAAATTTGGATTAGCAGTTTCACGGTAACACAGCTACATTGTGCCTGTTACTAATCGCCATTCTAAAGAAGAAACAATTAGTGGGTTTTTTTCTCCATCTTTCTTTTATTTCTTTTTAGTCTAAAATTACAGTAAATTACAAGATTGAGGAAAAAACAAATGTGTTTTCTGGATTTCAGTTCTATAAACCCATGTAACTTAAGCTTTCCTCACAAAACACAGGAACTGCAAATCTCTATACAATCTATTAAGCAGATATTAAATTCTTTTTCTAAACAGACGAAGTTTTAAACTGCAAATGGTTAGCACATAAATCTATTATCATATGTTTTAGTCAGCCTTAGTTGCCTTAAATCTTGTACTTAGTTTTTACCAAGTTGCTGACCTTCTACATTTCATTGGATTCAGCTGATGATGGATTTGTTTATAACCTTTACAAAATAAGTCACAATTTTATATAAAAGCTTGTTATCTTTACTTTTATAGTACTGGAACAATAACCACAGGTTAAAGGTCCTACTGAGACAGATAAAAAATGTAGAAACTAACAGTGAGATTGTTCTAAGCTGACCAATTTTTGTCCTAAAGCCTCATTTAAAAAGAAATTTTTTTTTTTCTGTATAATTAGATATGAGGAAGTCCCTAGTTCTTTAATTAGCCAAGTGGTAAACATACCCAAAATCATTTTAGTCCTATTTTTAATTGTGCCAAGATTACCTGAAGTCCCGCAAGCAAACTACATGGAGGATGCAGCACTGTCTCCCTGCGAGCTCCCCATGCTCCTCACGCATCCTCGGGAGATACCCCACAAAGGATACTGCCCACCTTACTGGCTCGCCTTTACAGCGCTCAGCACCAGTTTTCTCTGAAGAGGACTGGCATTTCAAGATGAGTGGAAACATGTCCGGGTCATCCCAAAAGGCTTTGACACGGCACCCTCTGCAGCCACTGCCTGAGGAAGTGCTGTTGAAGCGGAGTTTACTGCGTTCTCCCACATGCAGCAGATGTTGCACCAAATGTAATTTTATTATTATGATTATTATTATCATTATTATTATTATTATTATTATTATTATATGATTATGGCTATTCCAGTACCTTCTTGATGAATTAGGAAATGTTCCATCGCTACCTAGCAAAACTGGCCTGAGCAAGGCACCCAAACTAAACAGATAACAGTAGATCCAAGGAGGTCCCCTAACAGAATCAGGAAAAGAACTTTTTCTTTTCACATGCAGGGTTTTGATGCTGCAGGGCATTTCACATGCAGGGTTTTGATGCTGGTATTATCACAGAAGTCGTCTATCTTGCAGATCCAAACAAATACAGTTATTATATTTCCATATGCTGAATGTTAATTTATTTTCTTGAATGTTCTGAGCACCTGAGCCAATCTGCTCCGTAGTCCCACTGGGAAAACAGCACAGCTTGGAGGAGGCAGTGGAAGGACGAAAGCAACCTGTTCGTTTTCCCACTGATGTGGCTTCGCAGCATCAAGCTTTTTTTGTGCTTTTTAAAAGAGTAGGCTCCAAATGTCTGTAATTTTTCCTTTCTTAATCGGAGTCATTTCTACATAGAATTTATCCAGAGACTGTCTGAAAAGTGGGTTGAAGCCAGAACGTTGAAAATGGACAAATGAACTCTGTAATCATTAAAAACAATTTATCATAGTCAGGGACTGCAGTGATTGTGCGTTATACCTTTCTTTAAATCCCATCCTTTTAGTCAGGATCATGGCAATGGCGTCACATGAATTCAAAATACAAATGAGTGAAATAATTTCCTGGAACAGGGATAGAAACGCATGATAAAATTGACGCTCCTGAAGCAAACTTTATGGGAAGGGCTGTTGTGTTACAGGGACAGACTTGCCAGTCAATAAGGATACGCATGGAAGAAACCTCAGCTGTACCATAAACAGTAAAAAATGACAGGGGAGGCGGTTAATTATTGTAACAGAAAGAAAGGCTTAGTGACTTGAATACTCTTGGGATGTGATTTCTCAATTAAATACATTCCTCAGGTTGCTTCATTGTAACTTTGAAATGTCATTTGTTTTAATCCAAGTATTAATTATTCAAGGATCATACGTCAGTCAACAAAGTCTGGAAGATAAGCCTAAACCCAGGAAGGTTCTTCCTTTTGCACAGATCTGTCCAGCTGCCCAACACGTCTTTGGGAACTGTTCCTCTGCACTATACCTGAGTCATGCACGTGTAAATGTTAACCTCTAGCAACCCTAAATATTAAAACACCCATTAAAAAAAAAAAAAGCTTTTAGTCAATATACAGAATTTACACAACTGAAATCCAAGGGGTCATTTAAAAAATATGTATAAGGCAATAGTGTTCAAAACTGATATAACACTTTTTTTAAAAAAAAAAAATCATAAATTACCAAAAGTAATATTGGTCAGGTTATGTGGATTATTTTTTTTAGAGAAAAGCAAAACTAAACACACCAGAAATACTGGTAGTTTTACTTCAGATAATGAGAATGTGTGTTTTCTTTTTACATTACTATTTATACAAATACTTGGTATAGTATGAAATGGAATATAGAATTTGAAAATAAAAATTTTTTTTTTTAATTGGTAGTGTATATGTTATGATCGACAGGGCTTACTCTGAATTCTTTTCCATTTAGTATTAAATATATACACATTATCATGGGCAATTTGGTATAAAAATAAATGAAACTGTGACATTTCCTATAGGACAGAAATGTGATTTTGTTAATCTCTGGTGAAAAGACCTTGGGCATTTTGGCATTTGGTTTGTTTTGTTTGGTTTTGGGGTTGTTTTTTTTTGTTATAATATGGTGATGCTCGCAAAACAACTTTGAGATTTCCAAGTGGAATACTAAGTAGCAGGTTGAAAACAATTTTTTCAGGACAAATTCAGTTAAAGTGATTTTTCTAGAAAGAAATGCAACAAGATTGTTTTAGGTAGAGCAAGGTATTTTGTAAAACTTTTTTTTTTTTTTAACTAGCTGATATTCATGGTAGAGGAAATAACTAGGATAATATGTGATGTGTATTCTTTTCTGGTGTCATACTCAGTAGACCAATCTGCAAACTGAAAATTACTTTTTTGTCTTGTCAGTTCTGTTTATTATGCAAATTAAAGGTTAAGTGTTATGCTTTTGAAGATGAAATTAACAGATATCAATTCAGGTATCCTTTGTCTTACCTGAAGGTGTGTGACAAAGTAATATTCCAAAAGATATTGACTAAAAATATTAGTGAAATTTGGGTGCTTTTTTTTTTTTCTTTTCTTTACTCTTTCAACTGCTCTTAATAAGAACACAAAGTACTATAAACCGGTTGAAAAAGGTGATTATCTTGCTGTATTCAGTGCTGTTGTGGCCTCACTTTGCAGTCCTGAGCCCCACGATTCAAGAAGGATTTGAAGGTTCTTGAACGCGTCCAGGGAAGGGTAACAAAGCTGGTGAAAGGGCTGGGAGACACGTCCTACGAGGAGCAGCTAAGGAATTTGGGCTTGTCTGGTTTGGAGAAAAGGAGGCTGAGGGACAACCCCATTGCCCTGTACAGCCTCCCGAGGAGGGGAAGCGGAAAGGGAGATGCTGATCGCTTCTCCCTGGTATTCAGTCACAGGACACTGAGAACGGTTCAAAGCTGTGTCAGGGGAGGTGCAGGTGCCTGAATTGCTCAGGGCAGTTGGGCTGGATGATCGTTGCAGGTCTCGTCCAATGGGAATAGTCTATTCTCTTCTATTCTAAGCAATAGAAATTTCAACATCTGATCTGCTTTCATTATCCCATCATGTAAATGTAAATCAACATTTACATGTTGATGTAACAACATATTACATCATGTTATAGCATGTTATAATTAGGTAAATTATTTTCTTGATTTAAAAAAAAGTTTTGTGTAGCCTTAAGGTGAGTTCTGAATACAAGGCAAGTAATACATTGATTTCTGTTAACTGGAGAAACATGACCATGGGTTACTCATACACTAACTCATCAACAGTCAGCTAGCTCCAATGCTGTAAAATTAAATCCTGTGATACTTGCATCAGATTGCATCATTTTATGGGTGATGAGATTGTAGAGATCATACAGGAAAAAAAAAATGTAGCTATTGACAAAAAAAATGATTTTACAATTATCCTGTCTTTGTACTATATCTTTTCTTCAGTATTTTAGTGACTATAGCAAAATAGCTGTTGAAAAAGCAGTACAAAATGTGACAATGTTACAGGTAGTTGCTGTCCTCCGTAGTTGACTATATTTCATCAGAATGTACATTTTCAATATAACGTAATTAGTAAAATATATATATATTGAAAAAACAGTACAACGGTGTTGGCAAATGGCTTAGCAAAAATACATTTATCCATACTGCCTTCTTCCACCTCGACTGAAACCATAGTCTGATACCCTGTTTCTTTTCCTGGAGACAAAATATTAGGTGTTTAGCAGTCAGTCATTTCTCCATTTCTAGATGTCATACAGAATAACCAAGTCAGACAAAAGCTTAGTGAAAGACTGAGCTAGTTCAGACAGATTGTAACGAAATAAGTAGTTTGCACAAGCTGTGGAATTTTTAAAACTGATACTGCCATAGCCACAAACTGGTATCTAGTGCTATAACAATACCTACCTACACATCTGTAATAATTCCTGCCCTGGTATGGCCCTCAGGTTATCATTCATTATTGATTTTTCAGGCAGGCAGCAATGAAGATGCAACAAGAAGTCCAAGAACTACCAAGAGAGACTCCAGGGTGTTGGGACGACAGATTAAGGGATCAGGGGCACAAGCAGTGTTCTCCTCTGTCCTCCCAGTTGCAGGGAATGATGAGGGAAGGAACTGGAAGAGCCAGCAGATCAATACCTGACTCTGAGCCTGGCATCACCAGCAGAATTTGGGGACTTCTGGTCATGAGTCAGTTCACATGGCACCGGGCCTGCTGGCAGCAGGTGGGGTACACCTGTCTCAGAGGGGTGAGAGGGTCTTTGCGCAGGAGTTAGCAGGGCTCACTGAAAGAGCTTTAAACTAGATATGAAGGGGGAAAGGGATAACCCCAGGCTCGCTCAGTAGAGATAAGCCTGGGGGCAGCCCACCGGTGTTTGGGGATGGTGTGCTAGCGAGATCCTTCGGTCTCCTGTCTCAGTGAGGGCAGGGGATGGAGATCCATGTGGCAGCAAAGACACAAGGGGAAGAAGGAGAGACAAGGCAAGGAAGAACACCAGCCTGGCTGAACAGAGAGCTTTGGCTGGAACTCAGAAAAAAAATGAGGCTCTGATGACCTTTGGAAGAAGGGCAGGCTACTCAGGAGGACTACAAGGATGTTGTGAGGTTATGCAGGAAGAAATTAGAAGGGCCAAAGCCTAATTAGAACATACTTGGGCTAGTGCTGTAAAAGACAATAAAAAATGTTTCTATAAATACATTAGCAACAAAAGGAGAGCTAAGGAGAATCTCCACCTTTTATTGGAAATGGAGGCAAACAGAGAGATAAAGGATGCGGAAAAGGCCGAGGTGCTTAATGCCTTCTTTAACTCAGACTTTAATAGTGAGACCGGTTGTTCTCTGGGTACCCAGCCCCCTGAGCTGGAAGCCAGGAGTGGGGAGCAGAATGCAGCCCCC
>JAVJGJ010000014.1:16086498-16120642 GCA_035590215.1 Microhierax caerulescens | reverse complement strand
TTCTTTTATTTTATTTTATTTTATTTTATTTTATTTTATTTTATTTTATTTTATTTTATTTTATTTTATTTTATTTTTTCACATGAAGATATTGGATTATGATAGCAATAACATTTTTAAAGCATAAAACCTAAATATGTTAAAACCTCCTAATTAGAACAGAACTTTAGTCATTTCCTTGAAGTCTGAAATCTGGTTACAAACACATTACCTTGACTATGGTTGGTTTTTCCCCTAAAAGCCTTCTTTTGGTTTGTCATTTGCAGACCCCTTCACCAGTAATGTGTCCCTTAGACTATCTCTGAAGACACCACTGAATGTTCCTATGACAATTTGCAACAACATGATCTTCTTTTGGTCTCAGTTTGTGGTACTGAGCTTAAACTGCATCATTACCTAGTAAACTGAGGTACTGTTGGAAATTACTAGAAGGAGACGGTTCCATTTTGTGACATTTTCTGAGATTTTAAAATGCATTTGTTCAACTTCAGTGTGAGGCAAAAAAAAAAAAAATGTTTTCCTGGAAAAAATAACAGTGTCAAAATGTTTTGGGTTTTTTTGTTTGGTTGGTTGGTTGGTTTTTTTTAAATTTCATTCTGATCTCTCCCTAGCTCTCAAAAAATGATCAATTATGCCTTGGAAGGCAGAAAAATTTCTATGGCTAGCATCACCAAAATCTGTGTATGTAAGAGCATGTTGTCTTTGAAAACTTTCTTTTTGACAGTGTAGAGGAAGAATTATGCCTTAGCAAAAATATCACAATATCACTTCAACTATTTCACAAGTTTACTATTCTTCTGCTTTTTGCTTTTTCTTAAAAAAAAAAAAAAATCTCAAAAAAAAAGTGTCCCTTCAATAGTTTTTTCTTTGAGCAAAATCAACTGGGAAAAATATAATCTCTGGGAAGGTGTTTACTGCATATTCAGTTGATCCCCAGGTACATGTTGGGGCTGAACATGAAGGAAGGAAGGCAAATCATACTGAACATAAAAATATACTAAATGGTCTGCATGAGGAATTATCTCTCAGAACACCTAGAAGGCAATCTTTCTAGGATAATTTGCAAGACTTCTTCCATGAAAAAAATATGGAAAATTAATTCTTTATGTTATTCTCAAGAGATTAGGGCTTACTTAGAATGGGGAGCATCCCTGCAAACTCTTCGCTAGTTAATGGATTTAGGCTCCAGTTTGATCACAGAATAGATCTGTCTTTAGGTCTTGTGGTATGAGATCAAAAGAAAGTCCCATGATGAAAAGTAAGAAGCCAATATAAACTCATTCTATATAGTCAGTTTTGCGCAAAAGATGTTACTGTGCTAACTTTGGAGTTTCAGGGCTTTCTCCTGGAATAGATTTCAAACTATTATGTTTCCCTACATGCATGAATGAAAAGGGGTTAAATACTGTACTGTATGTTTCAGCGCTTATTTGAAGAAAAGTCAGCAAGCTCCCCTTCCTGCCTTTCTCTGCTCTCAGTCTGGATCAAATTCGTATTTTGAGTTATCCAGTAGCACATAGATACAGTATTAATGGTTATTGAAGCATTGAAAAAAGGTATAAAAATGACTGTGCTTGCTAAATACTCCAGTTTTTGCAAACAGAACTAGGCTAATGACTGTTAGTTTACTAGGTTGGGGAACTATAAGTAATGATTCTGTACTGACAGTTTTTTTATAATGCAGCTTGCTTTGCCTGTATTCATAACTCCTGTGACTACTTTGCCTTCTGTTTGCTTGTTAATGAAAACTAGTATTAGAATTTTTCCAGCTCCTGTATTTTTGTTAGCCCCATTGTCTGTTGACTAAAAAAAGGGTTTTGTCTGTACCTTCACCATACTGTCGTTGGAGACAGGGAATGAGAAATGGCCAACAAATGAAGAAAAAGCTAATAAGCACTGCTACCAAGCTGACTTATAAAAAAAAAATTCTTTTAAAGACTGAGTAAGGAGAAACATGGTATGAGTGCTACAGCTGGGGCTGTCAGAGAAAACCCTCTTCAGAAAGTAAAACATACTGCAGAGTTAAGGCTTTTTTTTTTTTCTAACTCATCAGAAAGGAGTTCCAGAAAGAAAATGCAGCTCTCACCAAATAGAGAGTCAAAAAAGAGAAACAACCATCTGTTGTATCATTTTCCCCTCCTCTAGGGGGAAGAGAAGACCTTCATCATCTGAATCAGACACCTACAAATAGGAGACCTATGGAAGGAGATTTTTCCCTCACTACACCTTGGAGGATTCAAAATGGGAGGGGGTGGGAAAGGGAAAGCCTAAAGGTAGAGGAAGGGGATGAAAAGGTAGGAAACAGAAAAAAAAACCCCAACCAAATTTTAGATATTTTAGTTCCTATTTACAGACATTTGAAGATACTATTTATAGAGAGTAACATTTGCAAAACAATATCAAAAATTCAAATATTTGTAGATGCATCCATTAATGCAAATATCACAGGAAAACCTATAATCTTGCTAAAAATATATGCAACCATGGGACCATTAGTTTACAATAAATTAACATTATCAAAAGTTGCTTTTCTGCTGAGAAAACACATTGCTTGAAAGATAAGCACACTTTTGAAGAGTGAGTTAAAATTCTGCAACCATTGTCCTGAACATTCTTTAAAGATTAGGATAACACGTTTTCTGGAAGTGGTAGCCATGAAAAAGGGTAACGTTACAGAAATGTAGAACAATCAGGCAATGAGCACTGCTGTGTCACTGCAACCTTCATTTCACCTTGAAGGTCCTGTAAATGGAGTTTCAAAACATGAAGAGATTAAATACTTTTCTTGAAGAGCTTTCATCTTAAGTCCCAGAACTACAAACAGGTCCTACAGGGTGACCTGGTTTGAAGTTAATGGAACTCTGCAAGGATGCCAAGGTCACTCCTTGGCAAGCCTCTGGGAGAAACTCAGCCTGTCAGGTCTGACAACAGGAGTGATAACAGTAGACAAAGTAACCCTGAGGCAAAGTCTGAATCAAAATCAGGTCACATGTAAAGGAATCATTGGGGCCCCGCACTTGTTTGCATCAGCTGAGAATCTGGCCCTCGGGGAAAGAAGGTTAGTGGCAGATGGTGGAGGGTTCTGTGGACAGACAGAAAGGCCAGCAAAGCCACACTGCAATGAAGAAGATCTTTGGAGGCAGAATAACAGAAATTGAAATAGCAGGTCTTGATTCAGCACACTTTCATTCTCCTCTTCATCTCCTTATACAAACCTTTTATTTATTTTATATATTTTTGCTGCTCTAACTTTAAGATCTATTTAAACTGAAATAATTAGATGGATCAAAACTTTTGTTATGAAAAATGTGACGTCTTCCATACTGGGCTCAAGTAATGTGTAAGGTCTTTCAAATGATATGACTAAACCAGCACAAGAAAAAACAGAAGCTGCTGCAATGGACCTCATAAATGAAAGCTCTGCAATGTGATTAAAATCTGTGACAAGCTATTTGAAACTGAAGGTTAAAATGTGGTAAATAGAATCTAGGCTTTTCTAGAGCAGATAGAATCTAGGCTTTTCTAGAGCAGATTAAATGAATAATCTCTCCATCCTTATACAGCATTAAACTACTGGTAATTAAATTAAGTCCTCTTGAACCATAGATGACTGAACAACAGGACTTATGACCAAGCAACTGTATTTTAGGACAGATCTGTGTGCCTTGGTGCAAAAAAGAACCTTGAATACTCAATTAAAAGGAAAAAAAAATAGTCCAATATTTCAAATGATATCCAAGAAGATAGCAAGAACACTGACAAAGGCAAGGAGCCTGGCAGAACCAGGGAGTCTGGTAGGTAGAACACATCAGGAATGACACTGAGCTGCTTCCCTGACAATAAGCCTTTATTAGCCAACTACAGAGGGAAATGTAACTGAAGCAAAACTCCCTCCCCTATCAAGGTTTTGCCCTGAAGAATAAAGAAAAATGTTAAAGGAACAAAATTTGAGTCTTTTATGGTATCTCCTGTATGTGGAGGGTTTTCAGATTCCAGAATTGGACTTCAGTACTGTATTTGTCATAATCAACAATAGTTGTTTAATGATAAGGCTAAGACTGCGATCAAAGGCACATGTGAAAGTGTTTTTGGTGTTCTTAAGACTACATTCAGATAGAACAATGGCGAGGTTTTCTTTTTATTTTCTGAGGTATGCTATACAAGAGATTTGATGTACATGGAAAGAATTGTAATACACATTTCCAGGCACTGCAAGATGCCTCTTTGTCAAAAGCACACTATATACAATCATACCACATGAAATCAGGACTTGTCTGAAAAATGTAGATCTGTCTCAGGTAAAACTATGTTAGCAAAATTCCCATTGTGAACATTGGAAGCCAGGACAGAATTACAATTAACAACAAAAAAATTGTCAGATAAGATCTTCCCTTTAATACATTTTTTTTCTCCCTCATATTAAGTCTTTATGTTTCCCTTGTGAGATTTAAAATTTAAAGACTCTTGCTTAGAGCCTGCTTCCCACACTAATTACAGACACTAAGCATCTGTTGGAATGTCCTCTGGTTACCACTGGAATTTAAACTACCACCATTCCCCACAGTATAGTACTTAAATCTTAGTGTTTTAAGTCTATATTCCCATGTACTTACTATGCAGTGAAACAGTAGTCATCTGAAATATGCAGTTAAATTCTAACACATTCTGATAATGAAGGAGATAAGCCAATCATTCACAGATCTTTTCAAGTGAAATACCTCCATCTTCCTATTCAGATACTCAGCTTCTAATTACTGTTTGTCTTAGAATTGTCCATACAATACAAAGTTCTCTCCAGCTTTTGATTTACAAAGGTAACACTGAAAGAGAAATTACAGATTTTCTTCAGCATTGCAGCTTCATTCTTCACATCTGTTTGTTAGTCTCTGAAAATTGTTTGCTTTCCTTTTGGAACTGCACAGCGATTATAAAAAAGCCCATTTGCTCAGAAAACTCACTGGTTTGTCTTTCTGATATCTCTGCAAATTTTATTCTGCTTGTAGAACTGGGAATTCTCAAAATATTCAGTCTTGGCTTTTCTACTTTATTCATATGGGGAAATAATCAGAGCTCTATTAGCTTGCTCAATTTCAATTCTTTTCCTTGGAGTTTATCTGCTTTACCTGAGCATGCAATCTTTCACAATAAATGTTTCCAGCTACCAAACCTATTGTATTAGACTCTGCGTTTCAGATTTGTTGTTCAGTTCTCCAGCTTCCCTCACTGCAAGGTTGATTCATTATCTCTGCCTTAAGACTCATTCAGGTCCTGCCATCCCACTAGCCCTTTCTAGTACAATGATATGAAATGTTGTGGTGTCCTGGATTTATTTTGTGTGGGAGTTTAATGTTACAACAATAGTATTATTTTTTGGTTCTTGTGAGACATATATTTTGAGTACAATAATTTCACCACAGCCATTTTAGGGGGGCAAATAGTACTTCTAACAGTGATGCATAAACAACACCCCTCCTGCATCCTCAGATTCCTATCTTAATGGAACATTTTCATCTCAGCTGTACAGGATCACAGGCAAACTGGAGCTCAGGTGTCCTAGGTTTGCTTACAAAATTTTCATGCCTGAATCTAAAATCAAGATTCCACAAGTAGTCATTGAATTGCTACGTAATCCTTGGGCCATCAGACTTTTATGAACATTGATTCCACTTTTCAACATTAGTATCTTTCATAACATGCTGGAAATGTCCTATCCTAAAAGAGGATAAGACTGTCATAGCTCATAAAACCCTTTGCAAAAGTAAAAGCAACAACAACAAAAAAGTCATTTCTCTTCCTAAACAGTTAGAGGAACTGGATTGCTCTGGCATTCTCAGTCCATAAGAATGAACTGGGACCCAGGTAGGTATAGCTAACACTTTGTGTACTAATCAATATCCATTTTTATCTTCAGTCTAGTCTACAAGGTTCCATCATCTCTTCTCCCTTATGATCTTCTGACAATTTCCTAAGCGTTACAACAGATATTCTACAGTAAGCTTCAAGATATTTGGGGATAGAGGAAGGAAAGAAATTAGGATGAAGAGAAAATACTTTTAACATTATCTTTAGTACAGGGGTTCTGGCATTCTGCTGTGTAGGAAAAGTGCTGAGTGAACATGGTACTGATTAACCAGCTTTGAATTCAGTACAGTAACAGCAGCTATCAGGTGAACTGGAACTCACATTTCTCTTACTTCCAGTTAACACTGCAGGTAGTGAGCTGTCTCCTCATGCATATGAGCTTCAGCTGAGAAGTGATTTATGACTGACAGAATGAAATAAAAGCTTTCCCCTTGATTCTCTCTATCATTCATATAATTCTGCTTGTTCAACTCATCTGAGGCTTTCCCTCTATGATCTGACAGCACCACGAGTGCCTATAATGCTGTTTCTAGGAAGACAAGGTTTGCCTTTCTCAGAAGTTACATTCTTAGTTTCTGCTCTATTCTTACAGAATCGAATGGAAGCCTGGTCTACTGCTTTTGAGGGGCTAATTCAGAAGCTATGCTGCTGCCACCCATATCTGAGATGTGCTCTGTACAGTACTACCCAATAGTGAAAAGAGACCTACAGGAAAGATAGGGGGGGACTCTTTATCAGGAAGTGTAGTGATGAGGGATAATGGTTTTAAATTGAAATAGTGTAGATTTAGATTAGATATGAGGAAGACATTCTGTACTGAGAGTGGTGAGACACTAGAACAGGTTGTCCAAAGGAGCTGTGGATGCCCCATTGTCATAGTTTAAACCAGCCAGCAACTAAGCCCTGCAGAAACACTCGCTCACTTCCCCCACAGTGGGA
This sequence comes from Microhierax caerulescens, assembly GCA_035590215.1. Taxonomy (NCBI): domain Eukaryota; kingdom Metazoa; phylum Chordata; class Aves; order Falconiformes; family Falconidae; genus Microhierax; species Microhierax caerulescens. The sequence goes on along the minus strand of JAVJGJ010000014.1, from coordinate 16,113,841 downwards.
TGGGGGAGAGGATCAGAAGAGTAAAAGTGAGAAAATTCATGGGCTCAGATAGAAACAGTTTAATAGATAAAGCAAAAGCTGTGCATGCAAGCAAAGCAAAGCAAGGAACTCATTCACCACTTCCCTTCAGCAGGCAGGTGTTCAGCCATCTTCAGGAAAGCAGAGCTCCATCACACCTAATGTTTACTTGGGAAGACAAATGCCATCACTCTGAACATCCCCTCCTTGCTTCTTTTTCTGCCAGCTTATATGCTTAGGATGACATCATATGGTATGAAATATCTCTTTGGCTAGTTCGGGTCAGCTGTCCTGGCTGCATCCCCTCCCAATTTCCCATGCCCCTCCAGCCCTCTTGCTGGCAGGGCCTGAGAAATTGAGAAGTCCTTGACTTAGTATAAACAGTGCCTAGGAACAAGCTAAAACATCAGTGTGCTATCAAGACTGTTGTCATACCAAATCCAAACCAGCATTGCACCAGCTACTAAGAACATTAACTCTGTCCCAGCTGAAGCTAAGACATCCATCCCTGGAAGTGTTCAAGGGATAAGGCTTTGAGCAACCTGGTCTGGTGCCATCTATCCCTGCCCATGGCAAGGACGTTGGAGTAGATGCTCTTTAAAGGTCCTTTCCAACCCAATCCATTCTATGATTCTGTGATTCTATGATTGCTATCTTCATTCCTGGGTAGATTGCAGCTCACATTTGCTTTCCAGAACAGTGCATGAACCAGTCTATATTGAGTTCTGTGGAAGGATACATATTCTACCTTTCCCGTTGAAGCCAGTCCACTGTGAAATACAAAGTAAGAGAATGATAAGTCCAGAATGGGAACCACTGACTCTGGTGGGTCCAGACATCACATATGTGATGTGTTCTGTGTTGGACATAGAACAGAAAGGCAGCAGATCATGTCCACATTTTACATATGCTGGCCATTATCTGGAATTTTTAGATAGTGCCTAGGGATTCAATTCCAAAAGCAGTAAGGTGATAAATTATAGCTAAAAGCAGCACATTAGCATCCAGATTGGAGGATATGGTGGTCCTGCAGAAAACAGAGCCTGATTCAGTGGCCCAGGAATTAGTGGTTCAGTCAAGAAGGGGAAAATCTGATGTCCATTACTTAATTTCCCAGAATTTATAGTTTAATCTTTATCCCCCCAAAGAAAGCTTTCTGAAAGTGAACTGAATGTCATGACTATGCAATTACCTAGAGCAAACACTTATATATAATTGCTGTGATGGACTATAAAATACTCAAGAATGAAGCCATTGAATTGAATAATTTCAGGTACCTAAAATAACAGCTCAGAATTGTTAGAAAATTGATCAACTTTTACCTAAACAAGTGCTTCAAACAAAGTCCCAAACTGAACAGAATGCAAGCAGCCTGGATCTCACTTAATACATAACCTTAATGCTCCTAACCTCTCTAGCTTTGTTAAAATGCCATCTGACCTTGGAAGAGGGTAAAGACCTGTTTCTCTCCAGAATCATCATATCCCTGCCTGCAGGGCCTGATCTGCTTGGTATTCTCAGAGCAAGTCTAAGAGCTCCAGCTCTGTCTGAAATGTGTCTGCGAACATGCCCATCTGCCAATTGCTCTATATCTAGGGCACTACTGATGTTAAGGTCATCTTAGATTCAGGTGGTTCCTTTGCTTGAAAGGGTTTTTATCCAGGCCTCTCACCTCTTTTCAGGCTTTTTTTTCCTTTGGACTGTTGGGTATGCCAAGACTGGGTGAAAATAGGTACATTCAGTTGCTGCTGTTGGAAATCTTTCTACTTTGCATGAAATATGCATGTAAACAATCAGCAGACCCAAGAGAAAATAAGCACAAATTTAACTGTAATTTATTGTTTGGGACACATCTGAGGAGGAAGAAAGACAGGAATTTTGCTTTTGCTCTATTATTTTAATTTTGTATTAAGTATTTGAAGGGCAATAGACTGGTACCTAGGCTTCCCTCCCTTTTCTGGATGAATTCTCTAATCAACACATTTTAGACCTGTGGTTACATGATCGCTTTTTCCACTCATTTCCAACACGAAATTGCTCCAATTTAAACAACAGTTTCACTGAAACACACTAAGGACCTTCCTGACACTTTGTTCCTCAAGAGTACAAGATATCTTAATGATTAGGTCTTTCTTGTGTGGCAAGAGATAAGGGTCAGACACTTTTCATACTCTGCTGTAACTTTCAATGGGAATTTTTTTAAGTTCTACTCTGTGTATCAGAAATTTCCAAAGTATTTTCTGAAAGAGGTAAGGATCCAGGAAACCAGTCCAAGGGAATGAAGGCACAATGCAGGTGACACCAGTCACCTGAAGGAGGAAGATTTAAATGTGTCTCCTGCTTTCACTTCCTCCTACGCTGCAGCTCTTCCTGTTGATTTCCAGCAGAGTAAAAGATTTCACTAGCTTCTACTTTACAAGGAAGAGGCAAAATAGTTCCATGAAGGAAAAAGCGGATGGAATCCACTATTCCTTATATGCCTTTCTCTTCTTGAAGTTCAGCAATTGCTTTTCTTCCAGTCCACATCCTAGGAATCATCCAGCACAGCTCTAACATCATAGTGTGCTCATTTGCTGTTCACTTCTGGCTCAGGCTTTTTGGCCAAAACCTGTTCCATCCATGCTTTTAAGCACCTTAATCCTACATAGGCCCTATGTGTTTTGTTCATTTTCTGTTCTTTCAGAGGTGTAGTGATACCTTGATGTGGCTGCAAATCACAGGGGTAGAAGTCTCATTAAGTGATGAGCCAAAATGACATTTTTGTGATCCTTGATTAAATCTTAACAGGGAAGAGTATGACCCCATTGAATTTCATAGCAAAATTTTTATTGAGCCAAGACTTACCTCTTCATAAATTTTAGAGGGATGTATATAGTATATTTTGCTTTCACCTCTTTTTATTGATTTGTTTCATAGACTTTTCATTTTCCACTTTTACACAGTATGATAGAAATCATAGTTTTGTGAACATGCCTTTAACAAATAGCTGTGGCTTAGTCATCTCACAACATCATTAAACCTCACTGATAGCTCAGCTCTCATTAAATCACAGGCTACATCACTAATCACCAATATTAAGAATATAACAATCATTTTCAATAAATGTAAAATGTCGAAAAGAAAGATTTTCCTCTGTTCTATTAAATTTTATTATAACAAAAGATAATACATTTAACAGACAGAAGTATTCCATCAAACATTTTATTATGTCATTAAACCTTAAATATCTTCCAGCTTTCAGGAAAGGAGAACAGATTAGGCATTTAGGAGACTTCATAAACAAAGCTTGAAATTTCATTCAACAATTAAGAAAGTAAAGAAATTTTTTTTTCATCCATTTCCCATGGGTTCTTTTTTGCACATACTTATATATGAAATAATATGAATCATTGTAAGTGTATATAAATGGAAACAAACCTGACCTGGGCTTTACTAGGTAGGCTAGGATTTTTTAACAGATATTATTGTCATTCATTATTAGAAGGTTACCACTGAAAAAAAGAAGCTCTGGCTGTAAAGAACAGGAAATGGCAACAGCAAAGCATAATTACACCTAAAAATGTAGAATATAGCCAGAATATAGTTAGGGAACGCACTATCAAGGTCAGCAGCAGAAAGGTACTGTGATGCATTATTTCTCATTTTATACGGGCCACCTTTGAGAGGATATAAAATTAATAAAGTTCAGGAGATTCCAAAATGCAGGTCTCTACTTTGTTGAGGGGATTAAGTAACTTTCAAAAATGCTTTAAGCAATTTTTAACTAATTCCTCTTCTTACTGATGCCTCCAGAAAAGGCTGTTAAGAGCAGGGTGTAATTAGGGATCGACACCCAAGGCTTAAGCAAACAGTCTGCTGCTAAAGCCAGTCACCTCTGGCAGACTCCTCACTCCCTGCTGAACTGGTGTGTGGTGAGAGGCACCCACCTGCTGCACGGCGCCGGGCACAGGCAGGGCTCTGCTCTGCTGGCAGGCTGCCCGCACACGGGGGGGCTCCTGAATTCAACCTGGGGATGGATGACATGTAAGGCAGATGATCATCCTTGAATGGTAACAGTCACATATGTTAAAAATGGGGCAGGAATTACTGCCGGAAGGCACTGAAGAGCTAAAAATGCTCTCAGGCTCTGTTTTAGGTTAAGGATTAGGGAAAGGGATTAGATAAACACAAGGAGAATGAATTTGTTTGTGCCTATTAAAGACAGTGTATCAGATGCAGCCTCCAGTTCAGGTGTCCCCAACCAAAAAAAAAAAAAAAGTGGATGTGGTGCAGAACCTGAGAAATAGTAAAATCCTTCTTAGAATACCATAACTTGTAAAATTTATTTGGGAGTCTGGAAAATGACCTGAGACTAGAATATAGTCTGTGATGGTTTCTAATGTTTTCTAGTACTTTTCTGAGCATCAGGACTAATGAAACCTGGATTCTAGGATGACTTTTCTGTGGTCTTTGGATCTCAAGCCATTGAAAAGGCTTAGTATTTTAAGTATCTCTCCTCTGCTCAACAGCCTCTTGTGTCTTAAGACCTTTGAGACATAGAAAATAGCAGGAGAATGTATCCATGACTAGGTAGAAAATTCTTAATTTCTGTTTCACCACTTTGATTCAATTGATTATCCATCAGAAGAAAAAAGTGTAATAATCTAGAAAGTCATATTTGTGGGAAAATGAAGAAGAAAAGTCTGTGGTAAAATGGCACTCCTACTTTTTCTGCATCTCCTTATAAGCATAAGCATTAAGCAATAAAGATGTTGGGAAGCTTTCTGCCTTTGAACTGAGATGGCAGGGGAGATGCCATGCGTTAAATAAACCTTCTGTACAATAACAGAAATATTTTAGAGCATGAATATAACGATTTTTGGTATCCTCAAGATGACCTGATAAATACAATTCAAATCTGTTACACATTTGAGCTGATAAATGGGTTAGATTTACTGAACAGGTCTCCCAAGTATTAGTATTAGGCGCCAGTAGCTGGAAGGAGCATAGTAATTTAGTGAAGTGGACAGTGCACAGCACTGTGTGGCTTCACATGGCTATGCCAAAGCCACAGAGCAGGAAGAAAATGGTTTGTAAGTTTTGCAAGTTTTGCATTTAAGACTTTGCCTTAAAGAGTAAAGAAGTCAATCGTCAATGAAATCTTTGATGATGAATAGCAAACAAGATTTTATCAATAAACATTTTGTATTTTAGGGTGTCATACAACAAAATCTGTAATGAATAGCTCTTTTTTGTGTTTCAAAGGAGAAAGGAATTTAGGTTTCAGAAAATTGCTTCTCTACGAACTGCAAACTCCTCTTACACTTTCAAGAAGGGAGTTTTCCTTTCTCCATTTACTACCTAATTCTGCCAGCCTTATATACAGAGAATAAAAGCTAAATATGTGTAAGGCTCAAGTGAATTAAATAAGATTGCAAGTCTGTTAAGGTGTTGTTTTGCTTAATGAAAAATGTTTAAAATGGCCTATTTGTGATCTTTCCTTGAATTACAGCATTTGAGGAAACAAAGCCTTTTCTGACAAAAAGTCAGACTGCTTAAAGTAAAACAAAAAAGCTTAAGTATCCATATACTATTCCACATTCAGAATCAAGGGATCTAAAGGGGAAGCTCTGTTGCTAGGAGACTGTGGCAAGAATGTATGAGGGAGTTTGCTTTATTTTAAAGATTAGAATCTGTAATCAAAATACTTAGCAGGTAATAAAATAGCTGTATGTATGTGCTCAGTGTAGACCAGGTGAAGTATGAGGCAAGTGCTGGAAAGCTTATGAAAAGTGCAAATTTTCAAAAAGAGTTCAGCTATCATGACATATTGGCCTGATAAAAGAAGCACATTATTTGCTTGCTTACAATTAGGACAAAAATTCAGTTAGGATATAAATTAAGGAATAAATATTAATGAATGTGTCAAGAAAGGACTATGATTTAATTTATTTCTGGTATTTACATGGTGACAATTTGTAGATGTCTAGAAGTTTTAAAATTAATAGCTGTAAAACATGTTGCAGCTATATAGAGAGAAAGCTTGTTGCAGAGGAAAGATAAGAGTATTTTTATAGTCAGCTCAAATTTATCAAGTACTTTCAGATAAAGGAAAGAAGTTTGGAAAATTTGAAGCTTTTCATACCTACAATTTAAAATGAACGGGTTTATGAAATTTATATAAAGTTTTTGTTTTGTAAAACATTAAACCATAAGTAATAGATATAATTCAAAATATGAATAAAAATGAACCAGGAAATAAATATTTAATTATCTCATTTATTTTTTTTCATCTCAAGGTTTTTGTTTTTGTTTTTTTTTAGGTGGAAAAAAGTTTTTTCTTCAGTTAAAATGTCTCAGCTCTTCTATTTTAGTGTGATTCAATCAATGGAGAGGTAGAGCTTTCATGGAATACATGGATATACCACACAATTAAAAAAAAAATAAAAATCCTTAGATAGGCAGCTGTTAAAGATCTCTTGGTGGTGCCCATATCACTGCATGGCAGGAATTTTCACATATCCAGACCTACTGAATATGTGTGGGAACCCACAATAAAGGCGATATGTGTTTAATTATGTCTGAAGTTGAAATATTTTGAATTAATAAAAGATGAACAAAATAATTTACTACAATGTTGTTTTCTAAAAAAAAATGTATTTTTCCTGAAATGTCAGAGCAAATATTTTGCCTAACTGTATTTAGCTGATATTTTTCCTCCTACTTCATTCTCAATTTCCATCTGACATTTCAGGTCTTTCAATGGATGATACTACAGAGATGTTTGATATAAAAAAGATACTATCAGAATACTTGTTCATATATGAAAGCATCCCTTAAAGAGCAAAACAAAACCCCAGTGTGGCATATGACTTCCCTCATGTACTCATCCAAAAAAATCAGAGCAGTTACTCATATTTTCTGGTGGGAGGACACCCTTCTGCAATTTTTCTTTAGTGCCAAGTCAGCCTGCTCAACACATAAACCAGTCAGCTACAGTTAGGCCCCCTCATGTAAAAGTCACTTTGAGACACAGATTTGCAGTGTCAAGCCCTTGTTCACAGCAAGGGAGATGATTTTCCAGCACCACATGGTAGCCTGGTAGCTCATTTTCAGTTGTGCTGTTGCACAGGGTGAAATCATAGCTTTTACCTCCTCTTTGAGTTGTACGTTACTTCTACATACATCTACCTTTTAGAAAACAGAGGTTCTCATTAGGCTGAATAACTGATCAATTAAGCCTTCTTTTCTATCCGTTAACATTATTTTTGAAATGTTAGGGGCTAAGCAATATCAGAATTTACAAAGCCAGAACTAAAGAGTAATTAAATCTTCTGCATTACTGAAATCCAGGGAGATCTACATGTCCAAAATCACTTTTTTGTCTTCTGGAGAGCTAAACCATTCTGCAATTCTATTATGTCCTCACCCTTCTGCTGTTCATCAAGAGGAGACACATTCTCAACAAATTATGCAAAGTCCAGAATCAGTCAGATACTTTGACTTTCTTATATTTGTACGTGCTTGCTTTACAGTAGGAACAGCACCAGGTAGCAATGTGCAATACCTTCTTTGTGGAGGAAAGTGAAATGATTAAAAATTATTACTTTTTGTTTTAAGGTGGGGGTTTAGTTGATGAAATTGGGAAAATGGGATCAGTGTTAAGGGTATGGATTTTCTAAACAAAGTTTTATATATTCAAGCATATCTTGACATTGAGATGCTCTGACAGCATACATATATGTGCCATTAAAGAGAAACTATGTTACTATCAGGAGAAAAAAAAAACACACCAAAACCCAAAGCCTCCAGCTGGGGACAGTAAAATAATTTCTTATAAATTATTTAATGATTTATTTCTTAAAAAATGTGAGCATTTTCTTACCAATGTAGTGGCTGAACTGTTCCAAGTTGAAACCTGGTTTGTATATAAAATGAGAGAAGACCTTATCTTAGGAACTATAGAGACTTAAAAAGTAAAAAACTGTAAAAAAGAAGAGATGTCCAATTTATATGCAGAAACTAAATTACAAATATAGAAGCAGCAGGACTCATTTGACCAGCCGTAGCTGTCCATGGTGTATGTATCTACATGTGAGCCAATAGGGTCCCTTTTAAATCAAAAACCAGACACTTCCAAGCTGTAATTACCCCAAGTGTCAACTAAGTATCTAAAGAGTAGATAAATCACACCCTAAAAATGTCTTTTTCTCTCCACCAACTATAAAGTCAGCTTAATGTCTTTATCTCTGTTAACAACTATGCTTTTGCACAGCTACATTTAGTCCAATTAATTGCATCTGGATGACTAAATCACATAGCAAATCTGTGACAGACTTGGAGATTGAGTCAAGGTCTTTGAAAATCCCTGTCAGCTCCCTATCACTCCGATTTTTTTCTTTGGAAATGATTCTGAAAGGCAAATTTTGATGTAGTATGTAAATTCCTGTGAATTTCATCTTTCAGAAATTAAATTGAAGATTCTTTACAATTTGTAGTAATTTATTAGGAATTTATGGAGACTACCATTAATTTTGGTCTTCACCAATAAGTACCCAAGTAAAGATCTCCTTTCCTAAGAAAACAACAACAAAACCCCTTTTCTAGATATAAAGATTTAGTTCAATATCTTTGCTAGAAATATTTCATGGTTTCTGCTGAGTGCTGTTGAACACTTAAAATTAATGTATGTATACCACATCTATGTGCTGCAATATCAGTTTTTCAGAAATTACTACTAGATACATAGCTGTAAAAGCATTTACCTGAGACAATGCGCTGAATTTAATCATGTGCATACAAATCAAGATTTCCTGTAATTTTCATCTCACTTTGACTTTGGTGGGGGTTGTAGCCTCTGGCCAAGTGCGACTTTTGGGTCTCACTGGAGTGTAACATTCACCAGAAATCTTTCTGTCTTAGCCATGGAAGCATTATGCTATGACCAGAGGATAAAGCCAGGCTGTAATAGACAAGTCAATCCCAGACTGTTAGTGTTACTATCATACATGCATTCTGAGTCAGCATAAGGACAAGTGCATCAGCTAGAGTATCAACCTACCTTGTATAATATTGGGGTTTTTTTGCTTTCTGAGCAACCTGACATAGAGACCACCAAACAATCTGATATCTGTATTAGTTAGGAAGAACTTTAAAAGTTCAGTAATTCTTTTCAGTAATTTTAAGGAAGGTATAACGTTAGAGCAACTACAAGTCTATAAGAATGAATTTGCTTCGTTACCTGTAATGAACCTTTATGTCAAGAAAATTTCGTCAGGTAGTCTGAAGTAATCTTACTGCAAAAAAATGAAGGTTTTCAGATGAATGACTTCAAGTGACTATTATGTCATCAAAATGTGATGGAATTGACTAACTGAGGAGTTGACTCTTCTACATCTAAGGAACTGAACTGATGTCAAAACAGACTGGCATACACTACAAGTTTACCATAAGTATTTGTTGTGATGCTTATGTTTGGAATCTAATAAACCTACTGCTCTTGTGTGGCATTCAGGAATACATAAAACACAAGTAAATTTTTGATCTAACTTGTCTCAGAAGTGATTTTTCTAGTTGATGTGTGTGATCAATTTATAATTACCTCATTAAAAAATTCTCTAACAATTTCCTTGAGCAAGTTCCCTGCAGCAAAACTCTTCTTTGAGTTGTGTAGATGTAGTTCAGTTCAGTAGTTTCTTCAGGTTTTGTGATTTATTGTAGATCAATGCTTTTTAAACAATGTGGTAGGGTTTGTTTGGTTTTTTTTCCTTCCAGATCTTTCCTCTTCCCTGAATCCCAAATAATCCAACATATTATTTGGCTATACAGGTGAATTGTCCCTTAAAAGAAAGTGTGGATCCCATAAGAAAAATTACAGAATTACAGAATGGTTGAAGTTGGAGGGACTTCTGGAGATCATCTGATCCAATCCCCTTTCTGAAGGTTTTTAAAGTTATTGGCAACATTTTTTTTTCCAGGTGTTTTATGGACCTATTAAAAATTATCCAGACATCTCAGAGCCTGTTCCCCAATGAAAATCATTGCTCTAAATACTTTCGTGTGTAAATAATTTTCAGTGTCTTTTGTAACAAACACAGCCATAAGTCCCGCCACATACCCTAGGCCAGGTAGATATAAGCCACATCTGATCAAAAAGCACTGCAGCTACCTCAGATGATAAACTTAGTAAGGTTAGTTTTCAAACTGAGGAAACCTTCTGACATTTTATTGGCTAATGCATATAGTGCTACACCAAGTAAAGCTACGTGATTTTCCTATCAGAGCAGAATCTGAAGGTTGTGTCTGTCTGTGAAAGGCAGGTACATATGTGCCAAAAAAGGTTTTACTACATTCTGTCTAGAGAGTTAATTTGATCAGAAAAGGATTGTTTTAATTTGATTCTTTATTTTTTTTATTTGAATAGGTAAGCATAAGAATAATTTAACTTGATTTAAAAAAAAAAAAGAAAAAGAAGAGGACTCATCACCCATTATGAATCATATCATAAAGTAACTTAAACTATTATTGCAACTGGTTGGTACTGATTGTCATCAGTTACCAGAGCACATTGTATGCAAGCTGTTTTTATAAAATGTGCTATTAATGGCCTTTAGAACAAGAATGTATATATTACTACATTGAGCTAACACAACATTAGTTGGATTTACTGAGAGCAGCTGGAGGTTGCTGAAAAGAAGCAGAGGATTGCAATGGTTCCTCAAAACCCAGATTATAAGGACATGAAAGTACTAGCACAGAATGATAGCAAAGGCCACAGTGTGTAAATGCAAATCACAAATGATTGATCACTCAGTGATCATTAAAGGAATTCAACTGGAAACTGGGTAAAACTGGATTTAGGGATAATTAATGGAAAAGGAACAAGTTAGGTGATTTTTGTAAAATTATAAAAATTATTCGAAGCAGACTCGATAGCTAAGATGAAGAAAACACCAATATCAAACTCTTCCAAAAAGTGAGGTAAGAACTTGGGTTACAGATTACTTCAGTTCTTGAGGAAAACTTTTTATCAAAGTTATGGTCTAATGAGGAAGTGAAAGGGTGAGCACAGTATCAGAGAAAGGGGAAACAGCAGGAAGTTTGTATCAATTTTGGCTAAATTATTATTGAGAAAGAGAGGTGATAATCAGATAATTTGGGTGGTGAGTTTTACTGTCATTACAACTGGGCTAATAATTATTTGATAAGATTTTTTGGATATGAATTAAGTTAACAATAAATTCTTGCTTTCATGTCTAAGGTTTATTACTGTAGGCCACATAAATTGCATGAAGTGTCTGGTCTGATATCCTACCTTGAGGACTGACTGTTAAATCTGAATGCAGAAATTAATGAAGAATGTAAGTGAGCTAGGCTTTAATCTGCATGTAACAGCTGGTGGAGAATGTGGGCATCTTCATCTGTTACAGTTTGGATGACAATCAGGATATCTGGAAGAATCTCTCTTTGGTCCAGTGCTAATCAAGTGCTTTACTGAAAGCGAACATAAAACTGTAATGAAATTTGCAGATGAGTGAAACTAGTTGAGAGAAAAGCAATAATCATGTGTAAAAATTGGTTCCTAAGAGCCTCTTGATATGCTTTTCTCATTTAAAGCCAAATTTAAGTCCATATGCCTAGGAACCAGGAATATATGTCATACTGGCAGGATGTTTGTGTGTTCTCTGGTAAGCACTTTCCCCAGTTGTGGCTAAGTTAATATCTGGCACAGAAGGATCAGGTTAGGTACAGAGTTGGTAGGCCAGTTACTGGGCCATGTAAACAGATTAAGTCAATGTTTCAACAGCCCTATTGAAGGAGTTCAGAGATGGAAAAAAATGCAAATTTTTAAAAAAATCTTTTAAGGATTAGATATCTCTCTCCACTTAATTTATCAAAGAGAATTAATGATCATGAAATGATGACAGTGGTACTGGGGAAAGAATTCTGATAGCGGAGAGCTATCTGATACAGCAAAGGCATACTGACATCCAAAGGCTGACAGAGAACACTTGGTAAGTTCAGTCCAGAAATCAACCACATCTATGAAGCAATCAGTGTGATTAACTACTAGGACTACTACAAGGGTTCAGACAGAGCATCTGCCACTGAAGTCTACAGTAAAGCTGTTTGTCTTTTTAAAAGAGCTGTAGCTCATCCAGAGATCAGGAATTACTGGGTGCAAAGATATAGTCCATGCAATGTAGGAGATCAGAATAGATTATCGTAACAGCCCCCCTTCCTCCTTAAACTCTGTGATTTATCAGATTTTTCATGGTCAGGGATCAGTGTGTTAATAGGCTTGATTTCTCTGTGCCTTGATTCTAAGCCCTTTGTTTCCTATTGTAATTTTTCATGACAGTATTGCAAGACTGCAAATCCCTTTGGGCATATACTTTTGAATGAAAGATTTGGCACGCACTTTGACCTATAAAGGGAGAGAAAATGAATGCAAGGTACTGCATGCCAAAAGACACATAAGAAGAAAGACACTTTAGTAGTAGTCAGGATTAAAGATTCTGAATTTCACAGAAGACCCCAAACCCATGAAATCACTTTTAAAATAGACTTCTTTCAACTTCCAGTAATAGTTAACTATTAACTGTCCATGTCCATTTGCCTTTGTGTTCTCTTGTTGGCCTGAATTGCACTCAAGTTCCCTTGTTTGGTGGCCAAAGTAAGACACCAATCATACATGTATATGTGTAGTACCTACACACTTGAGTTTTGCTACTGAACTGTATATTTGTTAGAAATATTTGCTAGACTAAGGTTTAAAAAATAAACTGTAGTCTTAATAGATGGGCAGCAGATAGAGTATGGAGAGATTGATGGGAAAGATAAATGAGTTAAGGTCTGTGTAAAGACCAGTGGTTCACTCACAAATACATGAAGTTACTTCCCTTATCAGTTTCTAGTTACTTAAGTGAAAGCTAATACAATAAAAATATACCTGTATTTAGCATGGCACTGTGTCACATCATGCTGTTTGTATTACAGTGAAAAGTAGGCATGACTTCATGTGAATTCCTTTGTGGAAATTCATACTATTTGATTCAAAGATACCGAAGGGAGATGCAATTGTCATGTCCCTTTGTCCTCAGACTTAGTGTGTTTTTCCACATCTGGCTGCAGGCCTTAAGAGAAGGCAGGTGCCAGACCCTTAAAGGAACACTCAAACCACTTGCGTCAAATGTGAAGAAGTTCAATATAAATAAAAACTGAAAAAGGGATTAATTATAATCAAACATAAAGATTTAGCCAGTTTTCACTGAGCAAAATTTACAGCAACAAAACCCACAAATAATAAACCGGATGTCTGTTGCCCTTCATATGCTTATTTAACAGTTTCAATGAAGCTGGCAGTTTGCCACATTTAAATTTAGCTCTGTCATTCAGACTCTCCTGTGCAATGGGTAGGTTGTGTTTGTGCAGTTAAATCCATTGAGGCATTTTTAGTTATATTTTTCCCTTCTTCTGTCTTCTGGAGAGAGTTAACATAAAAGGTGCTGATGCACACTCCACACTTTACATGTGGTGCTAAAAATCCATTAGCTGAAGAACAGCGAAGAAATAGTTTTGATCAGAGAGAACAGCTGAAGGTCAGGTTTAAATAGATGTACAACATTAGCCAGGCTTGATTGGCCATGGCTTTAGCATGTATCTCTGAATGACTATGCAAATATTGATGTTTAGTAAACACAGAATACTGAATACACTACTTGAAATTAAAAACAAATACAAACCAGTACACATCAACTCTGGACAATGCTTTGGATATATTTTATTGGTAAACTGTGGGATTAGAAGGATAGCTACATTTTGTAACAAAAAAAGTATTCTTCAGTATAGGATGTTGGTCCTTGTTCCAATGTTGTTTTGCAGGTAAGACCCTTTTGCTGTGCTCCTAGATGTTAGCAGACAGATTTCTAGTGCCATTAGTGACACTGGATCAAAGGCCCTAAGGGAAATGAGGAGAAGCTGACTCAACATCTCTTCATTACTCTTTACACTGCTTCTTAAATCTGACTGAGATATATGGTATTAAATGGATATTGGCAGGGGGTTGTGAAGGAATCCCTTCATAGTGTCTTTTTTTAAACTAATTTGCTGATTAGTTTTTCTAAAGCATAATCAGCATACTGGGGAAGGACTACAAGCACAGTTAAATTGTGAGTAGTGAGAAACAACATAAATCCTAAAGGGGTTATTCAGCACTCTTTGAGGAGTTAAAACCTTTTATAACAACTTCAATGAAGAAAAGTAATTTTTCTCTTGTTCTTTTCTATTTTTTTTTTTTTTTTTTTTTGCACCATCCTGTTCATGGGGCTGGACCCTGGTTTCTGCAACTTATTTCATTATTTTTATGATCTTCAGATTTTAAGTGTCATCTTGATGGATGGGGTTTTTTCCCCTGTTCTCTATAATGTTTTCTTAGCTTTCATTCATCTTCTAGTTCTCAATGGTGTTCATGTTAACACTGGACATAAAGGTTATATTGATATTACTCTTAAAGCTTATCCTGAATTTGTTGATCCCCATTCTTTTCTCATGGTTGATTCAGGACGTTGGTTTCTTTACTTAGAACTTACAGTATAAGGAGCTTCCCAAGATGTTTTGACAGACTCCTGCAATCAGAGCTTTTGCATTAGTTAATAGTTCTTCCTAACCACCACTGAAAATCTTCATGTTTATTTCATAAAGAAGACAGTGTTGAAAATATTTTTTGTGGAAATACTAATCCTGCTATTTTTCAAAATCTTGTCAAGGTTATAAAAGCTGTTAGCAGCGTTTGGTCATCATTGCAGGATGTCTACCACAGTATTGTTTTCATTACAAGACTCCACTCTTGATAGGAAAACTGACTTATTTCTTTTAATATTTCTTTTTTCTGAAATTATTCTCCTTTTGGCATATTAATAACCATATTTTTGTCTTCCTTTCATTGATGAAACCATCAACCTGTTTTATTTTTATTTGCTTGCTGTTTGGTGGGTCTTTTGTTTACCATTAATACACAGAGCTGAGACAGGCAATGCTGTCAGCAAAATCACTATTGTAATTTGTTCATAAATCCGTAAGATAGTTTCTTTATGATCAGACACTCAAAGTACATGAACAATAGCCAGACACAGAAGAGCCTTAAACTGCATTGTTGTCACTACAAACTACCAAAGCATATTTCCCACCATCTCTAGCTACAGCGTTGCTCTATTGGTTACTGCAAAATCTGTTTCCTTGTACTCCACAGCATGCCAGCTGTAATTTTCCAGAGATCAGCTTGTGTATTCCATAAAACTGTTTGAGCAATGCAGACATTTTATCAAAAAAGTGGTTGTTGATCTATATCCCTTTCAATCTACAACGTTGGAGAAGAGTTTGCTCTGCATACATGAGCTCGATATTTTCAAAATCTCCCTGCTCTGCTGTTAGCTGAAGATCTATTTATTTATGTTCTGTGATGCTGCACATTTCTGAAACACACTGAGACTTGTTACCATAGGTAAAGTCACCTATCCTTCAAAACATACTGTACTGTCTTTTTTCATTTTTCCTCCCCTCTTCATTCCACATTCTATTTAAAAGTATATGGGAAGTCTGGAGGGGTATTTTTGTTATTTGATTTAAGCTTCTCTGTGGTTAAATGTATCAAATCTCTGGTGTGAAAAATTCAAAATGATCAATGCAGAAGAAAATACTGACCTATGTAATGTAGCTACACATTCTGACTTCATTTTTTTTTCTTTTTTTTTTTATTTAAGGAAACTATAATTCACCTTTTCAGAAAATGCATGAACTATAAGTATAAAATGCCTCATATCTTGGCTAATTTGGCAGTATCACCATAGTATAAATATAGGATACATTATTCTGGATCCTGCAGAATATATTGAGCCTCATTATTGAATACACTTTTTGGAAAGGGGAGAGAAAGGTAAGAGGAAAGTAAACCAGACAGCAGCCCATGGCTGCAGACATCAGTCAGATGTCTCTTATGGTCCATCAGGAATGAAGGATACACTGTGAAAACGGACCATGGAGATCGTGGGAAAAGTATGTGTAGGGGAGAGGCCTGAACTCTGCAGTCCTCTGAGCACAGTTTTCTTAATCTGCTTTTAAAGGCAGTATTGCTTCTCGCCCAGATTTTCATTACAGTAGTCAGCTAAGCCCAAAGGAAAGCCATATACACCTTGCAGTTTCCTAAAGAGAATGTGACGATGTACATATGCCATGTGACAATGTGCATATGCCAGGACGTGTTACAAGGTCTGGCAGGAGTCATACAAAAGGGGAGACAACGTGGAGGTTTTTGTGTGCACCATATCAGGTATTTGTAACAAATAGCTAAGGGTCAAGCAATTGAAATAATCTGCTGAGATGCTTTCCTAACTTTATAAATGAATATAGTACAGTTTACTTCAATACTGCTGTGGAAAAGAGTCATATCTTGACAGGAAGGCAGACCCAACATACCTTAGTTTCTCTGTTCTGTGACTGCATGGATATACACAGACATACATGCACACCCATCATTCCCCCCCCCATGTATTATTAAAACAGAATAATTATAACGTGTTAAAACTAAGGTGTCTAATCAGCTGAAACTCTTGTAAACAACAAAGAATCAGGTCCCTCTGGCTGCCCATGTAACTCAGTTTTCTTATTTTGCTATATTGTCTCCCTCATCCCCCTGCAGGAGAGTGAGTAAGGGGCTGTGTGGGGCTTAGCTGCCTACTGAGTTATCCCACAGCAGTCCTGAACATGTGTGGGGAAACCCCACTGGATTTCAGACTTCAAGAACTAACACGGTAATATTTGAACAGCCAATAGCTCTATGATTATATTCACGGACTGCAGGAAGCAAGTACAAGCAGAACAGTGGTGGGAAGTTGGATTGCCTACAAAAATGCTAAATCCAGCACCTTATTGGCTGGTCTCCCTCTTTCTCCTACATACAACCTATTTTAAACCTGAGCTGATTTTGTTGTCAAAGACACTCTGTGGATTTCATCTGATCAAATGCAGTCATCTGCAGTGTAAATGCTAACCTTGGTCTTAAACAATTATTCCAAGCCATTATAGTCAATGTATAAGCATAAGAGCAACCATACGTAGGCAACCAGGGGTCCACATACCTCAGGGAACAGTAAGAACATACATGGCATTTTTCCTAATTACTCTCCTAGTCTCCAGTTACTTTGACTCAAATGATTTTTGTGCAGTGTGTAATTTTGAGATTTTAGCAATTTACAAATTATTTCTTTTGCATCTACTTGTACAACCTTCTTTTAACACCCGTACACACTTCAAGCAGTCACACAGTTCTTTGGCATGAAGTTCCAGAGATGTGAAGAACCACTTTTGGTCATTTTCAGTATGGTTGATTTTGTTATCTTAATGTCTACTATTTTAATTTATTTATCTATTTTTAAACACTGAACAGCTGATGATGTCACCTTTTTGCAGGCCATTCATGATTTTGCAGCCTTTTAGCATTTCACATCCTTTCTCCCAGTTGTCTCTTCCAGACTGAAGAGTACTAATCTGAGAAATTAATCTCATCCTCAAATATACATCTAAAGTAGAGCACACAAATCACACTTCAAAAGTGCCAGTTCCTCTTTACTGGTTGCTAAGGGAGCCCAGAATGGCTAAACAAACAAACAAAAAAATGTTTGTGTTGTGTACTTTTAAATTTAGATGAGATCAGTTTCATCCTCTGTTTCTGTGAAATATCTAATTTTAAATGAGACATAAGTATATTGAAATTAGTGAGATGATTCCAGTGTGCAAGAAATGAATAGAGATGAAGTGGTCAAGAAAAAGTGTCTATGAAACAACAGAATTGTCTCATTCGTTGTGTACACAGATATGGAAATAAGAAATCCAGGCTCAGCCACTATGTCAGCTATAGCTATGTCTTCTTCCTTTATAGTTTCTCTGGGGTTTACTGCAGAGTTAAAAATAAGGTTTTCAGCTAAAATTTTAAAATAAATAACAGTGTTAGAATCTGAATAAATTTGATATGTAGTGTTCATAACTACTAGATATTTATTTATAAGTAAAAAAATAAATACTGCAATACTCAATTAATTAACATTATTATTTAATTTATAAGGAGATAAAATTAAGCAAACTGAATTTTGTTCCGTTTGTTTCTTTAAAGGAATCACTTTCCTAGTAGCTTAATGCTTTCCTTGTCTTCTCTTGTCAGCATTGTTGCACATGATGCACACAACTAGCTGAAATCCCAGATGTCAGGTTGCAAAATGTGTTCTCTCAGTGCTGGTGCCTGGCCACTTGGCAGACCCCACATTATCAGAGTTGGTCATGCTAGCAACTCTCAAAATTGCCTCTGGGTCAGTCATGTGCTTTTGGCTTTTATTAAATCTGTGAGGGGATTTGAGTTCTCCTGGTGCTATGTTCCATTTAGACTCATAGATGTTAAGGCCAGAAGGGACCATAGTGATCTTCTAGTCTGACCCCCTGCATAACACAAGCCACAGGATGCTCCTGATTTAATTCCTGTTTGAAGTAGAGTATCTCTTTTAGGGGAAAAAAACATTCAGTCCTATTTAATATTTCCAGAAGAATATGGCATGACCTCAGGCAGGTTATTTGAAACATTATTTATCCCCAGTGTTAAAAGTGTACACCTTATTTCTGGCATGAATTGGCATGGTTTCAACATTCAGCCCTG
Source organism: Microhierax caerulescens (assembly GCA_035590215.1). NCBI lineage: Eukaryota > Metazoa > Chordata > Aves > Falconiformes > Falconidae > Microhierax > Microhierax caerulescens. The sequence continues at coordinate 16,095,144 of JAVJGJ010000014.1, read as the reverse complement.
GGCTTTTGTTGTGCTCTGCTAGATTGAAGAAGACATCCATACTTTGTCCTCCCTGTTATCAGGTCATACCTTAACTTTTCCTTTGCAGATAGCTCTGCCAGTGTTTGGCTATAAGACTCATTTGTTTAGCTTGACATGATTATTTATAGATATTATGGATAGGTGTCACCAAAAGCCTCAATGAAAATCAGTGGAAATTATGCTAAAATGGTTGCTAATGGAAGGTTTCTAGCTCTAGTATTTAAGCTAAGTGGCTGTTTATTATCTGAAAAATACAAAAATGTTTTGCTACAATATGAACACCCAACATCTTGAACCAGAACTTCAAGGAACTTATAGAGGAGCCAGGCTTTACATACCAGTACATGATGCCAGGACAAGGGACAGACATCATAACTTCAAACAAGTTCAGTTCAGGCTGTATGTAAGAAGCTTTTTCCCCTGAGGACTGTCGAGGGCACAGGCTGTTCAGAGAGATTGTGCAGTCTCTGTACTTCAGGGTTTTCAAGCCCCAGCTGGTTCACCCTGGTCTGAGCCAGTAGCTGACCCTGCTGCAAGCAGGAAACTGCACCAGGGACCTCCTGAAGTCCCTTCCAGTCTGAATGACTTTATGATTCTACAGTATCATAAGATGCTTCAAGACACGCTGATATAAAAATTTTTCAGGTTTTTATTTGTTTTTAATAGCATAACAGTATAAATACCATAATTGAATGGGATTTACAATTATGTTTGCATTAAATGTTTGTTTTTCATAGCACTGATAGTTTATTAATACATAACATAATATTTTCTTAGTTAGATTTCTAATTATAAAGCAAAAAAAAAGGTTTATTTGTAATGGATGTAATGTTAGCAAAGGGATGTATGCTCTTTGGTTATTCACAGTGTAATACACTCTGTAAATTGTTATTGATATGATCAATATAATTAAGTAATAGGATGACAGAAAAAGATTGTTTTCTAAGAGAATTAGGGGATGAGTTGAATTAGAACAGAATAGAACAGTACAGAATAGAATAGAATAGTTCCAGTTGGAAGCAACCTATAATGATCATCTAGTCCATTTGCTGGACCACTTCAGGGCTGACTAAAAGTCAAAGCATGTTATTAAGGCCATTGTCCAAATGCCTTTTAAATGGCTTGGTGTATTGACCACCTCTCTAGGAAGCCTGTTGCAGTGTTTGGTCACCCTCTCAATATAGAAATGTTTCATAATATCATGCCTGGGCCTCACCTGATGCAGCTTTGAACCATTCCCATGTGTGCTGTCAGTGAATACCAGGGTCAACACCTTACACTATACACAATTGCACAGAAATGAAACAATCCATGAAAAGAAAAATCCCAGAATGAAGTTTGGTTATCAAAAATACAATCTGCTGAAAATTTATGAAGCTTATACTCACTTAAATGTCAATATCATTGCATATTAAAAAAAAAAAACCAACACATTAGATTTCTATAGCTTAAGCTAATAAATTTTGAGGTATGAAAACGCCTGCCAAAGTGTGCATTCCAGCTTTCTATCACTTGTCCTGGTTACAATAAGCCAAGAATGGACACACTATGATAAACATGGTGGTAACATGAAACGTCTGATATTCTTGATATTTTGCTGTTTAGTTGGCCAAGGGCATAAAAGTGCAAAAGAATCAGATCAGAGGCTTACCTTTAGCTGATCATCTCCCATATCAGGTAAATCCCTTTGAAAGTCTTTTGGAGGTCAAAATGCTTTTCAGAACAGTAAATGATGGCTGCATGTTTAACTATATTACATTATGTCCAGGTAAACAAATAATCCAGATCTTTCTGCAATTATGACCCTTTTCAGTTTTTTACCTCTCCCTTAAATCTGTTAATCTATAAATTCAATCAATAGTTACTTTCTGTTTTCTTCTTTAATATTGATTTGAAAAAATTCATTGCTTGGACCAAGGACCCGTGTGTGTCCTGCTGGAAACCTCTGCCCTCAAGATGATTCCCCCTTTAAAGTTAAAATTAGAGACAAGTTGGTTTATTTCATGTATCTAATTGGAATAATTTTATTTTTATAATATTTTGTTTTATAAATCAACAAGTCATGCAAACTCAAGTGAAATTCCTTGCAGAGGTTTACATATAAGTATTTGTATTCTATCAGCACTGCTACCTTTGTCATTCAAACTTGTAATCTCATTAAAAGGGTATTATATTAGTTTAATAACATCTATTTTGTAAAAACTGTTGACTGGCATTAATTACCCTCCTTAATTCTTTATTACTTGTGTCTCGTATCACTTGTTCCATTATTTTGCCCAGAATCAATATCAGGCTGATGTCTAAGGGTCATTCCATTTAAATATTGGCACAACATTATCTCTCTTCTCCTCCCGAGCTTCCTCCTTGCTGTAACAGCTATAGAAAATGAGCATAAAGTATCCATGGATATTCAAAGCAAGCTTTGAAGCATTTTGGACTTGCCTGTAAATATCTAACTTCAAAAACTACATAATATCTTTCTTAGTTACTGATCAAATATGAGATAATCACAGAAACATATTGGGTTTTTTGACGTATTGAGAGGCATGCATAAAACCATCACCTAGTATCTTCGTACTGCAGTCCTTCACGTATACCTTTTGTTCCCTTTGTATTCCTGTATACCACTAGGACTCTAAACCAAATCATACTGAAACAAATGTCAGTTGTCTACACTGTCTTTTTGGGCTGAGTATGGCCTTTAGGGTGTGAGGTTTTATGGGTCATCACCAGATGGTGTTGTCTACACTGTCTTTTTGGGCTGAGTATGGCCTTTAGGGTGTGAGGTTTTATGGGTCATCACCAGATGGTGCTTGCAAATTTTTTTTACGTGGGAAACAAATAAAGGATTTTGTGAAGTTACTCCAATGATTGTTACACCATATATGTCTATTACTTTATTTAGTGGTTGGAGTTTACTACATATTTCATATTGAAACTCCTGCTGCAGGCCTTCATCTTGGTGACCATAAATTCTGTTCAGATGATTTTGCAGACAGTCCTGGACTGTGTGTGCCTCCTGGTGTGCAGAGGCTGCCAGGGGTGCTAAAAATTATGCAGGAAAGACACGGGGCATCTGGAAAAGCCACTGCCCTCCACATATACCCGAACTCTCCCAAAGCCATCACAGAGCTCACACTCAGTGAAGAACTGAGCAAGGAACCGGTCAGAGTGGGGCAGAAGAACCCTGGGAACATTCTGTCTTTAGTCTCTTTCCTCACGCTTATATGTGGATCTACCTAAAGGAGAAGGCTCTCAGCCAAAATGAAATAAAAATTTGTGGACAAAACCAGCTTTTCTTCTAACAAACATATTTGAATAATGACATCATGTCTTTCATTGAGACTAAAGAACACATTTATGATAGACATCACTAGCTGGCTCCAGCGATATCAATATGAAGTATTAGATAGTGTGGGTTTAACCCATACCGAGCACCTCACTAGTGTATACAAGTTGCTTCCAAACTGTAGCTGATTCAGAGCTATTGCCCTTGTCTCTTTAACAGTCGTTCAAATATTTCTTAAATTTTATTTTGCAAACAAATTTTTACACTTTTAAATGCATTTCATAGGAATAATGTGGCAATTATGCAAGGCTTTTATTTAAACATGGCTTTGAGCTAGAAAGAGTGGAAAGAAGGAAAGAGGAAAGGCAGGGTTTGTTGTCTCCTTTGGACTTTGATTGGAACTGATTCTTCAGATCCTCTGTGAGTGATTGCTGAACTAGGAATTGTTGAAGAAACAACTGCAGTAGCTGACCATAAACCGCTGTCCATATCAACGCTGGCACATATATGTTTAAATATATATGTAGAAAATATTGTAACTCATGTTTGCACGGCTTCTATTACATCTTGCAGTAGATTTGACTTGCCATAGATAGGTGATTTATCTCAGAAGATGATCAAAAGTGGTACCAGCATAGGACAGTGAGGTAGGGAGAAAAAGCAACAGTATTAATTGATTTACTAAAAGTAATTTAATTCCTCTCAGAATGATGTAGAAATACAATTCAACATTTTTCAAAGGAAAATAAAAACCTTTCCTTAGAGTGGAGAAAAGGACAGCTAAATAATCAAATCATTCTCTTTGCAAGGTGTGGAAACTGGGGTTTAATTGTATAAAATATTTCAATTATTTGAATTAAATTCTGAGAAGTTCTGATGTTTATAGTTCAAATCTCAAGGACGTCATTGTAAAAAAAAACTTCAAACTTACAGCAGTTGACTGTATCCATGAACTTCATTTATGCATTTGAATCTAATCTAGAATAATACATAAATATCAGTGTGGATCTGAAGATCTCAAAGTTCTGAAAATCAGCCTGTTCATGGATACCCTTCTCCTTTATCACATATTATCCAAGTAGGTTTTCAATTTCCTGAAATATTTTCTGTTGAATAGCTTTGCAGAGGTGATATGGGAAGCTGGAATGTATGAACTATGAAGGAAATTGAAGGAATCTGTGGTCATAAAATATAATAGAGTTGCTATTTTTTTTTCTTCTAAGAAACATGTAGTCTGTGATAAGTATATGTTTTTAACCTTTAGAAGAGAGTTTAAGCATTTTTTTCTGCCCTTGACTAATAAATCAAGTGAAAGTGTACCATTTACCATAATGGTACCTGATTCCAGTAACGCTTCTGAACTGAATGATTTTGAAATTGAGAGATTATTCCTTCCAAAGACATACCAAAGTCATTTTTACTGATATTTCTCTATTTTTCTTTTTAGTTACACTAATAATAACATTGCTAGTATACCAATACAAACTGCTTGTGACTTCCAACAGGCTTGCAAGCAGGGATATTTGCTGAATAGGGGAGAAAGAACATTAACACAATTTTATCATCTCTGTGTGAATCATTCTCAAAGCTCTATGAACTGGGCAGATGAAATTTCATACACATTCTTTGAGAATTATATGAATGATTTTTAAACCTTTGAATGTTTTTTCAACAATAATGACAAAAGACATTTTCATAAGTAAGCATTCACAGTATTGATTTCAAATTCTAGAAGTGTCTTATTCAGACCACTTATTTTCAAAACTCCATGATAAATACTTTGTGTAACTTTATGACATTGTACTGTAGATACTTACTGAAGGCAGGTGGTGGTGGTGGTGCGGAGAGAGAGAGAGAGGGAGGGGGAGAGAAACTTCAGATTTAATTGTGAGAAACAGGTACTTTCACAGACAGCTGACCCATCCTTTGCCCAAATACTTATAATCCAAGATTTATCAGAGTTCCAGTACTTGTAGGTTAGATGTATCGTTGCAGGCCTGCAGCCTTTAGCCAAGCAAGAGGCACATTTGTACCCTGCAATTTACCAATTATACCCTTTAGTCTTGAAAAATGGGATATACTGCTCCTAAAAAACCCTTCCTCTCTTGGGCCCAGTTTCCTATCTTAAGCATCTCAAACACATTAGCAACACAAGGAGGAATCTAAATCCGAACAGAATGAGTCAGTTCTGCCCCTACAGCTGTAACCAGGTGTCATTGCCAGCCTCTTCACTCACTGAAGTTGTGTGTTCTTGACACGTTTGTTGACCTTGATCTGCTGATCAGCCTGACTTGGTAGAAAAGATCATAAATTGTAAGAACACTTTATTTCTTAACATTCTTTTTGCATAGGATAAATAGATCAATGTTCATGAGTGTGTCAATACAAGGGACTTTTCCAGAATTCAAATAAGTGTGACTTACTTGGTTTCTTTCTGAATTTTTTCCAATTAAAAAAATAATATTTTTTGAAGCTTGGAAATCATGATACTCCAGTGATATCACTGACATCACCATCTAAGTCTTCTTGCTATTCTCTTCTTGCTACAGCTATATTTTAAACCTGTGTGGATGTTAAACAAAATAAATTCCATGAAGCTTCCATTGAATTTCATAACTTGTTAGGTTGCTGTTTGATTTACATCAAGTTGTGGTGCAAACTGGTAATCAAGAGCTTCTTTAATTTCTCCTGCCTTTTCAGTAAAGCTGTCCACATTTCAAAAGTGAACACTGATTTTAAATACCTCCATTTTTACTTACTTACACTGATATACTTTGGGAGAGGGGCTTAATGTTAACCAATGTTATAACATATTTCTGAGTCTCAATAAAGGCAAATAGGCACCTCCAGAGCCTGAAGGTTTCATCCTGATAAGACCTAGAACTTCCTAGAGATATCTGTATGTAAGAGCTTGCATAACTAGCTCATATGCAGAAGTGCAATTTTATTTAATTAGGTTATATGACATTAAGAAATGCTGAATATCAATAAAGCATGTCAGTGGGATCAGAATACGTTCAGTGTTTATGAAAATCATGCCCTACTCAGTCTCCCCAAATCAGCACACTAACATTTAGCCCATTTCACTTCCAAAACACTCTGGTGGCATTAGTCATAACACTACCTTCACATTCTAGTCAAAAACAAGTTTATGTGTCTCACTGTTTACAGAAATAATATCATATATTATTAAGACTTTTGTAAATATATATTATGATTACAATATGAGAAATGGAGACTCAGCATCTGAACTCAATATTATCCAGGGTGTAGGACTGCACTGTATCTATCTGTTCTGGCAACAAATCCTTCAACTGATTTTTTTTAATACCTTTGTGGGGTGGTGGGTGGGTAGAAAATCCTCTCTTTCAACTTCAGCTCAAAATTGCTGGGTCTGTGCCTCAAAGACCTTTTGCTGTCCTATAAATCAGTGAAATGAATGCTTCAGTGACTATGTGTAAATAAGCCTTACACTACTTATTTGCTGTGCAGCTGTCTAAAATAATCCCCTAAAGGAACAACTTGGCCCATATTGTTTGTTGCAGAGAGCTATTTGTTTATGATTTTAAAAAGAAGGGGGTTCACAAAATAGAGGTACAATATACAACATCAAGAACTAGGCCATTTTTCTAAACAGATTTCTGTAACAGAACAAAAAAGGATTGAGATTTGAACATTTCATCATAGGAAACCCTTAGAAGCATTGTTGCAGGGTTTAAAAGAATTAACATAGTCATTGATATAAATCAGAGATCAGCTGTTCAAAGACACACTACTAAGTAAGACATTATTCATTTTAATTTCTCTATCAAATAGATATTACAAGAAAATGAAATGTTCCAGTACCAATGGTTTTGCTTAAACATATATTAAAGCCCATCCATACACATAATAACTATAACTGCAGATGAACAGGCCTCCTCAATATGGAAAAAAACCTAAAGCATTTTTTACCAAGCATAATTAAAGCAAAACAGACTGAAGGTCACAGGAGAGAGAGTCAAATTATGTCTAATCCTGGCAATCAAGTTGGAGGTTTTTTCTCATAAAAAATTACTGTGAAAGAAGTGACTGCTAAGGTTCCTTGAAGAGTAGTCTTCCTACCAATATTTAAGAAGCAATTATGAAACAGAATTTTCCAGTATATGAGGTGTATGAAACCTGAAATAAAGGAAAAGTTGCCATCAAGAGGAATTGTTCCTTTGATTGTGCATGTCTTTTATTTTCAAACTCTGTATGATAATCTCAGGGACTATTCTTATCACTATAAAAATTTGACTGCTATTTCACTCAGAGTTAGTCAATATTTAATATTTACTGTGCAAACACATGCTAAAAAAATGAGGTGATGTTCTAATGAGGAGTTGGCCAACCCAAATCTTCGTTAATAAATTTCCTTAAAACCTGTAGTTGTTATTATTATCATCATCATTATCATCATTATCATTACTATTATTACAATTATTATTATTCCTAGACACCTATTAGTAAGTAACATTAATTTGTAATTTTGTGTTCAATATTTATAGTTTTGATTACATAACATTGACTTATTCTTTACTTTAGATTAAAGGGCTAAATTTGAAGCATTCAGCTCTTTCACAGACTGCCAGTAAAAGTGATTACAGAGGTACTAATTATCCTTGGCTATGTAAACATTTGTGACATTGAATTTAATTTAACAAGGACAAGCTTCAGTGCTGAGATTCTTGTAAATTTATTGCTAAAATGTAAATACTTCTAGCTTTGCAAAGCAAGATAAAACTGATTTTTCTCAGAATTTCCCGATCTGACTTTTTAATATTTTACATGTATGAAAAATGACAATTCTTAGAGTGTCATATTAACAATCATTCTTTCCCTGCTACCCAACAAAACTCCTTGTCAAACTTACACCAAAACAGCACTGTTCTGTACAATGGCAACTCCCTGTTGATTACATTTATACACTATATATTTTTGGTAACCACATTTCTGAGGTATGTAGGTGAATTGCAGTAAGTTTAGTAAAAGTTGGAAAGAATGGTAACAGTCTAAGAAAGCGTGACCAGTGGAAAAAAACTGAAAGTGAGTTTGCTTATCTTAGAAAGGACATTAAAGGACTCTACATAAATGTTGTAAAAACAAGACAGTGATCAGTTGTTCGCTGTGAGGGACAGCACAACTAGAAAACAGCCTAACCTGTGTCAAAGGAGATGTGGGTTAAGTATTAAGGAAGATGACCTCACTACAGGGATCATGACATATTATACTGGATGGTGCCAAGATACAATGGAACCTCTTAAGTAGGTCATTTTAAAGAAAAGTTAAAGAAAAGTATTTCCAGATGTCCTATT
>JAVJGJ010000014.1:16051728-16071451 GCA_035590215.1 Microhierax caerulescens | reverse complement strand
GGCCTGGTTAGACTCGGGAAGAGAAGACTGAGAGGGCATCTTATCCACATCTACAAATATCTAAAGGGTGGGTGTCAGGGACCAGGCTCTTCTCAGTGATGCCCAGAGACAGGACAAGGGTAACAGGCACAAATTGCAACACAGGAAGTTCTGCCTGAATATGAGGAGAAAGTTCTGTACGCTGAGGGTAACAGAGCATTAGAACAGGTTCCCAGAGAGCTGGGGGAGTCTCCTTCTCTGGAGACATTCAAAACCTGCCTGGAGGTGACTCTGTGCAACCTGCCCTAGGAGAACCTGTTTTAGCAGGGGGGTTGGACTAGGTAATCTAGAGGTCCCTTCTAATCCTGACCATTCTGTGATTCTGTGATTCTGTGATCTGTGTTGCATTTCCAGGTTTTCTATTTATAGTTTCTTGGACTTGAGAATGTTTGGGGTTTTTTAATATTGTTCTGTGTTTCCTTTAGGGCATTCTTTGTCAAGTAAACCAGGTTTGAATCTGAGCAAGAGTCTGAGGCATCAAGGTTATGACTATACTGATAAATCAAGCAGATTCAGGACAAGGGTCCAAGCTCTGGTGTACAGTTGTCCCTAATATTCCTCTGTTAGCACAAGCGTTGACATGATTTTATCCTGTGACAAATGATAGTGTCTCATCCAAAAACCCAGAATCAACTCAGGAGCTAGCACATGCCCAGGATGATTCCTCATAGGTCATATGGACAAATAATTCACCCTCTGGAGCAGAGCTTGGGCCCTGACCATCTTCAGTTTACCAAGAGACACACATGAAGTGTTGGAGAAGAGTCAGCAGCAAGATGACACTGGTGAAATGGCAAATGGGGTTTCTATGGAAGGAGTCTTGACCAACCTTAAACTCTGTATCTCCAGCCCTCAGCCCCGTAAAGACCTATTTATTGTGATTGTAGAGAATAATGCAGTAATCAAGATAGTTTGTTGAAATGACATCTGAGATGTGTTTACATTTTCTTTGCTGAGTAGACCTATATAGAAGTTGGATGAGCCACTTAGCAGCCTGAGTTGCCCAGTCTGTGGATGGGACTGCAGTGAGACGTACGCCTCCGCTGCTGCTGAGGGACCTGGTGAGCTTAATGCTGATTGTGCTGGGGTCAGCCTTGGGGCTCACCTCATCCTTGCACAGAGATGAGGAGGTCTTTGGAGGTGGACACTGGGTATGTGACACCATTACAATGAGGAGAATGGCACATCTAATTTCAATGTTTCTGGTAATTCAGGTACAAAAGGGAATCTTAAGGGAGTAATCTCTTTTTTTCTCATAAACCCATCATATGCCTGTTGCTATAATAGCCTGTCTACCTCAGTCCTTCACACATGAGCTATGCAAACACAAAGGCCTGTCACTAGATGGTTACTAGTCTGATGTCATTCAGCTTCATCGTCTTTGTTATCACAACACAATGCATTCTTCAGTGCTTGATGTTCATGTTTCATAAAGATTTACTCCTGTTTCAAAATTTTCCTTGAAATCGTTATTTAAAGTTGAATCCCCTACAGTCTATTTTTGAGGATAAAACAAAGAGGTTTATAAAGCAACCTCTACAAAGAAAATCTTCCACTTCTGCCTATTCTCCTGTCCTTTGTAACTTCTCTGGCTTTTCAAATTGTAAGAAAAATGGCTGGTATTTTCAGTAATTCTAGCTATCTTAACAATGATTGCAACTGGCTATGAAGTAAGTTTTTAGAAAAGCTTTTTAATAGGAATTTAAAAGATTTATAATTAAAAAATATTTCCCTTCTTTGGAAAAGTTATGTTTTTCTCAAATAATTTAAAAGAAGGTTTTTGTATCGTCTGAGCAGTTTTAAAGTATAATCTGCATTAAACATATTAATGAAAATAAGTCAATAATAGATTCAGTAATGTTATTTAAATACAGATGTATGCATAAATACCTAAACTAATCCATCATCTCTGTGGCTACTGGCAAAATCTTTAGGTGGACAGTTCTGTCCAGTTTTTGTTAAATTTTAAGTCTTTGTGTTTAATTTTCTAGTCTGCCTTTTTTGTCATAGGCTGATTTTCTTCACTTTTTTTTTTTTGGTTTGGTTTTGTTTTGTTTTGTTTTGTTTTGTTTTGTTTTGTGACTGAAAGTTCCAGCAAAAATAACTCAGCCATTCCTTAGGATCAAAACTAGGAATGAGATTATGATATAACTTTCCAGCATCCTTCTTTGTGGCTGAACACAAGCAGGCAAAGTTTTTAGGCTTGACTTTGCTCAGTAACAAAACCAGGTTTACTGTGGGAAGAATGAATAGGAGTGACTCTTCCCTTTTGCTCTAGTTTCCACCAAAACGATTTCACTATCACTTTTTTTTTTTTTCATTTTAAAAAATAGGAAAAGATCTATTTTTGGTTTTGTTTTGAAGATTTAGCATTAACTATAACTACTATATTCAATTCTCTTTACTTCTCTTTCCTGGTGGGGGAAAGGGGTATTAGGCATTTTTGTTACATCTGATTATAGTTTTCCTTCTTTTCTATAACTACGTGAAGAGGAAAATTTAGTCTCTGGGATAGCCTATGATAGGGACTACAAAATAGGTGAAATAAAACATTAATATGCTTACCTCTGTCAGAATTAAACTTTAAGAAGGGACCAGAGGGCTGTTGCACAGTTAGGAGGATTTGTCCTGGGATAGCTGCGTTTGAAGTGACACGTTCAGGAGCTTTGGGGGGGACTACAGACTATTTGCTAATGCTTATGGGTCTTACGGATCTCAGTTTTGACATACATCAAGAGGAAAGGGATACAAAAAGGTGCCAACAGCACCTGAGTCCTGTTCTCTTATTGCTGTGCAGGCCCTGACCTGCTTATTCAGCGTGCCTAACCCTTGGTCTCACCCCAGTGCCAGACCCTGTGTCAGGACCCCTCAGGGATCACAGGAGATCTTATGCCTTGGTGCAGAGGTTGTGTGCTCCCTCATGACAGACAAGGGATGAAAATGCATGCTTCCTCCAGCAAGTCATATTGAAAAAAACACAAAAGTTCATTATAGAACCAAAAGGTTGTAGTTAAATTTCCAAAACCCTTTTTCTTCCTGTAGTGCTGTCAGCCTGTGGTAGCCCTTTGTTGATCTCCTGTAAACATGCTCAGGATGAACTTGGAATTAACATTCATGTAAAGTAAAATGAGAGAGATTAATTTCCCTAGGAAAAAAAACGAAAAAAACAAAGCCAAACCCAAACAAACCATAAACTTCTGCACAGGGCACCCTGCTACGTAGCTCAACACTTTCTCTCAATCAGTTGAAATTACTGGATTAGTAGACTTTCATTCAAAGCCTTGATCTGAATCAGGCAGAGCAGGGATTAACTCTGGCAACACTGTCTCCCAGAGAAATTGCCTAACTGCTCCACTGCAGGATCTCAGAGGTACCACCACTGTTACTCAATAATTCGGTGAGTGATTCCCAGATTTTCTGTGATTCCAAAATCAAAGCATCTTGGAGAAAAATGAATTGAGTTTGTGAATTTATTTATTTATAGTTTATGGTCTTTAGCAAGACTGTAACTCTCAGCACACTCTGACGAACAGAAAATATATAATTTGCCTCAACAGGCATTACTACTCTGCAAGAGGGTTGGCTGCAGTTCTGTGGCAGATAAATGAACAGAAGGCGGCAGTAACTAACAGGGGAACAGGGAAGAAAGGGAAGTGGCTAATGAGAGGCAACAGATAGCAGAATATTTTTATTACTAATATTTCACTGAAACAACTTCCAAAGTATTTTTTCCCCCACAGGTAGTGGAGGATCAAACAGAAATCCTTGTTTGATGCTTAGTTTATTCACCTCCTAAATTTTTAAAATTCATCCAGCCTTATTGGTATTGGGGGTAGGGTGGTAGATTTTGTTTTCCTGAGGCTGAAGCTGTTTCCCAGCCAAAAATAACACAGTATGAAGCTTTTTCGTACTGTGATTTCTGCTGGAGAAATTCACTTGCTGAAGCATTTATTGATACTCCAGTTGTATTTTGGGGTTCTCTCAGGTTTGTTTAGGACTGGTTTAGTGTTATTGCTGCTCTTTCCCTTGCTCCATTAGTCTGACAAAAGATCACAAATGTATTTGAAATATTATTTTTTTTAAATAAGCAAAGACTTCAGTAGACAATTGAACCCTGTCCATGGACCTTGGGTGAATAATTATGCAGCCACTTGTTCCTTCCAATTTCAACATCTCAGAAGGGGCAGGGAGGAACTTTGTTATGATGTTCTTGTTCCAGATGGATAAGCCAGTTTCCACAGGCTCAGAGGCCTCTGAGGAAGAGCTGTTGACATCAGTGCTTCTGGCAGTCAGGGCTGCAGAATTTGGCATATGTTGCCAGTTTTTATTTTTGTATTTGCAGGCTAACATCAGCCTCACACTGATACAAAAGCTGTGTGAATGGAGAAGCTGGTGAATTGAATTTGTCTGTGTATCCATTTCCTTTGTGAATTTCCAGTACCACTTCTTTTCACAAAGCTGATGGGTTTCCTTTTGTTACTGACATGGCAAATATTTCACTGCACCAAGGTCAACGTGTTCGAAGATGCTATTTTCAACTTCCTCTGCCTCCTAAATTATCTGTGTGTAGAAAGAAATTTTCTTCCTACAATTTATTTTTTTTTTCTTTTCAAGTGTTTGTCATAGATTTTGTACAGGTATACTAACTCTACAGTATATGAAAGGTTGAAAACAAAGGTTATACATCTACACAAACACACACACCATATACATATAAAGGCTTCAACAGGGAATTACACATGTCCATGTAGACACACAGAGGTGCTAACATTTCACAGATGCAGCTGGGTAGCTGCATCTAGGTTTTAGGGTTTAAAGGTTATTTGTTACCATTCTTGTGTTTCTAGAAGCTGGGAAAGTGTTTCCACTAAGTCCCACAGCTGAGCATGTCTGTTTTTGAGTCTCTGACCTTCTTGACAGAGCAGTGGGGAGAAGTATGTGTCTGAGGAGCTGCATGAAATATGCTGGTGTGCGCAGATATTTTAGAAAGATGTTCATGACCTGGAATTTTTGTTTATGCCTGAAGTGTCTTTGCTCCTAGAAGACCTGTCATGAATTGTCACTGGATTAAGGGGATCAGTTTTTAACTTGCACTGCAGTTTTGGGGGTCTAATTATGTTCAAGTTCCACCAGAGCCAGCTATCTAAAAGTGATGAATGAAATGTAAAGAATCATAAGGAGTAAATCTAAAAGGTTGAAAGGCTTGACTTGAAAGGCCATCTGTCCCTTCTAAGACATCATATGAGTCCTAAGACCCGTACAGCAGGTAATTTTTTCTCATGATCTACCCTGTCATCAAGTATATGCATTTCAAAATAAAGTACTGTAGTCCTATGCTGCATGAACTCTCTTTCTCGTCTGCTGTAGTAACAGAGAAATTCTGTAGGGAATTTTGATTAAACAGCTAAGAATAACATTCAAAATACTGTTTTACTTCCCATATTCTTTTATGGCCAATAGTAAGGCTGAGATGCAAGTACCTAGACACAGGACAGCTACACGGTGATTATTACATTCTTGAATTTTGCCTGACAATTTTGCTATGACCTTGCAAACTAAGGCACACATCTGTCATTTATAATTCATGTATCACTATCGATTTACAGAGAACTAGGCAGCTCTATGTCTCTAGTTAGGAAGAAATGAAAAACGCAGCAGAATACCTCTTGACTTTTTTTCAGTAGAATTGTTACTGAAGACAGTGGTAGTGATAGTCATTTCTTGTAAGCCATTAACCAGACATTCCAGGAACAAAATTTTCTCTTCTACAGCTTTTTTGAAATCAAAGCCGGTTTCTTGTGCTGCTCCAGAAAGTCATTTCCTTCCCATGGGATGGGATAGGATGGTTAATAAGGTAGAATATCTGTGAATGACTGGTTATCTATGGGAAGCTGGTATTGTTAGGGAACTTTTCTGAATATACTTTTAAAAATCCCAACACATGAAGTAAAAGGAGCTGTCAGAATTTTTAGAAATCTATCATAAATTTTATATCTGGAGAGAACTGCAAAGGTGGTGAGGACTACATTTTCTTGTGGTTGTTTCTCGGCTATTTATTTCCTTTTCTTTTAAGAGTATCTGTGTGAACTGCAACTCTGAAGTTCATATTATCCGAACTAAAATAACAATTAATATTGAAAATCAGAAGTTTACAATTAAACCTATTTTTAGTATTTAACAGAAGCAATAAGGACCAATCTTGTCTCTGCTTTAAATTTGCTTCTTTTTTTCTAGAGACAAAACTAGTGGAAGAAGCAAAGTTATCAGGACAAAGCCTAAATCCTCCTCAAGCCTTTTTAGACCAGAAGCAATACAGAAGAGAAGAGGGGGGAAAGAAAACAGGAAGACAACAAAGAGACCAGAGAAAATTGTTTTTCCATTACCCAGCAGATCAATGGCTGATCGAAGAAGAAAATCTTAGTTCCTAGTGTTTTGTTTCATCCAATAGATTAGGTTGGCATCTGCTCCAAGAGAGGAAAGTTGAAGTTACTTTCCTAAAACAATAACTGCCCATTAAAATCATGTGCAACATCCCACCAAGTACCTGCTTCCCATTAATCTATAGTCAATGTATGGCAACCAAGTATATGAAGATCCCCTCGGATGATGCTCAGAGGCTTCAGATTTAATGTAAGGATGAAGGGCCTGCCCACTTTCAACAGTCTTGCCAACAGGCATTTGGTTTTCAGTAGTAAAAGATTTCTTGGAGATTGTTCCAGGACTGCAATGTCATCCTTGACAACATTCATCAGAACATGCTTGAGCCTCATTCCTACCAGATTTAATTCCTTAAAACATTTACTTCTAAAGCTGGATCAAGAGGGATATGAAATTTAAGCACCAGAGCCACAAGCTGATGAAATAACATTGTCCTGAATGAAAGAACAAAATCATGCCAGGTCAGTAAATTTCATAAACATTTTACCCCTTTCTTGAGATTTCATTTCTGACATAAAAGGTCTATGCAAATTCCAAGAAGAGGGTGAATCTGCTGAATATTTTATCACATTCCCACATACTCTAAAAGAACATTACAACTTCACTGGAAAGTTTCATTATGAATACATGCAGACAAAATTATTTGTGCTAGGAAAGACCAGTACATCTCAGACACTCATCAACTTCATGCTGAAAAAAATTTTTACAGCACGTATCTGAGGTAAGTGCGTGACTAAGCCACTGAAATCCAACTAAACACACAAGAAAAACCTAAAGAGCAAGCATTGATGTGAACACCCACTGAGTCTCCAAGCAGTCCAACAGAAATCCCCCAAGTGCCCAGTGCAGATAGATCTCTAGACACCCACATGATGAATGACTGGCTGAGAATGCAGCACATGGCAGTGTCACAGAGGGCTTTAGGTGTGTGCTACTCAGTGGCCCACCATTAAAGGAACAGGGAATACCAGCTGCATAGCCCAGGCTGCTGCCATTGTTATTGCCAATGAAACACCGAAGCCACTCTACATCAGCAAAGTCATATAGAAATACTACAATTGTCTCTGTAAAACCGACTAGTGGAAGCTGAAAATTTAGACTGTTTGGCTTAAAATAAGGAAGAACTGAATAAGTTTTCATTTCCCTGACTTAATAACAGGAAAACCCCAGGAGATGGTGGTTTTAATTTTGTAAAACTCATTTAATCTCTCCAACCATATCCTTCACTTCCATAAATTAGAATTAAAGATAGTTAAAATCTGGATTTCTCTTTATTCATCTGAAGTGAGTTGTTGCATCTATGGCTGGGAGGGAAAGTCAGACAGAAGGTTGTGATGTGGCCCCAAATTTAAATTTAATATAGCAGGAAAACCTATGGGTTTGTTCCAATTTAATTTAATATACAATTTTTCACTACTGAAATCAGTTTTGGAATTTTTTAAAGTTTTATTGCATATTCTTCTAGAGGTCCATCAAAAATTATTTACAAGGAGAACACAGTTCAAAGTGAACATCACAACTGAGCAAGGAAAGCTGGAAAGTGATAGATGCTCCATATTGCTATGGCTATGACTTTAATCAATCACAAAAATAAAGATTGCTACATAAATTATTCTAAAACCACTGTGCTTTAACTAGTTTAAAATGTGTTTCAACACCTCTGGAAAACTCAGTATAGGAATAGCCTACAGGATGAAGGACATCTGCCTATAAAGTAATTGTAGTAATGTGTGTGTGTCTTTTCACTGATTCTAAATGGCTCTGCCAAGTAAAAAGGAAAATGCTCAATATTAATTGCCAAATAAGTTTAAAATATTAATTCAGATAAACTAAATCCAATGGGCCATAACAGAGTTTGTCCAGGACATGCTAACTCTTGTAAAGAAAAGTCCTTGCTGAAAATTATAATTGCTCTAGTTCTGAACATTATACAGTACATGAAAAACACTATGTCCGGATCCAGGCAGCACTTGTCCCTAAAAACTAAATGGGATGAAATCTCTGGTCAAATTCTCACTGAAGAAGGAATTACTTTCAATACCCTGTGCTTCCTTAGATATATTTTTCTTGAATGGTGACTCTTCTCTCTGGGTTGCTGTTGGTTTGCATGCATTCCAGTGTGCCCCATTTTCACATCAGCTTTCTTATAAAGCAAGACCTTCATAATAAAATTTATAGACCAGAAAGTTGTTCGCATTCAGAGATGGGAATGTTAGTTTTCTAAAGGCAACAAAACTGTATGGGGTAAACTTAACTTTGTACACACAAGAAAATAAAGATAGGGAAGTTGAACCGAATTTCAGTCAAACATGAATTAGAGTCATTTTCTGAACTGAAAAGGGCATCAGCCAATTCTGGATAAGAAGGTTTGCTACATGATAGTGATGCTGCCCTTTACCTTCATGTTTCCATTTTAGACATACTTTCCCTTTGTTTCATAGCATAAATTGTACTTGGGGAACCACCTTTAAAGAAAAACTTTTTACTCATAGGTTGCATTTCTGAACAAGCTCAGCCTGTCCCTGATATTTCGCTTTGCAGGAAATTTGGAAACAATTGCTCAACAGGTTTTTTTACCTAAACCATCTGCATAATACAGATTTGTTTCCAGTGATTCTTTCAAAGTTACCCTTGGCTCCTCTGATCCTTTCCCCATGAGTCTTCCGCTGCCTTACCTTCTCTCTGTCAGAGGTGAAGCTGTACAGACATGCTTGTCAGTGCCATTTAACACTAATTTCTCTGAATCATATTGTGGAGCATCAGAAAGTCAAGCTTAGGGTGACTCAGCAGACAAGGCCTGTGGCACCCTATCAGACCTTAGTGTCATCTACTGTGCCATGTATTTCAATTGCACTGAGCAAAGATGATGAATGAATACATCCCAGTAAGAGCAGCTAATTAAGTATTTACTTGGAAGGAAATTTGCATGCAGCACAATTCACCCCCATGAAGAAGATCTGTCTGATTTCTCATACCTATCGAGTGTATTCTTATCTCAGTGTGCAGTGGAGATAAAATAAAAATCCCCATGCAGCAAGAAAAGATTACATCTGGACACCCAAAGCCAAATTCATCACTTTGGTTTTTGTGAGCAGTAGTGGGCTTTCCTGATGTTTCTGACTACTTAGACATTTATTTTATTACAACTTCATAAACAACACTTACTACATTTTTATCTGAAATGTTGCTATCCAAAAAAATGTTATATTAGTCAAAAGACATTCACAGTATTGCTCTTCCATACTGTTTGAAATCAGCATTCAATTCACAGTGTAGTATGCAATCATAATAGACTATGACACAAAAACAGAGCAGATGGAAATACTCATGCTGGGTTTGAGGGTTTGTAAGTTCTTCATACATTCACACGAGTCTAAAATGTTTGCCTGCCCTTAAATGAAGGTCTTCAATAAAATACTAAACCTGCTAGCTCTGCCTTTGAAAATAACAGCATCATCAAAATATTTATTAGATGGAAATCTTGGCAGAATGTGTTTCCAAGAAACCTGGGATTAAACACACAAGGAGTAAATTATAGTCACTAAGATTTCTTTCAGGTCATGATTATGAGGCACTCTGTTCCCCAGAACAAAAAAGAAGTATAACCTGCACCAGTGCTCTACTTGCCAAAAATGTAAAAGGAAAGTTTTAGGTTTTGCAGAGAACAGCCAAAATTACAATGGTAGTTTTAAGAAAATACAAATCCATGAAACATAGTTTCCACATTGGAACCACCACTGTGCCCTGAACATGGATTAAAAGAAGGTTTTGTGGGAAATGGAAAGTTTACAGCTTCATTTCACTTAGGGTGATTGTTCACCTGGCAAAACGGCCATCTGCACAAATATGATTCAGTGTTGTACGAAGTCAGTAGCCACACCACACTTTGGATTGTGTCTTGACTTCTTCAACTGGCCTGTGTTGAAGTGTCCTAAATTGAAACTTGCAAGATCCTTTCAAGATTCTCTGCAAATTTAGTTAGTAAATTTCAGTTTGCAAGGTGCAAAGTAAACAAATAAATTAGAAAATCTAAGATAATAAACAGTGTAAACAGTGAATTAGTTGGTATGTAAGACAGAAAGTCAGCATTTCTCTAAACTATAACTAGTCTTATATATACCAATAGTTTTTGAAACTTTCATAATATCAGGTATAAACATTCATTCAAAATTTACTACTTCTGGTTTAGCATCTATTATTCAGATTAGATGCAATAATGTACAATTTTAGTGTTGCCTCTGAAGCACTTTATGATCCTGTAGTCAGAACAATTTATTGGTTTATGCTTCTTAACATCTTGTTTTCATCATGTTCAGATGACAATGCCCCATTCCTTTACCCAGTTATTGGCTGAGATCAGGAAAGCAGTGAAAATGTGCAGGCTGTGACTTATCAGATGTAGAGCTCATGGAAGTCACTAAGACACTAGCATGTAGTAACCATGAAATCATGGAGCTGAAGATCTCAAGGGGTGTGAGTAAGGCTGGAGCAAAGCATTGACCCTGGACTTCAGGCAAGCAGATTTTAGCTGGATCGGGGAACTCATAGGTGGGATCCCATGGGAAGCAGATCAAAGTAGTGAAGTTGCTTGGGAAAGCTGGTAGGTCTTTAAGGACAGCATACTCTGAAGGCAAGAATCATCCATCCCAATACTCTGGAAAACAAGCAGACATATCGGGAAACTGGTGTGGCTAAGCAGGCAGTTTGTGGTGGAGCAGTATACAGAGTGGGGAAGCAGGGACAGGCTACAGAGGAAGAATTTAGAACCATTACCCAGATGTGTAGGGGTGCTGTCAGGAAAGCCAAAGCTCACCTGCAGGTGATGTTCAAAGGGTTGCAAGAGCAACCAGAAGAGCTGCTTCTGCTGCATTAGTAGGAAAAGGCCAAACAAGCGGGGTTCGTGGTGGAACAGGGTGATTGGTTTGGTGACTGAACAGACATTAGACTGAGGCACTCAATGCCTTCTCTGCCTCAGCCTTTATCAAGGTCTCCCAGGCACCTGCTTATTAAAGGAGTCTAGAAAAAGAAGCAAAACTACCCAGCTGTAGCTGAGGGTTGAGTGCAGGGTTACTTGGTAGAAATCACAGAATTACAGAATGGCTGTGGCTGGAAGATACCTCTGGAGATGGTCTCGTCCAACCTCCCTGCTCAAAGCAGTCACCTACAGCAGGCTGCACAGAATCCTGTCCAGGCAGGTTTTCAGTATCAACCAGGACAGAGATTCAACAGCCTGTCTGGGCAGCCTGTTCCTGTGTTTGACCAACATCACTTAAAGAAAAGGTGGGGTTTTATTTATGTTTAAATAGAATTTCCTGTATATATTTCTACACATTCAGTAAGATCCCCCGAGCCTTCTGAGGTTATGAACAGCAAGGTCAGAGAAGAAGGAGAGGAGGAGGTGCTCCAGGTGCTGGAGCAGAGCAAAGCAGCCCATGGAGGGCCACTTTGGAGAAACAGTGCAGCCCACACAGAGACAACACTGGAGCAGGTGGATATTTCCTGAAGGAAGCTGCAGCCCGTGGAGAACCCATGCTAGAGCAGAGGAAAAGTGTGAGGAGGAAGGAGAAGCAGAGACAAAGTGTTACGGACTGACGACAACTCCACACAACATCCCCACTTACTGCACAGCTGGGAGAGGAGGAGGTAGAGAAGTCAGGAGGGAAGTTAAGTCTGGAAATAAAGGGGTAGGGGGAAGGTGTTGTTTCGATTTATTTTTGTTTCTAACCATCCAAATATCTTTTAATTTGCAGTACATTAAATTAATCTTCCTGAAGTTGAGTCTGTTTTGCCCATGCCAGTAACTGGTAAAGGATCTCCCCATCCTTACCTTCACCCATGTGCTTTTCCATCTTGTTTTCTCTACCTGTCTTGTTTGAGGGTAAGGACTGACATAGTGTCTGGGTGGGCCTTTGGCAGCTCACCACGGTCAACCCGTCACACATGCAAATCCAGAATAACAATCCTGCATCCAAGGGTGCTGAGGGATTTGCCAAAGTCCTTGCAAGGCTATTCTATACCTTCTCTGTAACATCATGGAGATGTGGCGAGGTCTGTGATGACTGGAGGATGGCAAATGCCTCAATCATCTTCAAAAATCCAGTCATCTCATTTTGTCCCTTGGAAAACCACTGAACTAGTTCTTTTGAAGTGCATCTCTGCGAGCGTGAAGGAGAAGGTGATCAAAAATGGAAAGAATTGATTTATCAAGTGCAAATCATGCCCGACCAAACTTTTTGCCTTCTGCAGTAAAACAGGCAACCTGATTGCCTTTCATAACATAATGAGGGGATTTGTGGATGAGGGGAGAGCACTGGACATCATTTAGCTTGGCTTCAGCAATGTTTTCAACACTGTTTTCCGCAATAATCTTGCATCACTATTAAGATTCTATGGTCTGAATGAATCGACAAGAAGATGAATAAAAATGTCGTTCAATGGTCAGAGGGCAGTGGTTAAGTATTTTACCTGGAGGCCAGTGAACCAATGGGAGTACCACAGGGGTCTGCCCTGGGACCTGTCTTGTTTAACTCCCCTGTCAATGACCTAGAGGAGCTTACAGACTGCTTGTTCATCACATTTGTTGATGACTCCAAGCTGGGGGGTGGGTTCAGCTCCTATGCTTGAAAGCAGGGCTGCCACCCAGAGTAACCCAAAGTGGCTGGAGGAATGGTACAACAGGAACTTTATGAAACTCAACAAGGACAAATGCAAAAACCTGTATGTAGGGCAGATGAACCCCTCAAAATAATACAGGTTGGGGACTAACTGCTTAGGGAGCAGCTCTGTGAGAAAAGTGCTGGGATCCTGGGGACAGTAAGTTGGATGTGGGCTAGCAGTATGTCCTGGAAGCAGAGACAGCCAATGGCATCCTGGGCTGTATGCACAGAAACAGAGCCAGAGCGATTATTCCCTCTACGCAACACTAACTGGACCACATCTGGATACTGCATCCAGCCTTGTGCCCTCCAATACAAGGAAGACATCAATGAGTCAGACTGTTCAGCGAGACCACCAAGGTGGTGGGAGCTGGGGCACCTGCTCTATGAGAAGAGGCTGGGGGAGCTAGGAGCTTGGAGCATAGATGACTTTGGGGGTACGTAACAGCAGCCCCAGTGCCTACAAAGAAATCACACAGGACAGAACTGGGCTCATGACAGTGCTGCACGGCAGGAGGGTAAGAGACATCTGACATAAATGGAGACTAGAGAAGGTCACGCTGGCTATAAGGAGAAGCTGTTTTCCCATGAGGGCAGTCAGGCAGTGGCACAGATTGCCCAAGGAAGTTGTGGAGTTTCCATCCTTGGAGGTTTTCAAGCCCAACTAGATGAAACACTGAGCAGCCTGGTCTGACCTCAGAGCTGACCCTTGCTGTGAGCAGGAGTTTGGACTAGAGACCTGTTGAGGTCCCTCTTAGCCTGAACTACATTGTGATCCTGCCATAATCAAAAGATTCTTATTAACTAACAGAATGGATCAAATGCAATTACTGGGATAATTGCTTCATGCTTTCACCTGTCTTTCAGACACTGGTTCCTGTTAGAGTCATTACAGTTTTTGACTTTCTGCATAAGAATGATAGCTTGAATGACCTTCTAACATGTTCAACTGACCTTATTTTTAATCTTTCTACCATAATATAGATAATTCCCAATTACTTTGTCACATCCCTGAGCTATATACCGTATAACTATGTTCTTACATAATGAAAAATGTATCTATGACTTCTTATGTGGAGCAATTATTCTTTGCTTGTATTAAATATATTATTACTGCCTTGCATCATCTCTTTAGGCATTTCTCATTACATAGCTAAAAGTGTCATCTAGTACTAGTTTTTATTTTTTAATATTTTGAAACCAGCTGAGAGTCTGCCCCTCATCCTAAATATATCTAGGTACCTACAAAGCTTGCTTTGATGGCTACAGTTCCTGATTCTGTCAAAACATTACAAACTCAGGTAACATTTCCTCCACCTTCCAAGACTGCTGTGTATGTAGTTCAGTAAGTATAATCTGTTTTCTATGCCTGATTGAAGCCATTAAAGAAGGAATGAATTTTGTACTTTATCCTGTTCTCCTGTGGAAGTGACTTAGCCTAAATCTAACATCTTTGAAACTTTTGTCAGCTAGAGAGGTTTTCCACGCTGCTCACTAGTTAAACTCTTCTAAGTAATGAAGACAAGGGTTTTCTTGCTGTTGATGCCTGGAGATGGATTTCTGCAGACCACAGTTAGAGGATTAGGAATCAGAATACATAATCAGAATACTATTCAATGGTGTCATGTAGTAGCAGTCTCTATGTACCAACTAGTTGTGACACCCCATATCAAATGCAGGATAATTCAACCTTTTTTTACTGACAGCTAAGATGCCCTGATTTGGTCATCTTGTCTTGCAGTCATCCAGAGATCAAAATGAGCTCAAAGAGCCACTACAGAATACATAAATAATAACTTTCTATGCTGTGATAATTTATTGCATGGCAAAGCCACTTGCCAAGAGCTCACTGCCTAATTTTGTTCTTTATTCTGCTGAACACGTTCGCTAAATCCTGAGCATGGAAGCTTTGAAAACATAATTTAGAGTTCTACTTATTCCATTAGTGTGACATCCGTTTGAATTAATTTAGTTTGACTTGGTTCCTGGCAGTCTGATGGATCACAGTTGTCATTTATACTAATGGTGGTAGTCTGTCTCCTCCATTTCACGTGCCTCTTGCTAAAATTTTCATTACTCGTTACAACAGAATTTGACTAGTCACTGGAAATAAGTAAAATCAGTTTACAAAAAAAAATAATAATCACATATACATCATATTAATGAATACAAACCCTGCACTTTTAACAAATAAAATTCGAGTAGCCTTGAAAAAAAATGTATGGGATGTTTTGTAGATAGGATATGAAATATGTCCTGGTAAAGCCTTGATTCTCATGCACCAAACTCAGTAACATGTTTTGTTCATTGTTGCCTTTCAGAGATGAAACAGATGAAAATAGTAAGAGAGTACATTTATGTAACACCAAGTCTTCTGAACATTGTCAGCTTGTTCCCCCAATTTCTAAACTTTAATTCTGACATGCACATGCGGATTGTGGGCATAGTGATTCATTGGTGCAAGGATGAAGAATGAATCATCCCAAAATGATCATGGAGGAGGTGGATATGGTGGTACAGGAGGGCACACCAGAGGCAGCATGCCGTACCATCTGAAAAACATGTGCTGGAATGATTGAAATGCTCTCAGATGCAGTCTTTCTCTGACGGTTAAAATAGAGCAGAGTGATTTCTCTATAAATCTACCCTGCAGAAAAATATATTCTACAAATAAAACTAAATTTTAGGTGTAGAAAAGGCATTTGGGATTGTACTTCCATTTCTACTTTCCAAATTAATCTTGGTTTTAAATAACGAGGTTAAGTGTTGGAGTATCATCTGTGATGTCCAGTAATCTTACCTTGCACCATGCTGAATGTTGTCATCTAACTGTCCTCTATTATAACTAATAATGACCTTACAGCATCATATCCAGAGAAGCCTGAAGAAGAAATGAGCTATACACACCTCTTCCTCACATCTGTCAAGCCCTAGAGAGGAACAGTACTATAAGGAGTATGTTCTCATGACTTGCTGTTAGTATGGGTTCATGTAACCTGACTGCCTATGTTACTGTATGTTTGTTTCTTGTTTCCACTTTATCTCTCTATTAAAGTGTCTTAAAATAGACAGATATAGTAAATGCCAGAGCATTTATACAGTCAACCATAAACATATTTTCCATTCCCATCACTTTTGAGGACTCAGATCAAATTTTGAAATATACAATTAATATTGCATATATATATATATAATATAAAAGATATAAAACGAGCACAGAGTAATAATACGGGTATTTTGCATAAGAAACATTGAACAATTTGGAGGTTGTTTTGTTTTTGTTGGGTTTATTCTTTTTATTATTATTACATCATCATCATCATCATTATTATTATTATTATTATTATTATTATCATTATTATTATTATTATTATTAAGCAGCAGATGAAGCTATACTTTTTATTCTCTGTTCTGTGACATTTCAAGATACCAGCACGAAATTCCACAGAAGTACTCCACTTGAGACAAGTTGGATAAATATGACTTGTTCCAAAAACACAAAAGAAAACAGAATCTGGTTAATTCCAGTTATAACAACAAATCTTTTCCTACCATAATGGTTTGATGTTTCCTGCGAGAATTCTTCTGATTTATGGCAGTACTTCATGAAATAAGAAACTTCCAGTACAATGCCAGTGTTGAGCAACCAGGAATTTACATTCCTTGTGGAAACAGCTGTGCCCATTACTGATCCTGACAATTGTTCTGGGGTGAGATGTGAAACAGAAAGTGTTAGTCAGGAAATACGATTGTCTTACATGAAATGATTGCTTGCCCTAATAATCAGCACCATTATCTAGGCAGCAGGGGGTACATATTATTCAGGTCATTTTTAACTCATGATCATAGTCCGCACCACTAAGAATAACCAAAGGGAATCTACATTAGTGTTTCACATAAAGGCTTGAGGCAGCAACTGAAGATTTTCTCCTTATATAAATTTTCTCACTGGACACGAAAGGAAAAATGTCTCAAGAATGCAACTGATAAACTAATGGATAAAAGGGTTGGTTTGGTGGGATTTTTTTTTTTTTTTTCATTTTTTACAAGCCTTAAACTATAACAGATTCTAAAGCCCCAGCTGAGTCTGTTTTGGCTTCTGTTCATAGCCTCCATGACTGGATGTTTTTACTTCCTCTAACCTTCTTTCAGAACTGCACTACAGCAATGAATACAGCAAATCAAAATATTTTCTCGCTTAATTTTGTCAGAAAATACCAATTTATCTCTACTGAAATATTGCTCAAATTTGTCAAGGAGGATCTGAAAGTTAGAAAGTTATCCCAATGCAGCTAAAAAGGCTAAGGCACTGATAAGTAATGCTGAAGTCAAGGTCCCTACTCCAATTCTAACATAATCAGGACTTAAATTTCACAGTCCTACATATTAAACAAGTACATGCAAGAGTTCTTAAGTGAAGATGTCTTTTTCTGTCTCTCACTGTGCAAGTTCAGTTTAATTCAGTCACAGAAACAAGTAATGGATTTTCAGAGCAATAGCTGAGTTTTCTGGGTGGCAGTAACACTGAACAGTAAGAGCATCTGGAAGAGTTTGCACAGCCCAGCCCGAGCACAGCTGCGCAGAGGCTGTCCTAGGCATGTTCATCCCCACTGCTCACCTGCCCCATCCTGTCCCATCTACGGCAGGTATGGATGTCACAGGTTATCCTACAGATACTTGATAGCAGATCTGTAAAAGAAAAAAGGATTCACTTTTGAGGAATTTAAACAGTGTCTCATCTGGATATTAATGGTTTCAATTAGTTTTGTTTCTTGCCTCAGTGGAAAGGTCCAAGACATAAAGGATCAGTAATATGGGAAAAGCAACAAATTCACTTTTAAACAAATAAATGTAAAAGAACAGAGAATATCATAATAAAGGAACTTTAAAAGAAACTGCTTGTTTATTTTGATCGTACTTAAACTGACATTTATTCTCTCTGTTAAAGGACAGCCTCAGCATACTCATAACTACACTGTGCAGGGAGAAGTGAATGGGAGAAACCAGGGAAATTAAATCCTCATCTGAGTCATGCATGAACTTTGCCTTTCAGATTTATTGAGGCCATTTTATCTATCTCTCAGATACTGAAAAGGGATTACAAAAATATTGCTTACATACCTAGAACATTGAATAATCTTACCATTGAAGAAAATGGTAAAAAACCCCATACATTGTTCAGTTAGTGAATGCTATTTGTAATAGTACGGCTACCATCACATTTATAGAGCTTTCAGCCCAAGTACAATAGATGGGGGACTGGGGCCAAACACAGTGAAAACAAAGTGTCACCATGAATGTTTGTCACTAAAGTCACTGACTTTAAATTGCTTGTTCACTTCACTGGGACAACGATTTCAACTACAAACACTCCCACTGAGTAGGAAATCTATCATGTACCAATTGAAAATACACATTTATAATTTCCATTTCTGAGAGCAATAGTTTCCGATCCATTCATTTTGACATTTCTACAACATTTTAAAATGAATAACATATATTTCATAAAGGCAGTAAAATGTAACTACAGAACTTATTTGGAATCTGGTCATTTTGAGCACAACTTATCTATCCTAATCCTTGTTGATCTATGCCTTCACTTAATAACTGCGTGGCTAGACAGTCTGTCTTTCTTTCCTTCCCCATATGCATGGTGGCTGTATTTACCCCATAAAGGGCCAGACTGTTGAATACACATAGATTAGGTTAAATTGTGAGAAAATTGTTCCTGTGATTATCCAGCTTCTCAGATGCAACAATTATTCCAAAGATTCAACAGCTGCTTCATGTTTCCCAGTTACAGCTACAGGCTGGTCAGTAGAAGGAAAGATTGTATTTGACTTTTAAATTATTTTTTTAAAGTTGTGTTACATTACACTCAACTAAAAAGCCAAGCAGAAGTCTTAAGGTGAAATACTGAAGTCAAGAATCAAAGACATATCTTATTCTCTCACCTCACATAAAAATGAAGTAATTGCAAAAAGAAAGAATGCAAACATTAACATGGGACTCAGTGATCATTTTTGTAGCAAACCTAATTTCCAGAGATACCCTGACTTGCTCAGCTGTTGAATGAAAAATCAATGATTGGAAACTGGGCCGATACAGAGAAGCACAGCTGTCAACATTATGTTGCTCTCCTGCTGCTTTATTTCTCTCCTCTATTGAATCCCTTCACTTGTTTCCAATCTTTCTGCATTGGTTTCATGTTACTTGTTCTTTGCACATTTCATAACCATCTTCTATGTTGTCCTCGCTCCCTTTTTTAAAAAAAATAACCTTTTGAGTATTTCAGTGTTTTCCTTCTTTATGAAAAAAAAAAATGTATAAAACCCAATCCTCTTAATTCTAATTTCTTAGCCATCTCTTTGCTTGCTTCTCCTGCTCCTGGTTTTGAACCTACCTTTGTGTCAGTCTGCATAACTTCTCCATGTGTCAAACTGTCAGAGAGAGGCAGGAGTGTTTTACTGCGGTCAGACAAACTGAAGGAAGACTTGTTTGCTCTAAGCCAAAGTACATTTTGGTTTATGAGTCACTTTTTTGAAAAAGGAGTGGGTAGATTGTTTCGGGGGGGGGGGGGGGGGCGCCGG
>JAVJGJ010000014.1:16039821-16051658 GCA_035590215.1 Microhierax caerulescens | reverse complement strand
TGTACTGTTATTTCTGTAGTGAGATTCAGAAGCAAATTAGACAAAATGCATTTCCATATTACACCCTGAGCACCAAAAGGGGAGGATATACATGCTGAAACTCCATAATGCCTTCAGGCTTTCCCAGGAAGGTGGGGAATGCTGCATTAGCTGTTGATGCTATACCTGGCACAATTTATGAAGCTCCAGCTTGTCTACGTTCCTGCAGCCATTCCTGAGCTTCCCATGGACGGCGGCAGGTTTGTACACTGTACAGTGATTTGTGTTTTCATGCCAATTTATGCTCTGCAAGCCTCAGCCTCAGATACTGCACCCTGTGAAGAGGAACAGGTGAGGTGGCTTGGTTGTATTTATGACAGGGAGCCCTCAGGCCGAATGCAGGGCTTTTAGGGATCAGCAGGGCGCTCTGTTCTGTTGCACTAAACAAATGGACTGAGGTGGATGTGAGGCCTTGCACTGTCTTTTGAAGTGAATCTACAATGGAGATTCAATATGCTGCACTTCCTCGCTCCCCTGTCAACCTGCCAAAACACTAGGTGCTATATCTACTAGTTCTGGAGTGAGTTTGGTCTACAGACCATTGTTAAATTTATTTCTTTAAAGTTTATAACTCTATGATATTATGTCTTAAAGATTATTATTATTTTGGTGTCTGAATACGAGCTATGTGTATGAATATCCAACTGTAGTTAATCCAGGAAAGTGATCCAGCTAGCCCTTGAATGGACACCTGGTTGTAGTCAACTGAATTGCTCTAGGCTTGAGTGACTGTATTAATTAGATCTCCCTGAGCTGTAATGGGAGTTTAGTCACCTAATGTACTTGTAGATACCTACATTTAGATATCTGAACCTGCAAGTAGATTTCATCCCATTAGTATCTCTGTGAAATCAATGGAGAGAAATGAGCTGGTCTGTGATGTAACTAACTTCATCCTAAAATTCACATCTAAAATATGCTCAAAAAAATCCCACCCCAGGATTCTTTGAATTTGTTACCAAGTTTACACCTTTTATAGCTTGTTACTTTTATATCTGATTTAGGAGCTTGATTTCAAATGTTTTCTTGAAAGTAGAATAATTCATAGGCAAAGGGTACACAGGAGGTATACATAGGGCAGCTAGTTCTTTCCCTTTGTTGTTAGCTGAAAGCACAGTTTGTTCAGATATAATTTTGAAGGCTGGTTCATTTGTAAGCTCACTTTAACATATCCTGAACCTGTGGAAAATATATCGCCATTTCATATTTTAATTAGCACAAATAATTGTTCATTTAATTGCAAATCTCATCAGTAAAGAGCCTTTAATAAGAAGATACAGGCAGTTCCAAACTCATATACTCTTCCACGGTAAAATTCTCAAGGGTTATTTTCAATTAAATATTCTGTTAACCATTACGAGGCTTTCCGAATCAATTGATTTTGCTTTTCTATTCCAAGGTTAGATGTTCATTGTGCTTTTTCCCACCATTTTCTCTCCCTGTAGCAAGCATAACAGTAAAGTAAAAGACTCAATCAAATAAGGTTAATAGATTTTGAAATGAGAAGGAACATTATGATCTTTAATAGCCTGACTCCCTAAATAACACAGGCTGTGGAAACTCACCCAGCAATTCCTGCATTCAACATTTTTAACTTTTAGAACATCCATTATAAAGTTATCCAGTCTTGATGTACAGACTTCCAGAAATCTAGAATCCAACACATCGCTACTTGTTCTATTTGGTAAAGTACCCTGAAAGTTAGACCATGTACCAGACAGCTTTCATCAGGTTTTGATATAATTTTTCATCGCAAGCTCCACAGCTTCTCTGGGCAACCTGTCCTAGTGGTTCACCACCCTCACAGTAAAGAATTTCTTCCAAATGTCTAACTTAAATCTACCATTTTTCAGTTCAAAGCCATTCCCCCTTGTCCTGTCACTACAGGCCCCTGTAAAAAGCCCCTCTCCAGCTTTCCCGTAGGCCCCTTTAGGCACTGGCAGGCTGCTGTAAGGTCTCCTCGGAGCCTTCTCTGCTCCAGGCTGAACAACCCCAACCCTCTCAACCTGGCTTCACAGGAGAGGTGCTCCAGCCTCTGATCACCTTTGTGGCCCTTCTCTGGACTCACTCCCAACAGGCTTGTGTCCTTATTTTGAAGACTCCAGAGGTAAATGCAGTACTCCAGATGGGGTCTCACAAGAGTGGAGTAGAGGGAGAGAATCACCTCCTTCAACTTGCTGGTCATGCTTCTTGTGATGCAGCCCAGAATATGGTTGGTTTTGCAGGTTGCAAGTACATTGTTGGGTCATGTTGATCGTCTCATCAACCAACACCCTCAAGTCTTTCTTCTCAGGGCTTCTCTCAATCCATTCTCTGCCTAGCTGGTATTTGTGCTTGGGATTGCTCGAACCCACATGCAGGACCCTGCATTTGGCATTGTTGAATTTCAAGCCCACCTCTGAAGCCTGTCAGGGTTTCTCTGGATGACATCCCTTCCCTCCAACATGTTGGTCACACCACACAGATTAGTGTCATCTGCAAACCTGCTAAGGTTGCACTCAATCCCACTGTCCTTGTCACAAACAAAGATGTTGAACAGCTCCAGCCCAAGTACTGACCCCTGAGGAATGCCACTCATCATTGGTCTCCACTTGGACATCAAGCCATTGACTGCAACTATTTGAGTGCAGCTATCCAGCCAATTCTTCATCCATTTGAGTGGTCCACCCATTAAATCCATGTCTCTCCAGTTTAGAGACAAGGATGTTGTGAGGCACGGTGTCAGATGCTTTGCACAAGTCTAGGTAGAGGATGTCAATTACTTTTCCCTTATCCACCAATGCTGTAACCCTGTTTTAGAAGGCCACTGAACTTGTCAAGCAAGATTTGTCCTTAGTAAAGCCATATTGGCTGTCAGTAATCACCTCCTTATTTTCCATGTATCTTTAGCATAGTTTCCAGGACAATCTGCTCCATGATCTTGCCTGGCACAGAAATGAGACTGACCAGCCTGTAGCTCCCCAGGTCTTCCTTTTTTCCCCATTTTAAAAACAGAGGTTATGTTTCCACTTTTCCAGTCAGTAGCAACTTCACCGGACTGCCACAAATTCTGAAATATACTGGAGAGTGGCTTAGCCACTTTATTTGCCACCTCCCTCAGACTCATGGATTCTTCTCAAGTCCCATGGACTTGGGCACCTTCAAGTTCCTTAAATGGTCTCAAACCTGATCTTCTCCTATGGTGGGTGGTTCTTCATTCTCCCAGTCCCTGCCTTTTCCTTCTGTGATTTGGGCAGTTTGGCGCTGCTCCATGTCTCAGCTAACCAGGTCTCCCATTTCCTTCCTGAGACGGCCCACACTTTCCCTAGTCTTCCCTTTACTACTGACATACCTACAGAAGCTTTTCTCGTTGCCCTTGCCTTGACATCCTTGGCCAAATTTAATTCTGTCAGGGCTTTAGCTTTTCTTATCTGATCCCTGGCTGTTCAGACAATTTCTCTGTATTCCTCCCAGGCAACCTGACCTTGCTTTCACTCTCTGTAGGCTTCGTTTCTGAGCTTGAGTTGGTCCAGGAGCTGCTTGCTCATCCATGCAGGCTTCCTGGAATTTTTGCCTGACTTCCTCTTGTTAGGACACATCGCTCCTGAGCTTGGCTTGTATCTGAGCTATGATGATGTTTTGGCAAATTGCTTTCATTTTTGCATTTAACTAGTCTTCATCCAGTTTTAATGACCTACTTAGATTTTGTGAAATTCTTTTTCTGTAACCACTGCGACACTAAAGATGAAGTAAAATTTCTTGCCAACATCTATTATACTTAGTAAGATTTATTTTTTTTTTTTTGTCATCAAAAATTTTTATATCATGTTTGTCTGGCAGAATTAAATAGAAGTTACATAAAATGTTTTTGATTGTCATTAGTTATTTCAACATCCTTTTATTTTTATATGAATGCCTTTCATATTGGACAATTATTTGGACTTACTAGAGCTTTGAAAGCACTATCTTTTAATGATCAAGCACCATATTTCTAAAAACTGGAAGACTCACTAATTCTTCTCACAGGAGGGAAATAACTGAATATTCACTATGAAGAGCAAGAAAGCCATCAATAGCTTCACTATATTTGGAGAATAAATGGTAGTTGCAGACAATGAATACATTAGAAAAAACTGCTTTTTAGCTAAAACTTGGAAGGAAGAAAAATAGATGCTTTTCCAAACCTAGTTTATAGTTTTAAAATCATTAAGCATACATGTGACTGGCTGATTTATTGCAAGCACTGTACATTTTCACAAAAATATATTTTTTTAACCTTCGTCCAGCTGAAAAGTGTGAGACTCACATTATTACTGACTAGTTTTCCTGTATGCATGTATAACATCAATGATAGTGTAAATAAAACCCAAGCCATTCTTTGTGCATAATTTGTTACACTGGGTTTTTTTTCACTACATGTATTTTTTGTGAAAAATGGCTAATTCTAAAAGTTTATGGCCACATTTAATCACTGAGCATATTAGTATCTCTGATAGTTTGATTGGAGATTTGTAACTGCCTATAGTATTTCAAAAGGTAATGGATTTCATCATTTGTCAATGTTGTAAAGTGTGTAAATGTGCATTCTGGGGAGCAAAACAACATCTCAGTTCTTACAAAAGCACCAATTTTCTTAAAGTAAATAATGAGGAAATTCCTTTACCCTAAGTGATAGGGGACTTTGTTGTTTTTTTTTCTTCTGACTTGTTATTTATGACTGGTAGCTTCATCCTGTAGGTCACTAAAGATTAGAAGTACAAAGTATTAACTGAGATTTTGACCTCTGCTTTTAGAAAACAGTGTTACTTGAGAAAATCATAGACCATTAAGGCAATAAAATACTGTTTCCTTCAGCTTTGTATTGACTCTTGTTTATTTTTATATAAAGTAAAAAATTAAGTTCATTTTTACTTACCAAATGCCTTAGCGTGAGAACCACACAATTTTGCAATATAAAAATCATCTTAAGAAAAATTATTCTTTTCATCTTGCTTTGTTTCAACCAAAGCCTTTCTCCTGGAGTTTTATTAAAATATTAATTAAAAATATTCAGAACAAATGCATCATTAAAGTCTCTTTTAAAGAGGTTCAAATACAGAATACAAGAAAGCTTTTACTATTAGTTCAAATACTAAAAATAATCCCACATCCAGGGCTGTCCATAACGTTTAGAGCTTTCAATTTAAAGGCTATTCTACTTTTGGCATTCACCCTTACTTAATTATTTCTTACTTGAGGAGAATGATTCTTTCTCTGGCTGAGGCAGCAGCTGCATTATATTGATGTAATCCAAACAGGGAAAAATATGTATTTGTTATTCTTGCTTGGACAGATGACTTGAGGAGACTCTATATAGAAAATGTCATGTGAGGTAACAATATTGTCTCTTTGAGGCAAATCCATCTGCCACTGTGTTTACTAAATTCCTTCCACATTTCGAGCTTTCTTTTGTTTCCCTTCATTATACAGTTATTTGTGTTTCATTAATTATTCTTACCAAAATGAAACAAATCAAAACACCTGTGATGCTAAAGGTACAGTATTTAATCATATTCAGTATTTCCAGAGTAGTAGTTATTTTTTTCAAGGGACATATTTTATTATGACTTAGAGGTCATTGATTTCATGCTTAACTATTTGTCTACTATATTAAGTCTTTGACTACCAAATATACCATTGACACCAGGCAACTGATTTATATCTAAATTATTTTGTGTTTGGTTTTCTTTTTTTCCCCCAGCATTTATTTGCAACACATTAGCTGTGTGCTTAACTCACAAGAGCTTTATTACCCTTGGGCAATGTCAAAGTTCATCAAGTTTGATGTCCTGTTTCAAATGGTGACAAAAATGAGCTGTAGTTGGAGAGAGGTACAAAGCTCTGTAGGAGATCCTGTGACCATAGCAACCTCCTCTCAATTTCAAGATCCACGAAGAATTAAGCTTTGTATTCTCCTTCACATAAAGTAGTTTGGCAGTAAAGAGTCATGCAATCTCTGTGAATATCAAACATGATTTTGAATCTCAGCCTCATTGGCCTTGTCGTCACCTTCAGAAAAGAAAAGGCCAGGTTCTGGATACCTATATTTTCAGCCACTCCACTAAAAGCTAATGGAAACATATTTTAGATTCCTAGCAGTACCTGAATTCCCTAACTATGACTCTAAATTGCTGGTATTCCAGCTCATTCACTGACTCTTTTCCAAACTCTTCAGTTTCATCAAGTTAAAAAATCTTTGATTTGTTTTATACTTTTGGCTGGTTATAATAATTTCAGCCATCTTAATTTATAACAGCCTGCAGTAATTTATGCTGCTGCCAATTATGTTCACTAGAGAGACATTTAGCTAAAGTAACCTCATATGACTTGCTGTTAATTCATATCAATTTACTTTTTGCCTTCCGGTTTTCTTTTTTCGTAACAGGTATGTAGGCCTTACTGTGGTATTTTTGTTAGATTTATTTTCTGTATGCAAGTAATTTTTTGGTTTATTTTACTTTATCTTTTCAGCTGCTCTACAAGAACTCCTAATACAGTCACTTGCATTGCACATTGAATGCTAGTTTGCTCCATTGCTGAAGCAGATCAAGCTATCTTACACAGCCTTACAGGGAAGAAAGTATACACACAACGAGCTACAGATGACCAATCAGTGTCTCATAAATTTATTACATTTTAAATTTTCCATGTTAACTCACACTGCAACAGCAATGGTCTGGTCCCTTTATCTGCACTGTGTAGAAATTTGTGAATGTTCAGGGGCAAATGGAAATAGATGAGCTAGATAGCCATACTGTGCAACCACAATGACTGGTAGAACATGAGCAAAATAAAGAGTTACAAAAGAGGAAAATATTTTCATTATTTCATTAGCATATTTGCTAGTGTCATGTACAGCTTGAGCAGCAATTTTTCATGCAATGTTTGCATCCCCTATCACACTACTATTGTAGGTATTTGAGAAGCTTGTCTTAATTCTGTATATAACCCAGTTTCCCCCTTTGCATGTGTTATTTCTCAGACTATAGCCGTTTGAAGGCCAACAGGTATAATTACATGATCCTCTTCCTTCTCTCTGCTATTTTTTCCTTGCCCAGTCTTCCAAATAATGTCATATTAGGATTAGAAAATGCTCTTTTGCATCTCCTGATATATGCAAGAAAACCATTTCCTTGGATTTTTGACAACTTCCATTATGGACTTCTTCATTTATGATGGCTGCATAGCTTAACGGCCTCTGCATATACCACACTCCCGCCTACACTGAGCAGCTGAGCCTTTGTTGTGCTTGGGATCATGAAAGGTTTATCACATCCCTTGGATCTTCACTGCAGTACTAGATCTCACCTAATGTGGTTCTACTTAGTAGAAGCAGTATTTAGCAAAATCACTTCAAGCCACGTTCTACTATGCAATCCACATTAATTAACTCCTTACCCCGCCAATGGTCTCTGAGATATTGCCAACTCACCATAAGAGTACTAGAAGAGGATTCTATATAAAACAGCTATGTCTTTTATTTTGAAACGTTAATCACAAATTAGTTGGATGTTCTTCATCACTGCCCCTTAGAAACACACTGTAATACACACATCTTGCTCAATAACCTTCA
Organism: Microhierax caerulescens; assembly: GCA_035590215.1. NCBI lineage: Eukaryota > Metazoa > Chordata > Aves > Falconiformes > Falconidae > Microhierax > Microhierax caerulescens. Next base: position 16,044,028 of record JAVJGJ010000014.1, on the reverse strand, counting down.
GTGTGGAAGGGCATATGTATGGATACTACACGTGTGGTGGACCTCACCTGGAGAGGGATTTTTTACATGAAAATTTAGTGATAGGACAAGGAGGACTAGCTTTAAACTGAAAGAGGGTAGATTTAGATGAGAAACGAGGCAGAAATTCTTTACTGTGAGGGTGGTGAGGCACTGGCACAGGTTGCCCAGAGCAGCTGTGGCTGCCGCATCCCTGGCAGTGCTCAAGGCCAGGCGGGATGGGGCTTTCAGCAACCTGATATAGTAGAAAGTGTCCCTGCCCATGGCAGGGGGGCTTGGAACTAGATGCTCTTTAAGGTGCCTTTCAACTCAAACCATTCCATGATTCTATGATTATCTGAAAGCTTTGACTCTGCTCTTCCTCCCACACTGCACCTAACTCTCACAAGTTTGTAGCATAAGAAACCAGGTGCTCCTCCCTTCCTCCTCTGTCCAAAATCTTGGCTTCAGCATTCCAACAATTTCTTTACTTGATGCCCCCAGAAAGAGTGAAAATATATTTGCAGCCACCCACAGAGCCAGTGTATGTTGCAAAGTCCACTCATGGCATAAATACACAAGAGGATTTTAGGTAAATAGTAAGCAAGTTTAAAAATTATTTTGCAAAGTTTAATTAATTAATCTAAAATTCATGATACCACCTGTTCTTTAATAAAAGGAGTTGGTTACTTCTGACAGTTTAGCTACATACTTGATGCTGATACCCACAGCTTTGTTGGCAGGGCATGTGAAGTACAAATGCTTTGAGTCTTCAGCCTTAAATATTTCATGATATATCCTCACCAATCTCCAATGACTGTACCAGGGGTATCATACACTATCTACAAATTGGCTGGAAGTGTATACACATCGCAGTGTGATTGCACACCCTTTGCTTTTATGAGAGATATGTGCAGCTGGTGTCCATATTCTTGAATAAAAAGAAAAAGACAATCAGAAAAAGTTAGATAAATATACAAATGTACTGTAGCTCAGCACATGTCCCCACAGTTTCTTTGGGTATAGGATAGAAACAAACACAAACATGGAAAAGTGGAAGGGGGAAAACCGAGAATGAGAGTAAAATTAACCCCACAGCAGAATATTAATTTCCAAGTAACTATATGGCACCATTCTGAATATTATATGTGGTTAAGAGTAGGGCTCTGTTTAAAGACAGCCGCTTCCTAAAGGAAACCAAAGTATAATTAAGAAACACATGAAAGTAAGAACTTAGGGACAGCTATTCCATGGCAGAAGGATCTAGTGTTGCTTTAAAAAATCACCCTCTCTCCTCAGTATTACAGAGTAGCCATTTTGAAGGTGACATTTTTAAGTTTGCTGCAGAGACCTAGTAAAGTACTTGAAGAGGTAATCCTTTTGACAGCTAAATAGCTGCCCTCCTGAAAATGAAAAGGAATACCTTTTTCTTGCATAGACTTGCAGATAAAATTAAAACCTTAATTTCTGCACTGGATTGGTGAGTTAAAAACATGTCCCGCTTTAAAAAAAATTACAAAGTTCTAAAATTAAATATTTTTAAAGAAATCTATAATCCTGACAGTGAGGGAAGAAACCAGTGCCCACAATATAAACTTACAACTGACACTGAAATCTTTATAGAGTTGTTTTTTCAAGGGACCTTTCAGCATGTTCCTTTTTAATTTGCACAGACAAAGCAGTTAATTTTTTTCCTAGAGGCCAAAAGTTTTCTGGGCCAGTAAGAAAAAGAAATTAAGAACCCTCTGACTCTGCTTTAACTTGATCTCAGACGCATCTGTGTTGCTCAAGCACTGGAAGGACTGGAAGATGGGACAGGCAGTGTGATGGATGATGTGCAACTAGGTCCAAACAACAAACAAGGAAGGATAAGGCTTATTTTGTTTTCTAATATTGAAATCAACTTTGTCCTGATAGTCTGCAGTCCAAAGTAAATACTTTCATCAAACTACAGTTTAGGGTTTATAATTAAAATTAAACTATATGATTCTTGAAGACTAGATCCTTATGTAAAATGATGGAATATTTTTGTTCAGTTTTTCTGTCTTTTTTAAACATCCTACCAAAGGGTTATGAAATGACTTAGAAGTTCAAGCAAATGAAGCAGAGTCCAAGAAAATGTGTACACAAATCAATCCTGGGTTGACAGGAGCATTTACTGATAGATAGTAGTGTTATTTTGACTGTATTTATATTTTCAATTGAATCCATTCACCTTAGAAACTGTCCTAAAATCTCTCACTTCACAGTTTTACTTGGGAAATGGGAAAGCAGGTTTTTTTAATTTATAATCTCAGCAGCTGGTTCCTGAGTAGATATTAATTTGATGGATATTTTTATTTTTTTATTTATTTATTTTATAAATTTTATTTATTTTATAAAAATTTTATTTTTGCTTCAGCAGATCCCTTTGATTGTCCTCACCAACCATTTTCTGGTTGACAGGATCACACAAATGTGCTTATGCATTACAAACAAGACTACTTGGTTTTAGCACAGAATAGTACTGAAGAGCATGATAAGGCATAAAGAAAGGTTGAGGAGATCATATTGGAATAGATACAGCAACAGGCACTGCAGGTCCATTTGACCTTGTAGTGGGATGGTCTGCCAGGAAAAGTTCTTCCAGGAGAGGGTGTAGTCGATCTAAGATGCAATCAGATGTTCTCCTTAGATGGATAATACCATATTTAGTGGAGGCCTCAATGCACTGAAACGCTGTATCTCTTTCCAAACACCTCGGGACCATTTATGCTGGCCAATACAGGGAACAATCATAGCGCAACATCCTTTAAAATTGAAAGTGAGAAGATGGGAAAATCGTAAGATTTATGTTGTAATAATAATACACCCCTGAGTGTGAAAGACTGAAGATAATTTTGCAAGATATAGGACAAGTTTGTCTAATGGAAGTAGAATCTTACTGTTGCTACTGGTTGCATAATCCTTCAGTGAAATTTTTGGAACAACCTTTCTTTTGCTCCTTTATGACTGATGGCTCATGGAAGAACTTTCTCTATATTCTTCTGCATTTAACAAGAAACTTCTGGCCAGAGCAGGAAAGTTAAAGAAGTTTGAACTACAGGCAAAAGTCTCACTTTTTCCTTAACTTCTCAACTTCCACTGCTGAATGTCTTTTCAATCTCTCTATAGAAAGTAAAAGTAGCATCATTTATATTAGTGGGTTTTCTGTTAAAAATAATTTGAGTAATATTATATTCAGCCATAGCCATAAAAAGGAACAGTAACACATGCCCCTGGATCTTGAAGTGCCCAAGCAAGCAACAGTTACTATCCCTCCAGGTGTATTAGGGAAATTAGGTGGGATGGAATGTAAAAGGAACAGGGAATATGGACATGGTCTTTTTCGTTATACTTCCCACCCACTCCTAATAAATAGTGATTATGGCATCCTTGTTGACATTTTTAGATTAGCAGCACAAACCTTTCACAAAGAAAGAATAAAACCTGTGGTTTTGCTTCTGGGATTCATTCATTCATTCTTTAGTATAGCTAGACTTTTCCTGGTGCAGCCTATGGTGACATAGGGCTTTAGTTTAGTCTGATCACTGTCTGCTCCTATGTTTTGTACATATTTTAAATTTTACTCCTGAGTTTACTTCTACTATGTGTCTTGACATGTCTCCTGTGCATAGACTAACAGAAAATGGAGAGGAGATTCTGCATGGATTCACAAGAGAAAATCTTGGATAGGATCCTCTAGGGAATATTGCCAAAGTCAAAAGAAGACTCAGAGCAATGAAGTAATTTCTTCTCTTACCATAGATCAGAATTTAAACAGAAATGTATAAAAGTATTAACTAGAAGTATAGAATTGTATCATTTAACATTAGTGCATGGTTCTACAAATAATTTAACATGTGGGGCTTTATTTTTATATATTAAATGCTAAATAGCTTCATATTTGCTCTGGTTTTGGCTGGGATAGGGTTAATTTTCTTCATAGTAGCTGGTATGGGGCTATGTTCTGGATTTGTGCTGGAAACAGCGTTGATAATACAGGGATGTTTTAGTTACTGTTGAAGGGTGCTTGCACAGAGCCTTTTCTGCTTCTCACAGCATCCCTCAGCCAGAGGGCTGGGGGTGCACAAGGAGCTGGGAGGGGACACAGCCAGGACAGCTGACCCCAACTGGCCAAAGGGATATTCCATGCCATATGATGTCGTGCTCAGCATATAAAGCTGGGGGG
>JAVJGJ010000014.1:16018969-16033063 GCA_035590215.1 Microhierax caerulescens | reverse complement strand
GGGCTGGCTTCAGGGGTGGTGGGTTGGTCGATGTAGATAAGGTGCAGCTGTGGCTGGTTCTGGTAAGGGGTTGAGAGCCAGTGAAGAGAGAGCAGCTGAGGAAGAAGCAAGAGAAGAGAGAGAACAAATGAGGTGAAACAAAGAGAAGACAGCAGAGGGACTGTATGAAGAGTGTGTTGGTATGTGATGGTAAAAGACCTTGCTGTAGCTTGATAGTTTGGAGAGTGCTGTGACAGTCTCTGACATTAATCTTTTTATTGATATTGAAGGTAGGTTTTAATCACCTGTAGGTTACATCTCCAAAGATATTTGATAAGTTCTGGGTGATGATCCAAACCAAAACCCATTGCAATTAAACCCAAGAAACAGCCTGACAGAACAGAAAGTCTTTTTATACTGTTCTTGGTTTTCTCTACCCAACTCATCATACCCATCATGACCAATGTAACCAAGGAAGGAAAAAAATCAAGGGGCTTGCATTTGACACCTGGCTAGAATAACCAGGACTTTGGGAATAGAGATTTTTATTTGTTTTACCTCCAAATTTTGTGCCTTCTAAGTCATGTGTTTCCAAACAAAGCCTGACAATTGGGAATATTTATGCTGAAAAAAATAATCTTAATTTCTGGTTTTACTTATAAATAGTTTATGCCCTTTAATGGTCTAATGGCTTTTTTTAAGAAGTTCATTGATTAACCATGACATTCTATTAGACCATGTATAAAGACCAATGGAATTAGAATAATGTAAATAATTTACGTTTTCTTCAGAGTGTCCTGTAGACACAGAGTCACAGAATGGTCAGGGTTGGAAAGGGACCTCTAGAGATCATCTAGTCCAACCTCCTGCCAAAGCAGATTCACCTACAGCAGGCTGCACAGAGTCACGTCCAAGCTGGTTTTGAATGTCTCCAAAGAAGACTCCACAGCGTCTTTGTCAGCCTGTTCCAGTGTTCTTGTCATCCTCAAGTAAAGAACTTTCTCTTCATATTCAGATGGAACTTCTTGTGTTGCAGTTTGTGCCCATTGCCTCTTATCCTGTCGCTGGGCACTACTGAAAAGAGCCTGGCCCCGTCCTCTTGACACCCACCCTTTAGATATTTGTAGATGTGGATAAGATGCCCTCTCAGTCTTCTCTTCCCGAGTCTAACCAGGCCCAGCTCTCTCAGCCTTTCCTCACAAGGGGTATGTTCCAGTCCCCTCACCATCTTCATAGCCCTTTGCTGGACCCTCTCCAGTAGTTCCCTGTCTCTCTTGAACTGGGGAGACCAGAACTGGACACAGCTCTCCAGATGGGGCCTCACCAGGGCAGAGTAGTATTTTGCTGGAGGAAGTGAAGCAATTTATGACTGGCAGGAGTTTCAATTTATAAGCCAGGATCACTCGGAGATATGGAGAGAATAAACTGAAATGCTTGTTTCTCTAGAAGATTTTCATAGGAAATATAAGTAGAGTACAAATCTAGGTTTATGCAAAACTAAATTATCCATTTAGAAAACACACCAACTGTCAATGCAAGAATATATTTGAACGTGTGCTAAGTGAATTCAGCATATTGCTGTTTAAAACACACTGCTCCCCAAGGTGTCTGGAATTGAGAACATAGGCTTTGCCACAACTGCATCTTTATCAGTTGTACCTGGAACAAAAGGCAGCTCATGTACAAAGCACAGCAGTAACTAACCTTTGCCTGGAGGATACTAAGACAAGTGGTCCAGCCTTGTGATCATTGTAAGGTCTGACCTCAATTATGGCTTTAACTGATGACAATATTTATCTATTGCTTATATCAAAATATGAAGTAACAGAATTTTCTTAGCCACTTCATTATTTTCATAGATAAATAATAGCAGCACCATTTATACATTTTCCCTTTAGATTACTTCAGGGTTTAACTTCCATATTTTGAAAATTGGAAATAGTGGGCATAAAATTCACACTTCTTTAAAAGGTAAGTCTTTTAGCTTCTTCCAAAACTGAGTTTCAAGTATCCAAACCAAACATGCAGTTGGTGTGCTAAGGTTGGGGACAACATTACTCACATACTTTAATATGCATTTATTTACGCTGCCATGCTAATGCTTTCCGTTACTATTTAGGTTCAGTGGTACCAACAGTGAAGGAACACTATTACATGTGTGTCCTTTTACATACCTAGAACACTGTAAGTAATGAAATTAGAAATATTTCTTGGTACTCCTGTTATTAAACATAATCAATAAAATCACATAGGAAGTTTTAATGCAGACATTTCCCCTATTTTGAGTACTTCATTGTGGAAATATAATGATTCTTTCTTTCCCTTTGTTTCCACTTTTTTTTTTTTTTTTAATACAACAAGGTTGTATTCTTTCCTAAATCTCCAAATATTTAAGCTGAAAACAAAGAGATTTCTTTATATGGAAATTTATCAGCATCTGTCTATCTGGGTTGATTTTCAGAGGGACTGGCATTTGTAGGTACAGTGGTTTGTTTTTCTTGAGCTGTGAAGCAGCAGCAGGCAGCCATCCTCAGCATGCTCGGCAGTAAAAGGGTAATAGGAAGAGGTGAAGATCTGGGGTTTGATTCCAGATGAGGGAGAGGAGCATTCTGCAATAAAGAAGGAACTTTCTGCTCTGCCCATCCCACCTGCCTCCAGCCTAGCCCTAGCCCTGGCACTGGTTCCCAGCTTCAGTGACAGTGTTTCTGGGATGCTTCTCAATGCTTACCTCTACAGTAGTAAATTAAATAGGGCCAGGACTCCGGGCGAAGCACTGCCCTGGGACTGTCTGTGCTGATTAATAGCTAGCATTGTCTCTGGCAAGGTTTGGGCCAGGCACCAGACCATCGTGGTCAACACCCATTTAGGATTCAGGGAGCAGTACACAGGCCAGGGACTCTTCTGCAGACACTCTGGATGAAGCCACTCTGTTTTGAATGGAAAGGGGTCTAGTCATGTCATGCCACGACCTACTGTTTTTCTTCTGGGCCAGTCAATGAACTCTCTGCATCTTTCCAAAGTGCAAAAGGCTGGTGTTTACACCACTAAATTTAGACTTTTTTTATTTTAGTTGGAGAGGTTTCGGGAGCACTTACACAATCAACCATCTGTGGATGAGAGGGGGCTGTAGTGCCTGGTGTGGGAGCTGTCGTAAACAGCAACAATCCAGTTGCCATGCTGATAGTACTCTTTCCAGCAGAATTTTCCAGCAGAAAAGAAGACTGTCTGTGTGTAGCCTAGATTCAAGGTGAACTGCATATACCTGAGGATTTTAGAGCTCTCAGATACCAATCCATAAATGGAGTCCTCAAAGAGAAAGGAAGCCGTGCTTTCTTACCACATCTAACATCTAACTTCAATCCTGTGATCACTGTGACATTTATGTTAAAGAGAGAATTGAGCAGTTTGCATTGACTGTTATTCAAAGATTGTCCTTAATGGAGATTGTCCTTAAATTGTGTCCTGTTAGACAGGCCAAGTACTCGGGATTCTTATCAAACATGTATTTGTTAATAATTCATTAAAGGTGTCACTTTCTATGGCTATTTATGGATATCGACAGGCGTGTCTAATGAGAAGGGACAAGGTACAAATCTACATTATTATTATAATTATTGTTATTCACTCTGTAACCTGTTCAAGCTAGTAATGTGTAAGCATATCTTAATGACTGACATTGCAGCATCCCCAGACCAGATGCTTTTGAACATTGATGTAAATCTGCAATGTCTCTACTCACCTAGATGGAACCAGATCTGTATGTACTGAAGAATACTTCCTTTTACTTTTTATTTTCACAGTGTCTCTTGTCCATGATGGGTTTGCTCTTTAGCAACATCTTCAGGAACTGAGGAGGAAAATGAAGAATTGAATATGTTTTTTCATCATATAATTTTCTTTGCCTGTGTATTTTGCCTTGTGCCTGCAAAGACACAGATAGTTAAAGGACCCAAATGATGTGCATGTGTGCAGGTATAAGCATGGGGAAACAGCAGGCATAAGATAGGGAACACTTCTGATTGCCAGAAAAATGAATAATGAGTCCAAAAGTCATACTAACAATGTCAGGCAAAGTTAGATCAGTAAAAATATCCCATAAAAATTTATTTCCATTAAAACTTATTGTAAGCATAATTGAAGACATTTAACAATCTAGTATAGCGAACATCCAGTCTCCTAAAAATAATTTGTTCTACAGATAATTACCACTTGGCTGAACCATTGTTTATGGCTATTAAATAATTATTCAAGTGTACAGATTTGGATACATAAACGTTCTGTGCCTCCTCATGAAGGAGACCAGGTTAAACACTAAATATGCACAATATAATTTTCAATTCACTTACCATATTCTGGAGCGGTAATATTCACCAAGAAAGATGGTTAACTTTCTGCTTTCATTACCATCTTTGTTATGCAAAGGTAAAATACTATATTAGTAGTTTTCCCTTCTTGACTTTATGACTGCTACTCACCTTTTTCCCAGGGATAACAGGTGACGCATAAAACAATAAAAGCTGTGTCCAAGCTAATCAAAAGAATTGAAAGAAGAGCTATCAATGAAATAAAGTACTGATTCTTTCTTTTGATAGTCATGTTTGTCCCTCAGCTCTCCTTCATTGTTGCTTTCGGGCTTATTAGTTTTATTTTTTCTAAAATGCTTTATCTCCAGTTAGCAAACAAGTAGCATCTCTCAAAGATTAAGGTACTATTTCCTGGTAAGAACATAGTGTTCTCAACCAGCCCAGACTGTTGATGGGCTTCTCATTCTTCAGTGATACCATTCAGGTGTGACCCTTCTTTACCCTACATCCTGACATCAAGTGATCAACTGAATCTGATGAGGGATCCAGCTTACATATTATTTGTTTTGGGGTTTATTATGGCAAAGCAGTAGGTATTATTTTGCCAACCAGTTCATATTTAAGACTCGCTGTCAGGCACAGAAATCTTTGTAACGCAGGCAAGCCTGAGAGTTTTATATCTACAGGATTTGTGTTCCTGTACTTGAATTTTAATTTAGTAACCCCCAGGGTAAAGTGTGCTCTTGATTATTTTGGAGGAATAAGGAAGAGAAATCAGCACAAATCTGTACACATACATATAAAGGGTAATTGAAGTGGCTATTTAATAACTTTTGGCTTCCTCTTTTTTTATGCATCCAGACACTGAAATGAGTACACATCCTTTAATGTAGGAGTGGTGTGTCTAGTCAGTCCACCAATATTATCTTATGCAGATATCACTGAGCTATGTTATGAAGTGATCCTTATGCCTTAAGATCTCATTCTTACTAAAGACATCCTGTACAATAACTACAATTAAAATCATAAGGTCATAGAGTTCTACATTTGTTACAAGCCAAGTGTCACCACAGATATTTTTCATTAGATTTAGAATAGAACTATAAAATTTGTGGAAACTAAAGAAACTCATAAAAATGGAAATGCAAACATTAGAACAAATTAGCATGTCTTGTCTTAGAAAGTCATGTAATTAGCTGTACTTCTCAGCTTCAGGCTAGCCATACTTTACTTACATAACAACACAGTGGTTTAGCTTTTTGAAAAGCAGAGTTAAAAGTTGCATCATTTATTTTCTTGTCTTTCTCTGAATCAGTCAATACTGTGGTATGTTTGAAACCATTCAATATCCAGTGCACCATAGTTACCTTATCTTACCATAAAGGTTTAAATGTTTTCTTATTCTTAACCATAGCTGACACTGAGCATTTTTGACAAAAAGAAAGCAAGTCTATTGATTAGAACAGTTTTGTCCAAAATAGAAAGTACTTTTGAAATAAATTTCTGTGCTACATTTGAGAATAAATGCTACAGCAACAATCAGAGAACAATAACATGTATCTTCCTTCCTTTTAAAATTAAACTCTTCTCTTCAAAATCAAACAAACATGCCATTGAACACAATGGAAGTTCTGATTTGAAAAAAGAAGGAAAGGAAGATGAGGTCTGGAGTGAGGAATTTATTTTAAGGTGAAAACAATCAAGTAGAAGACATTGTTCAGAATTTGTAACTACGCTCTTTTACACATGGATTGCATGTGGAGGAAAGCGGGAGTGAATGTGCAATACCCTGGCCAAAGTGTCTGCCACCAGCACTAAACGTGGCTGCTGTGACTGAAGTGACCAGTGTAACAGACCAGGACCTTGTCCTTTTGAGGCAGAAGGAATGTCCTCTTCTCCCAGTTGTTCCTGGGGGATGTGGGGACTTGTCCTCCTCATCCTCCCCTCTCAGCTCTGCCTGCTTGAGGAATGTGAAAGGAAAAGGAATAGGAAGGAGAATAAAAAATAAAGGAAGGATGAAAAAGCTCCCTAAATCCATAATCACATTGCACCAGCGCTCCTTGTATGTAGGTACAAATGAGCACCCTAGAGCAAGCGTATGGAGACAATTTTTAGCAGTGGCTGAGCAGTCCGATGACCTAGTCTTAAACAACACTATGTCTTGGGGATAACAGTGTTGAAATCCACAAAATGACCATCTGGACCCAGGCTAAGGCCAGCTCTTGAACTCTTACCCACAACGATAAGCGTCCTGGTCTTCAAGCTTGTAAGCTCAAGTCAGTGTGATGCTTTCTGGTGACAGCTACTTATTTAGAAGAGAATGGTTTGGATCTGAGTTTCATGAATAATTAATTGTTCAAACTACTGTTTATAAAAATCCCAGATCTTCAGCTAACCACTCAATTTTCTCTAAGCAGTAATTATCCACACATACAGAAAGCACTAATGACTTACCACCTCTCCTTTGATAACATGCTGCTTTCTCCAACTGTTTCACAACCGCTCCCGTCTCCTCTATTATTTCAGTAACGTAAGTTAAAATTAAAGCAGTTGTTTTCAGCTTCCACCTGTCCTGAAGGTTCCAATTTCTATTTCAGTTTTGTTCTGAAACATTCATTCATGTTTTCCAGCTATCCTGTGTTTTAATGAAAGCCAATTACCTCTTCCTATAAGCCTCAGCCTGATGAAATAAATTGTAGAGGTCCAAGTCCTAAAGAGTTCCCTGGATGGGCAAAAGGCTACACTGGCATTAAAAGCTTTAGAGTAAGATCAGATTTTTTGAATGAGAATAAAAAGGTCTTATTTCATGTCAGCTTGCTTGGAACTAAATTGGAAGCTGGAAGCTAGATATCCCAAAGAACATGGCAGGAGGCATCTAATTTGGAAAAGCGGTACCAAGACTGCAGCACACTGATACAACCTATTTACATCCTACTTGATCCATGGAGTTTGGCATGTAAGGTGAAAAGCATTACAGAAACCTTGATTTTCTCTTCAATTGCTCACTGCAGCATAATACTAAAAATAGCCATATGTTCAGATATCTGTAATAGGAATTGTTCTTGGGGCTAATGTTTTGGAGGTTTTTGTGTTTTTTTTTTTTCCCTCATGGCTAACACTTACCCAGATTTTGGTAAACCATCTGTCAAATGGAAGAATATTGAGCTCTTACCAAACCACAGGGATAGTAATTCAAGCAGCTAATAACAAGAGATGAAATAATACATACTGAGCAAGGCTTACAGAGTAATTACCAGCTCTTAACAAAGCTAAAGTAGAGGATAATAGCTGGCTTATTTAAAATGATTATTTTTTTTTTCCCCAACCATTAAGAACCAGTTTCTGGACAATACCACTACATATGAATCTGAGCACATTTGCCCACATTCTCTTAAACATAAATCATTGCTGACAATGACACTAACAATATAGTAGGAACATCCTCGATCTGCTTAATGGGTGGAATTCAGTTTGTGAAGAGGGTTTAAATAGGGCTAGGCAAGAAATATGACCATTGCAATTTTACATAATGAAATAACAAGGGATTCAGAACATAGAGAATGCAGGCTCAAATTCCTCTTGAATCTGATATGTTACTAGTCAAACACTATTTTTTAAATACAGATTTTTGCATTTATACAGTGGGCATGTAGCTGACACAGCAAAGCAAATCCTGTGTATGTTACATGTTGCTGTAAATTGCCCCTAAATTTCAGGAGCTGAGCATAAATATGTCCCCAAAAGGAGATTTTACACCATTTTTCTTCCCTGAACTTTGTTGTTTTTTTTTTTTTATTATTTTTGACACAGCTTTTTATTCAGGATTTAAATAATAGACTGTGCTGAGCACCTCATATAAAACCTTTATCTGCTGAAGCCAATGCTGTTGAAAGAACTCAACAGAGCAAGGAAGCTCGGGTCAGGGGCTGGTTCACAGTTTACCTGGCGGGGTCGGGGGTACGGGGGGGGGGGAGTTATTTCTGCTACTAATCTCTTTGGAAGGTGAGGACACATGTCTGTGTAGCAGAACATACCTTCGCAGGGAGCTGGAATGCATGTCAGGCTGGGGAAATATTCACAGGTTTGGAGAAACTGGCTTCTTCTGAAAACAGTGTTAATGTAATTTTGTTTAAATATTGTTATTAAGCAGCACTGAAGAAAAATGCTGTCTTAACTCAAATGTATAATTTCTTTCTTATCTCAGTCATATATGGTGTGTAACATAACGTATATTTTTAAAATCTTTTTTCTTTCTAGAAAGAAAACATGACCTTAGACTGTTTTCTGTATAGCTGCTTTTTAAGATACACTGAAAGTCTCAGAAGCCTTGCTTTCTTTCCTTTTTCATTGTAATTTGTTTTTTTTTTCATTGAAATTCATATTAGCAAATAGTAATATTGTTGCGGTTTCATTTGTATTACAGAAATTATATGGACAATCAAACTGAGATGCAAAAAAGAGCTTTGAAATAAATGCAGCTGGATACATTGTCAAATATTTTCCCAATGCTGTAAAAACTGGAGATTTCTAAAACAAGATCTAATGATCTAATACAATCAAAAAATCAAAAGCACCAGTTCCATTATGATGGAGATTCGTATACTATATGGAGCTTCGGAAACTGGAAAATATCCATTCACACATTTGCGGAATAATGGATGTGAAACCTTAGTTGAGCCTACAGAAGATCGATTCCTGCATAGCTTACCATATCAATATTTCCCTGCACAGGCTCAGCTGGCCTCTTTCAAAATTGAGCCTAGCATGGGCTTAATTCTGAGCCACATCGAATTTGCATCTGATGTATCTTCATGAAGTCAGTGGGCTCATGCCCTTAAATTTAAATGCTGGTACATAGTAACTGTTCCGGAAAAGCAGCTGGATTGTTTATGAGAGACTTCTAAAGGGCATTTGCTTGCTGAAAAATATTTCATTTCCAAGACTAATGTCAAAAACTTGCTGTGACTTTCAGTCTTCTGAGCTAAAACTATTCTATTCGCGAGATCGTATGTATTAAAGTTGAAAAAAAAAATAAAAATCTCTATTACCGGATTTTGCTTTGAGAAAGATCTTAACCACAGAAAAATTCATGATCAGAAAATGGCTGAAATTTAAATCTGAATGAGGATACAGGAAGCAGACTGCATGGAAATCTCTTCTCGGTGTGTAAGTGTTGGCTTACCATCTCACATTATTTTAAGGACCACAGGTTGCATGTTCAACTACAGTCAATAGCTTTTGTCATAACATTTAGTCTTCTGGTACTGAAATGCATGATCTTCTCCCAAATTACTGTTAATCCATCCTGAAATATAAGGATTTGTGTTTCCAGACTACTTATTTTCTATTTAAAGTTTCTGTCTTTTGACACCTATACCCTTGTAATTTCAGGCTTCTACCTGGTTGGTTTCTAGTCTAAATCAATGCAATTTATTTAAAATTATTCTTGACTTTATATACATTTTCTCCCTGACAGTCCATTATACATTTAAAAGAATAGTTTTATCACCTTTTTTTTTTTTTTAAACTGCACAAATCAGGCTATTTTAGTTCTTTAATGAAAAAAAGCTCAGTTCCCATGATAATTCTGACAGTTCTCTCATCCAGTTCTCCCAATGTGATTTTTATATTTTTTTAACAGAATGACTAAAATTTCACATGATATTCCTAAGGAAGTTCCACCACTGTGACATGAGTATTTTTGTATCTCAAATACAAATTCCCCAAATGATGCATACTGCAGTCTTTTTTTCAGTGTCGAATGGATGGTTTATTCTTGTGACTATTAATGTGGGGGTTTTTTTCTCCACAAATTCCACAACTGAATCCTCAATTTATAGCCCAAAGGTTTGGATTTGGATGTACATAATGTTTATACTTTGAGCTGATTTATTTTGTTCTATTTCCATGATTCCTATACTTCAAGCTACCCCATTTTTCCCTCAATTTTGTTACTGATATTAGTCTCCATTTCACCCCCACAGAGGTATCATCAGAACATCACCTTTGCATACTCTATTTCTTTTACTGTAGACTTTATGAAATTATATGGACCACTCTGCAATTTCATGGCATTATTTCTCATTCTTCATGCACAGCTTAGCACCGCTGACAAGCTGCTGCCACTTTGTTTGCATAAGAACAAAAATGTCTCATTGAAACATATGCAGTAAAATTCTTGCAGCTCCCATAAGAAAACCTGCTATGAAGACCAGGTATAACACTGAAAAACTGCCAGCTGTGCAGTATTCTTTTTGCTCACTTTTCTTGTAAACTGCTTAACATATCGTGGTCTATGTTGTTAAAAGGATATAGTATTATAAACATGTGTAGGAAATGCAACATAGTTATATTAATGTTCCTATTGGGAACCTAATTCTTGTATTTCCTGCTTAGGATTCCCTAAAGCCCCTCTAATATATGCCTAATTGTATTCATGTGAGAGTATTCCCAGTGAAAAAATTGAAATTACATTGGGTAGGAAGTTATGCACATGTTGTAAGTCCTTGTAAGATCCGAAAATTCTGGGACTTAACTCGGGAATCCATATCCTGATTCAAAGGTGGTAGCCAACTCATGTTATAAGGTATTAAACTGAAAACTTCATTTTTTCATTTATCATTTTTATTACACTGAAAAGTTCATTTAAAACCAAAACTACTTCTTATAACATTCTGACACCTGTACCTTGACTTCATAGCTAATTATAATTGATCTGTCAGTAGAATTTCCTATTTGTTAGCTTCAGTTTATAAGACTTCAGTGAAATAAACCATATATGTTCCTTTAATCTTCACAAGTTAGCAGAGGAGGTTGAGAACAAAGAACATGGGTTTAATGTATGTAATTGCAAAACTTGATTCGGATTGTGAAACATCTTTGGTTTTCTTTTCCTAATTGAAAAAACACTTATTTATGTTAGTGCATTGACATATAAAAACATTATCATAAATTAGCAAGTTCTTATGCAACCCTCAAACTACTGCATTTTAAAGTATTGTAGCCAAGGTAATGGATGAATAACACACTGCCAGCACTCCAGATGTGGATGTGAAACTACTAGGTATGGAACGCTAAAAAAAGATGCAGATTTTCAAACGGGGTTTTCAAAAGCTGTTACAAAGTTGTAGAAGTAGAACCCTGATGCCATTGAACTGTCTTGACTGAGAAGAGTGAAAAGAACAGTGACTCTGAACGAGTTTCCTTTTAATGTGGATTTAGAAAAGAGGACAAGAATTGATATCTGGGGCTACAGGGGGACAGCAAGGAGTGGATTTGATGAGAGAGGGCCAAAGCACATATGCTTAGTTCTTGCTGAGATCCAGCTTAGCAGTCCTCACCCACGATAACAGAATGTGAATCATTTTTTGTGACCTGCTGTAGAAAAAAAGGAACAGGAATTTTTAACAGTAGAATTGTCTTTCTTTTCTATCCCTGCAAGGATGGGGACAGACTAGGGGTTTCCACAGTGGAGCCAAGTTTTATCAAGGTAGAAGTGAGCTTTTCCTTGTTGCTGCTTACTAGGGGTGTGGGGTGGAGGAAAGATCCCCAGCCCATCAGAAACAGAAGCAAACTGCAGAGAAGATTATTTCTGAAACAACTGAGAGGTGAAACTAGATGTACTGCTGGTATCGCTTCACTAAGTGAAGAGGCACCTCTTCTGTCCCCATGCTGAAATATCATCCAAGGGGAGACATGTAGGACCTGAGCAAGGATGTGTGTCAGATTGGGAAGATCATAAACTGACAGTAGTAATGAGTAAGTGTGATGAGTTTCTGCCAAATAATCCCAGATAGATAAAATTTAGAACAATTTCAATCCCATCTATCACATGTTGTCATTTTTGTGTGTGTCCAAGACAAGGAAGCACGATGTACCCTTGCTAATTAAAACTTTGCTGATATTGCTTATAAAGAAACCTGGCTTGGAAATTTTGAAGAACCGAATCTAAAAGGAAGAATAAACCCACATAAAAATACTTTCACTCTCCCAAAATTTACACACTAAAACATGTATCTAAGAGGGCAGTCCAGTGTCTTCATGGTTCATTTGAAACATTTGAATCCAGGAACTACAGAATTCTTACAAATTCACCCTAATTAAAATCTGGTTAGAACTGATTCATTGGAAATTAAGCCCTTTAAAAATTATATGGATCCAAGGTTTGGAATTGGGCATTATACAATTTTTGTTCCCTCCTCTGGGTGGAAAATAGCTTCTTCGGCAGCTCTTCATCAAGAACAATGAATCATGCCGATGATGTTACGATGTGATGACCATCACGATGTACAGGTCTCACCACTTTTTTCCCCACCCTACCCTACCCTGCATCTTGCCTCAGCTCACAACACTGTGCACACTTTTGATCTAGCCCATAAAAATCAAAACAATAGTTGACCTCCCACAGGCCAAGTATCCACTCCAATGTAATGAACTCAAAATAATAGTTCCTCCCAGCATGTGCCTAAATACCAGGGCTAAAATACCCAGTGTTCCCCCAGTGAACAACAAAGGTTCTCATACATCCCTTACCTGTCATATCTGCATCCTGGTATCAAAGTCATATGCAGTGACGGTGTGGAGGGGTTTTTTGTCTCCTAAAATTATTGTTCTTTTCTAGATACTTTCCAGTTTGGCAATGCTTTTGTCATACTGCAGCGTTCCAACTGAGACTTCAACAGTGATAAAATGCAAACAGATGAGTTGCCTTATTTTTATTTTATTTATTTATTTTTTTATGTAGAGCATACCAAAAAGTAGAGTCAAAAAAAGTATTTGCGTTTGTGAACATGTATATGTCTCATATCCCTTTTTGTTATCTATTGCTTTTCCTTTTTCACTTCTCCGATTTCATGACACTGGTTCTATTTTAAAAGATGACTTCTTGTTCTCATCCTGATCTTTTTCTAAAGGGTTTGTTAGTCCTGCCTGCATGGTATCAACTGCAAAGAGCATAAATTGAACCTTTATACTACCTCCTGTCACTATAGAAAATACAAATATAATTGAGCTCTGAAGAGTCCCCTTTGAGCCTTTAAGATTCCTTTTAATGTTGGTGATAAGTGCATATTCTCAGTGATTTCTTTCTAGTCAATTGCACACCTACCTGATGGTGATTTCATCTTCACCACACTTCTTCAGCATGCTTCTGAGAATCACGCAATCAGAGAATACTATAAGACAGTGCTAAAAATCATACTGAACTCAAAGTATGTTACATTTACTACCTTTCTGTTATCCTTTAAATGACTTGTTTTATCTTAAAAAATAAGGCTTGATTTATTCGTAAAGAACTAATGTTGTTTATTTTTTATTACCATCTTACCTTCTAGATACTTAATCTGATTGACTAATGATTTGTTGCAAGGATTATGTTTGAGTGATGTGAGCTATAATTTTTGAAGTCCTCCACACTCTCCCTTTCAAGGATAAATAATATGTTATTCTGTTCTTCACAATTCTTAAACATAATTGCTAGTAATTCAGCCATTACATTGTCCAGTTCCTCTAGTGCCTTAAGGTGACTCAGAACTTCCTTACTTGAATACATCTATCTCATCTAAAAACTTATTTAGCCTAGTTTTTTTGTACATTTTATTTTTAAAATTAATGCATTTAAAGATATGGTTATTGTCAATATCTTTCTTTGAAACTGAGAGAAAGGTATTTAATGTGCAAGTTTTTTTGTCCCCATTCACTTCTAACTCCCCCCCCCCTTTCTTTTTTTTATTGACTAAGCTACACTCTTTTTTTTCTTTTTTTTTTAAACCTCATGATATGACATTTATGTTCTGTGTCTTGCTCTAGTATC
>JAVJGJ010000014.1:15976684-16018869 GCA_035590215.1 Microhierax caerulescens | reverse complement strand
GTCTTCAAGACAAGGCAGTACACTTACAAAAACTGTGAATCAGACAAGTCTGAAGACAACTACTGCTTCTCCAAGCAGCAGCAGGATGTCTCCAGCAAGATTCTGCTCACAGCATACCTGATGACCTGGCTTTCCCTTCATGATATTGCTGGGCACATGAATGCCTCATGCAATTTTAGGTGTATTCTATAACACCACCTTTCCATTTCTATGGTTTCACATGTATAAGACGACTATGTTATAATTACAGAATTGCGTTGCTGTAGTCTTCAAGGATAGATCCACAATATGAAGTAATTAGTAGACTAACTACCTCTTACACTAGGAATTACACCAGGACACTACCTATCAAGTACACTTTTTTCTTTTGCTCAGTACGCCTCCACAAGCTTTAGTGGGAATATATCAATTTGCACAGGTAGTGTGTTTGGAGTCCTGTATCCTCCCAGTGCTACAAAGCTGTTACCAATGCAACAGAAAAGAGTTTGAAATGCAATTATATTGGGAGAATGTTCTCTAATATATTTTAAATTTGACATCTGGATCTTGCCTTTTTCTTTGTAAAAGTAGCAAAATATCTACAGACTGAAGGTAGTACAGTTCAAAGCAAGGGTGACCCCCTAACCTGACAACACTTCAGAATTTGTGCGGTTGCTCAACTTAAAAAGCAATTAAACCAATTGGTCTTCAAGGTACATAAAAAAATCTGAGTTTTAAAGACCAGACTTTAAACCCCTAAAGGCAAATCAGAGCATGACCCCATTGCTTCAGGTCCTGGTTTGAACATCTTCTCTAGTTTGTTTTGCTGATATTTTATCCTTATTTTTTGTGCCAACAATCCTCTTGGTGGTATCACAGTATTTCTCCTGGACCATAGGCCACACTGATGAGATGTTCTTCTGTAAAAAAGAAAAAAGAAGCACTCATGGACACATCCACCAGCTTTGATCTATGTAGCTATTGGTGGTGGCAGTGATACAGCCTCCATATGATAGCTGCACTGGATCCATGCAGAGATGTATTTTGCTAGGACTGTAGTTCTCTCTCATGTCTATAAGAGACCTTAGCAGGAAGGGTGACCTCCTTCCCTTGATACCTCCTACTCACTTTCTTCAAAGCTCATATAAGCCTTGAACATTTTTTATCCTTGGAGTCAACTGTTTAAAAGCATCCACTTGAATGACAAGGATTTCTTTTTTCTGAAGCATGAGAATATGGCTTATTTGAAAGAGTTTGCAGAGATTGCTCCCTTTCTCTTTGCAGATGATAATTACACTACTGCATGAGAGTATTAAAGATCTTTCTCATAAACTAAAAGTGTCAGCTATAAATATAGCATAGGTAGTGCTTGTGTGAACAGGATAGCATGCAGCTGCACTGAGGTAACTGACTGGCATACATTAATTCTATAGCATCAGATGAAATTATATGAGACCAGGTTATAGACAAAAGTGCCTCTCAGACAGGTAAGAAATTCCTTCTTGAATCATATCTGACCTTCCAAAAGGTTATAACCATTTCTCGTCCAATTGAATTGACAATGGTCGATGTGGTAAGTCAAGGTACAGCAAGCACTGTTCATGCTGTGCAAACATTACTGATGTAGGTTAAAGCATGACCTACAAAAATGACAAAGGCAGGAAAAATTCAGAATCACAAACTCAGCAAATTGAAAAGATGCAAGAAAAATACTTTTGCTATGTGGACCTAGAAAATTCACTGAAAACCACAACATACCTCTAAAGACAACTATACTGAATGTACTGCTTAAGTACTAGATTTTAACCTAAGCAATGCTATAGGTTCTAATATAAATAAGTGAATTAAGTTATTTTTTCATACATTCCTTTTTCCAGTGTTGCAAAAAAAACCAATTACAAATATTTAAAATACTGCTTAGGTTTCTGCTGTGCTGGGAGGCTAGCCACAGACTGAGTTTGTTAGCCATACACACAGCAGTTTCTCTATTTAAATCTATTTTCTTAATTCTTTAAAAATTTCTCAGTTGCATGCTCTACATTCTAAGCCAGCTACACATGAACCGAATTCCCATGTAAGTTATCTGTAGGTTGCTATGTTGGAGGTTAGGGATGCCTTTCAGCTCTAAGACTTGCATAAAGTTCAGCTAAAGAAAATTAAATTCTTCCACCTGGAGAATAACCTCATGCAATGTGGGCTCCAGCTGGAGTAGAATATACCTTTGCTGAGAACAGCCTGTCCATGTAGACAACTAATTGAACAGGTACCTGCCGTATGCTCTTGCAGCAAACAAGTAGCTGCATAAAACATAACAGTAGAACAAGTGTAGTCAGAAGGTGAAGGAAAGTGATGATTTCCATCTATTTGACACTTTTGATGCCTCATCTGAAATACTGTGTCAAATTTGGGGCACTCCAGAACAAGTCAGGCACAAGCAAAAACAGAAACATCTAACAGAGGGTGACCACGCTGATCAGAGGTCTGGAGTATGTGACAGAGGAGAGTCTAAAAGAACTGATTTTGCTCAGCATGGAGAGGAGAAGGAGAAAGGGAATCTAGTTGCTGTCCTCAACTACCTAAAAGTTACAGACAAATGAGGTTCGCTTTTTCTTTTTTTTTTTTTTTTTTGTGAGACTTTGCAAAAAGAGAAGGGACAATAGTCACAAGCTGTAACAAAAGAAATTGTATTGAAGAAGGAAAAAAATATTCACAGGGAAAACAGCAGAAGATGAGCCCAGAGAAAATCTGACATTGCTATTTAGCACAAGGCCCTGAGCAACCTGACGTAACTCTAAAGCTAGCCCTGCTTTGAGCAGCAGTTTGAACCAAATAGTTCCCAGAGGTCCCTTCCAATTCAGCTTCCTCTAAGGTACAGAATATGAGATCCTACGTCTTAATTATAAAATCTGAAATCTATTTCATACTATCGCAAAAAGCTCTTTGCTGAGGTGAGTACCCCTTGTAGTTAATGGCTGCAGCAGAACTGTCATAGGAACTGCAGTCTCAGCTGTGAAGAATGGCAAAAAGACAGAAAACTTCACTGTAAAGAAATTTGTTTTGAATATTAAAATTCTTCCTCATGAGGTATTTGAGCATAGACTACTAGTGTCAGTAAGCGACGTTATACCATTAAAAATGACATTATGGAAGAGATTGCATTTTTTTTGGACTGGAAAGAGTGGAAAATAAGTGAAAATGATGAAAAACAGCTAAAGCTGTTTGGAAAATATTTCATAAACTAATTTTCCAGCTAAACCTGAAAATTTTTGAATCAGTGTTAGCTTTTTTCAGAATTGTGTTTTGGACACAAATTGCTGAATTACTCTCATTTGATATTAATAGTTATGACAGCCACATTCCAGAGGGCTGGAAAACATGGGTACAAGATTTATTGCAGAATCATGTCACCCTATAGTGGTAGGGAAATCAGGCAGGATATATTAAGACATTTTCACACGTGTGTAAGAATTACATCAAATTCTGTCTCCAATCTTTACCCTTAAACGTGTTATATTGACACACTCAGCAGTACAGTAGACACCTATTGATTGGTTGCCTGAATCATCCCCTAGGTTTTAGTTCCATTTTGATAGATTTTAGAGCAACTTACATCATTTTTTGTCAGTGAAACAATGTTTCATTAAAAGCCCACAGATGATTTTTTCTTTGTAAATAAATTAATGTTACTATAAAATAATTATTAAAAAATGGTAAGATAACATTTTTTTCTACATAAAGGAGTTGCAGATTATCATGTTTTATTTAGATCTGAAACAAATTCATATCTTAAAATTTAAAAACCCTTTTACAAAGTGGGACTTGCATTTTCTGTGCAACTCCAGTAATGAGTGGCTATGCTAAAGGGCTAAGTCACCTTGAAAACAAAAATCTACAGCAGGCATTAGAAGAACAAGGAGTTCTGCCACTTGCTATAGAATATAGTACCCTCCAGGTGTTGCAAAGTGCTGAGTATGAGCAGCAGAAAGATTATTCCCCATCTCCCACGTACTTTTGCAGAAGGGATCTGGCCTTTTCTCCAGTGCTGCTCTAGTACAACTATTAGTGCTACTAGGTAATACCTGATAACAGGGCAGGCTACATCAAGCTTTTCGAGTTACACAGTATCAATCGATGGCAATGATCCTAAAGTAGGTGATACTACAACCCAAGCACGGATGATCACTGTTTTACCTTTACTTAACTACAGAAGAAGGGGAATCACTGTACAAAAAACAGGCTTAATGTGGCACTGGCCTTTTCAGGGAGACAGCTATAAGGAGATACTGCACCACTGTGCTATTTTAAGGGGGAACCCACTATTTTCATTTCAAGAGGAACATGGTGGTAAAAGAAGACATTCATGCATGATGGTATTGAAAAGAAGCCTGTTTGTGCCTAATGTAATGGAAAATTTGAGAATTATTCATGCATGTGAATAAGTATGCAAATCTGACCCTGGTGATGCTGCCAAGGTCAGTGTATGGTGATCTGCTGAGTAAGTGCTAATCATTCAGCTTGAAATATGGCTTTATCAGAAAAGCAATTTTGTAAAAAATCTCATGTCATTCTGCAGTTCTCTTTCTCCTGCATTTTCATGTCATGCTTGCTCATTTGTCAAGTTTACATTCAGAACTTTTCCAGCTAAACCATCTCCTTGTCAATCAAATCATGTTTCTGCCTTGTGCATTTGTAATGAAGCTGAGATAACAACTTAAAATTACTCAAGCTCTTAATAGGAGAGTGACATTCTCAGTAGGACATTAACAGCTAAATCAAAGTATGGGATAGTGGTTGAACTTGAAGTACTACTTAAATGTCAAAACCTAGTCCTCTACTGAAAATGGGACATATTAAGTCATAATCAAACTGGATAAGAACAATCATTAAATTATTGGTACACGTAAACTGAGGTTTTACAGAAAATAAAAGCTCATACAGGAAGATCTGGAGAATATAAGTAGGGGGGAGATAATTTCATAATAAAAGAGTAGAATGTTCCTTAACAACAGCGAAAATTAAGATTTGTTTAGTTATTTCTTTGAGAGTCTTAGGGACTTTTGTACACAACAAGGCACATCAGACTTAATAGCCCACATTTTAGGTCCATTGCAAGCACGCTGGCAAAACCAATCAGGTATGATTAAATTACCTTTTCTCTACTGGCTGATTACAGCAGAAATCAGCAGCATTCCTGTTCCCTTTGTTTGGGCTGTGCACCTGCAAATTCATAGTTTAATTTTCATTGCTGCTTCCTTGGCCCACTTCAAAACCATCTTCCAGACAGAAATGCAGCGAAAGAATAGGGTCCCTTTTATGAAGTATTCTCTTCTTTCACATAATAAAAGCTTTTGCATCAGTAAAGGATAGGAAAATATTTCATTGACATGTGTAATGTAATGCTGTAATACTGTAGCTCTGTTAGAAAAGACTGATTTCTATATCATTGCATGCTACTGTGGTATCCAAGGATTGCATACAGGAATAAAGCTTGTGCAGCCAGAATGGAACTTGACTGTAGAATTACTTCTTTCAAGAACTAGACTACAAGGACACAGAAAACTGGTTGATTAATGATAATTTCAAATTTAGTAGTCCAGGTTCTAAAAACGTGCTCATTTATTCTTGATAAACCTGGGCAGTAATTCTTATGGAGCAGATGACAAAACTGAAACATCATAGTCAACATAAAACCATGAAATTGCAATATTCTGATCTGTTTCTGTAGGCTGTAATGACTGGCAGAAATAGCAGATAGTTTAAAAATGGAGCTGCAGATCTGAGATGCTCCAGTCCTAGGATTTTTACCAGAGATGTTCCCAGCTTAACTGCTTAATGAGTTTCAGAAAGGACTGAAATTATTGATATATTAAAGTTAAGACAAGACATTTAGAGTCATTGCAGACTTTAAGGGTATGCTTCCCATCAGAGTACAGCATGTTAAGCACCAGGTATCTGAGCAGTGATCAGCAGTAACCCAAAACAAAGGTCTTTGCAAAAATCCAGAGCAGTTTTTAACAGATCTTTTTTCCATTGCCACTACGTGAACTTACAGAAATGTGTGAGATTAATAAGATTCCCAGCTGAACAATGAACAGAGCAAAAAGATGTTCAGCCAAGGCAGCAGACATCAAATCTGATGATGATCTGTTTCTTTAACCCAAGCTATTGCTTCTATCTTTAGCTGATTTGATCTTCAGCTACCAACTTCTGCTTCTGCTGCAACCTCTTTTCTACATTGCTGTGGTCTAGCATGATAAGAAGCGCAAGGTGAGTGTTGGAGGTAAAATTTACACAATCAAAGAGTGGGAAAGGTTGAAAATGTTTGTGTAAAATTTCCTTTTCCTGCAGCTGCCAACATTCTTCTTGACAGAAACATATCATCAGCTGCCCAGTCTATAACCTTCTCCTATTCAAAGGATAACTCATGCACTCAGGGAAGAGAAACAATATGACATGACTTAGAATAAGTCATACAGGATGCATTCCATTTACTTGTTCACATTGTCCTTATACAGCAAGATCTGAAGATAGAAGTGTATATAATTAATAGAATAATTTGAGAAAATATAAATTCTATAACAGAAAAAGCTAATTTTAACTATTTATATTTTAAAGAGTACATTTGGATTTAAAACTAATACCTGCACAGTATTTGAACATAAAACATGCAGAGCACTGAAGTTAAAATATATTTGAACTATGTAGCAAGATAAGACATAATACATACCAGAGATGTGAGCAATCTGAAATAGTTCTTTCCAAGAAATCGTTACATTATTATTAATGTACAACTTATATAGTGTTAAAGAATGAAACAACCTTAAAGTCAAGTGGTGCAGCTGAATAATGTAACAGTTCTACAAGATGAATGCTTAAAAGAGTAGAAAATAAATGGAAAACCTTCTTTAAGCCTCTACACTTTCATAAAGGTTTGCAATGGAGAAAATTATTAAAATTCATTTCTGGAAATATTTTTTTCTGGCAATTTTTAAAAGGTTCTTTCTTCAATAATGTTTTTGGATGGAACAATAATAATAATTAAAAAAAAAGGTAAAAAACAAAAAGTGGTGGACTTTCTTTTTTGGAGAACTGGGAAAAAACAAAAATTACTCTCCTGGAGAACATGATGGAAGGGGGCCATACCTAGGGAGACATCAGAAAGGCACTTAACCTCTTTGAAACACAGACCTACACTCATTCTGTCAGACAGTTTCCCCTGTACAAGAGAACACTGAAAAGCAAATGCTTTTATAACATGTAGCTGTTTTCAACTATACAGGAAAAGTGCATTTCCAAAGCCCATTTATCTTGAATATGACATTGTCACCCTGCGCTGTTGGTTCCAGGGATGCAAAGAAAATATTGATTAGAAATCAATGTAAAGTTTGTTTTCCTTTGTTTAGGAACTTCAACTCTAGATAAATAAAACAAAACACAAGGGGAGAAAAAAACTTGTATGACTATGTTCCAAGAAAACAAATAAGTAAACTCTATCAAAGCAAACTCACTTAATTAACTCCTCACCTGGTTCTCCCTTAATCAGTGCAAAATCAAAATCTTTTTGAGCAAGATCAGAGTTTAGATTGGAGATTAGTTGGAGCTAACCCAGAAGTCTTGATAGAGCTATTTTATCCCTACTGGAATTGACTCACAACATTATAACTGTCTTCAAAAATGCTAAGGAGAAAAGACATACAGACATTGTGTCTCCATTTCACTCAGGATAATGGAAGTCTTAACACTGTGATGGTGGTGCTTATTCCATACGTAGGTGATTAATGTGCTCAAAAGTGTCATTATCTAGACACTTAATGGTAGTCCAGTTTGAGAACAAGTACTCCAGATAATTCAGCTAACAAACCTTTGCATTTTTGGGATGATAACCCTGATGGATTTCACACGGGCACTCTTGTACGTTATTTACACTCTAGGAGTTATTTTCTACAGTTAACTGAAAAGACTAGATACAAATATTGGAAGTGCGGAAGCTTCGTAGTTACAAATTATGCGCCTCATTACATCTCCCTAGGGACAGCCTGAGAGAGGATACAACTTTGTCCTTGTCCAAGGAAGATATTCCTGGCCAGAAGCAGCAGTGCCCCTGGAGTTCACCAGTGCAAGAACCATTAAGAATAGGGAGCAGAGGAGAAAGAAGAACGGCAAATTAAAATTTCATGGTTCAGATAAGAGGAGGGAAGGAAAGACATTCAGACACTGTCAGGAGGTGGAAAACCTCTGCTCTAATTCTTCCTGCCATGCTTAATTATTTGTATAAAATGAAATACCTTTCTTAAGAACACTTTTTTAGCTCAGCTTATCCTACGATAAGTTTGATCAGAGTCCTAAAATTGGTTAAAATCCTTTCCAGAAAAGGACTGAATTCTATCAGAATGTCCCACTTCCCACATTAGTTCCTTAATAAGCAGGACTAGGGGAAAAAGGAGTTGAAATTTCCTCTGGGACATTTATAAATGTTCTCGTTTATCCCCTCTTATCTAAAACTCTCTCACCAGTTCAGGTAGTGTACCCACATTACACTTTTTTCCCCAAGTTAGCAAGGAAGAAGTTTCCCAGATCTGCCAGGAGAGTGTACCTAGGAAAGAAGACATTTCTGAGACCCTGCTCTGGCACTGGAAGAGCTCTTGCTTGAACCTGGTTTTCTCAAAAAATTAGAGGAGCTAATAGTTCTGGGTGGGCTGGTTTATTTGTATAGATTTAAAAAAACAACAACAAAAAAAACCCAAACAAACAAACAAACAAAACACCAACCAAAAAACAAATTTTCTTGAACAGTTTCATTAAGTTTATGTTACAAGGCACAGACTGCTCTGGAATTATATTAAATTTTAAAACCTCACAAGAAAATGTTCTGCAGCCAGCCCAGCCCTTTGCCCTAACTTGCCCACTGTTATAAAAGAAAACAGCCCAAGGGTGAACTAAGTTTACTAATCAGCTAGATACTGGCATAGAGTATTCTCATCCCCAGCCTTTGGCTCTTTGAACTTCTTTGTCCAGGTTTCTCCACACCTGACGTTTTCATCCGGCACACTGGAGCTCAGCGCTGACTGAAAAGCAGAAGCACCTGGGTGGAGCAGGAGCTCACCCACCCCACTGCTGCAGGGAAAAGTGCAATGTTAGACACTTTGCAGAGTCGCAGTTGCAGAAGAATGAACATTGGTCCCGCCCTGTGCCAGCTCCTCGTTGTGCGTATCTGCAGGCAATACCAGGCTAATCCTGTTCCCAGCAGTTAATGACAATTAAGAGGCATTCATCTCTGCCTGGCTCACACGCTGGACATCTCCTGGGCTCGTGAGGTTGCGTGAAGGCAGTGGGGTGGAAGACACGTGAATTCCTTTAGTGGGTAACCGCCATGGAGCATGGCCTTGCTTTCTGTGGCCGTAGGACAAACAGCATGGTAAGACGGATTATTGTGTCTCTTCAGCTCTGCTCCCATGCAGTATTAATGAGCCATATAGCACAGCTATGGCTTTACCAAGGTACCAAGAGACCTAGATTTAGCTCTTCCCCTCCCAACCACAAGCTCTGTCCAGCACAACACAATTCACGTCACACAACCAAAAGACACCAAAGTTCATCAGAGCCCTCACAACCACAGTGTGGCCAGATCCCTGCCACCTACCATAGCAGCATCTGATTCTGATCTTTTTGACTCAAATAAATCCTCAGCCTAAACATGAATTCTGTAAAGCTCAAGGAGACATAGACATTGTTTATGCAGAATGCTCTTTCATCTTGTCTTTTCTTTTATAATCCTAAAACTGATTAGATAGTAATGCAGACTCAGCCCTTCTCTGTTGGTTATTTTCAATGTAAAGGTTTGTAGCTAATCTGTATAGTGCAAAGAAGTGCATGAAATCATAAATTTTTGTTTTCACTCTCCATACAAGCAGAAGTAGGAAAAAAAACCAAGGTCCTCAAACTTCTGGCCTGCCGTATCTTCTATGCACATTTTAATGAGGAACAAATTTATCACAGAAACTCTACCATGAAAGAAATAGTATTAAACCAACACAGACCATAAAAAGTGCATTTCAGACCTACTCTGCAGGTTTTTCTAATGGATAATGCATTTCCAATGGCATGCATCCATATGGACCAGCAGAGATACCTTGGCCTGGCAACCATTCTACCTCTTCTGGAAATGATAGCAAAATGTTCTTCACACTGCTGATGGGCAGCTCGCCTCCTCTTTATTTGGGTCTCCAAAAAGCCTGACCATTGGCTGAGCGCTGCAGATAATCCAGAACTGCTCTTGCTCAGAGTCCTCATGAAACTGGGAACTGCAAGAAGGACAGGGAAAAGGGATTGAAAAATGGATAGGTCTGCTTAGAAACCTTTGTGAAGATTTTCCTGAGTGGGAGGAAGCAGCTTCGTGCTGTATCTGCTTGGACAGCAAAAATCTGAAATTTTGATGGGAAGACTGAAATAAAATTCTGTATGTTTTAGAGGAACAATTTTGATGAGAGGGTAGAGGAGGGACCAGTCAATATTAGACAGAGCATAATTAAATAGGAAAAATAAAATCTCTCACATGCAGGAAATCCTTCAGCTTTTCTCACACCTACTCAATCACTGCTTTCCCACAGATCAATTTTTCCCTACTACATTTTTTTCCCTATTGTTCCTTGACTACATAAAGGTAAGAGTGAAAGGTCAAGGCATTAAGGAGAAAGGGTGTATGCAAAGGAGAGTCAGAAATCCTGAAAACATTGCAAAACTGGATGCCTGAGTGGCTCCAAGACAACACACATGCAACCCCCCCTTAAATTTTATGTAAATGAATTCATATCCATGCAAATATATACATTTTTAATATGTTCCCCTTTGCTCAATAGTATAACAGATGTGTAAATCATGGAACACAGAGATTTCTCACAAGCTACTACCAGTGTGTTGAAAGAATCTGAAATATTTTTTCTTGTTAAAGAACAGCTTAATACTAAGAAACTTTCAGGTAACTGAAAACTGTTCTTTTGGTGGAGTCTTTCTCTTCTACTCATCTCTGTATCTCTGTTTTTCCCTTTACGCTTTTGCTCTTTCAAATCTCTCTTTAATATATATTTTTCCACTACACTTCCCAAAGATGATCTGCTATAAACTGAATGTCTACCATGCACCCCATGTTTTAACACCTTGTTGAAGACAAGCCTTCTGTTCTACAGGAAAATTTTGTGTTTGTATTATATCACCTAATATAAACAAAGTATCTCTCTTGGGGAATGGTATGTTTTGCTCCCTCTGTCATGCAGGTCTAAACACACAGTCAACACTTAATAAATAACACATTTTTCCTTTTCTGTCTTTTAAGGTTTCCCGATAGCAATTTACAGCCAAATCCCTCAAGAAGCCTTAAAGTGACATAACAAAGTTCCATTTAAACAATGCATTTGAACAATACCTTGCTTTACAGCTCACATGTCTTTAAGATAAGAAGCAATAGATTTCTGAAGGGGATGGATAATGATTCATATAGATGTAAAACCAGGACACTTTCAACTTATGTCTTCCTTGGCAAAGGATGCTGTTTAGTTTCACAAATCTTTGTAGGCACATTTCCATATTTCACAGGGGACAAAAAGGACAGATCTACCATTGCAGAAGAGCTTTCAGCAGGGGAAATTAATCTCTTAAATGCATTACTACTGAAGTTAGATAAGCATTTTACTGAGCCAAGTATGTTCCCAATTTTTTGTGTCTCAAACTCTCTGGGAAATTATGTGATTTCCCTTAACGTATTTATGTGTAATTGTCCAAACGAATTGCAATCCAGGGTTATTCATTATTTGTTGTATATGTCTTGATCATTTTGCTTCAAGAAACTCACCAAAAATCCAACAGTGTTTAGCACTTAGAATGCCTTTTTTGATTATAGGAGTGGGAAAAGGGTAGCAAAAACAGTGTCTGTGTAAGAGCCAAGGAAAGCGTACTTTTTGATTTTTCCTTACGAAAAGCGGCAATGGTGGCATTTTCTTTGTCCTTAAACCAGGTCCTTTAAAGGAATGAGTTTGGAGCCCAGCTGCATCAACCAGTGAGTCAGCACAATGGAGAGGCCAACTTTAGGCAGAGGGAAGGATGAGCGAAAAGAGCGGCCCAGCCTGAACCTCCAATGGGGTGAAAAACAAAGATCGGGAATAAAGTACTGAGGGAAGAAGATGCATGGCCATCTATAATGTGGAACCATTGCATCCATTAGTGCGTCTGTTCTCTCCTTTGGAGTTCAATACCAGACGTTAGTCTTGATTGTCTGGCCACTAGAGTACAGAAGCTTTTCTGAGAAAGGAGAGAAAGGAGCAGCTGGGAGCTGCTCTGTGTGGTACTTTCCTATATCTTACATCAAAAAAATAGTTTTTCAGACAGCTTCCAAGAGTATAGTATTTTGTTTTCTGCTTACCATCAATCATGAAACAGAGTGGGGTTTTTTTGTTCTTTAATTTCA
This sequence comes from Microhierax caerulescens, assembly GCA_035590215.1. NCBI lineage: Eukaryota > Metazoa > Chordata > Aves > Falconiformes > Falconidae > Microhierax > Microhierax caerulescens. The sequence continues at coordinate 16,006,433 of JAVJGJ010000014.1, read as the reverse complement.
TTAAGCCCTTTGGTCTTCAGAGAATAGAGACTTCCAGTTGCTCTTAGGCTACACATATTCTAAAGAAGGGACATTAAGATGGTGATAATGACGATATGTGTAAAAATGTCCTAATTTAATATTAATAATTTAATATTTAAAATGGTCTTAACACAACCTCTATAATAGCAATAAGCAATGTAAAAAGTAATACTCAAATGCATTTTCCACCAAAGTGATTACGTTTGTCTTCCTGGCATTACTGCTCAGAAAGCTTGATGCCAGTTTCTAATAAGTAGAGCACCAACAAATTATTACCAGTTCTTTTTGTTTACCTTTTTGAGCATAGCCTGATTCGTTGCTTGAGGGGCATCACTGAGGCCTGCAAGTTTCAAGGCACTGCCTTGTACGTCTTCCACACTACGTACCATAAGGCCATATATCCTAGGCAGTGTCTGCTATGTACATGATCAGTGAACCCCGATGCTTTCTGCACTGCCTAAAGTCTCTTGAGCTTCTTTCCATCCTGCTTCCTCCCAGCTACTATGTATGCTAATGCTACCTTCCTACCATGTTTTGTGGGCTTAAAGAATTTTCTTTCTTGTTTTTCTCTCAGAATAGACAATGCACGCTATTCTAGATGTACAAATCTAGAGGGGAAAAAAAAAAAAAAAAAAAAAAGAAGTAAATATACCAGTAATTTTGATATTGAAAGCAAAGATAATTTTCCTCTGGCTAAAGCATTTCCCTGTTACTCAGCCAGCTCTGCTTGATTATATAGAGGACATGTCAGTTGGTATTGACACACCAAGAACCTTGCTGTCAAGACATTGTAGTGAATTATAAATTTATTTCAGCCAATCAGCAATAAGGGTGCATGAAAATGTTTGGATGATTAATGTAGATTAACATCCCTAGTTTCTAAAGCTTATACAATATATTATAATTAGTAAAACTAAAAAACTGTCTTCTCTATGTCCATATCAGCTAACTGTTCTTTGCCAGTTAGGTTCCAGAATGCTGGTTTGGGGAAGGTCATGGGAGGGGTGGGTTTGGTGCAGACCTGGATTTATTGGAGGGGGTGAATAGGGCCATAGGCCCCCCACCTCTCAAAAATAGCACTGACAGATGCATTAATGAATCAATATCAAGCAGTCAAAAACACATCATAGCCCCCTTGCAGCATACACATTATGATGGATACTCGTTATGATGGAGAACAGGAAAGGATAGTAGAACATGCCAAAGGTTTGTGGCAAGAGGTGAAAATCTGCATGCCTGCCAGTGGGAAAACTACCAGGAAAAAATTCATGAAAGGGAGAATAAATTTGACCAATTTTTCTTTCTTTCAAAAATGTATTTGCTGTGCTAAGAATTTCAGCTATTATTATATTTAATGACTCAGAATCTAATAATTCAGAAAATTCTTCATATTCACATATTCAGAAAAGATTTTCATGCATTCAACAAAGAATCAGAATAGAAGACCCCCACCCCCAGCAAGTTAAAGATATCAATAACCAAAATAAAGATAATCCCAAAGGTTGAGAAGTAAGCATCCCTCCGCAAAAAAGGACAAAGATAAAACCAGAGCACTCGGGTTAGCTGCTAATTGAAAGGTTTTCCTCTGAGTCAGACACTTCCATTTGCAAAATGAAAATCAGGCTACCCAGCAGCTACTGGAGGACATACACAGCAGAGAAAAAGTGTGGTCAGTTTGGATTTACCAGCATGGAGGTCCAGCTGTGGGGTGTGATAGTCCTTAGATCTCCCCTCTGTAGGTTCAGCAGCCAGGGGTCAGTTACTGCACCACTTACATCCTGAAAGTCACTTCAAAGACACAATAATCTAACCCAGCACTGCAGAAACATAAACACTTTAAATACCTTGCTTTTCAGTGGGAAGAAGTGGATGCTCTGTTCCTTTTTATAATACTGTTAGTAACACCTGAGATTATATGATTTGGAACTATTCAACAAGAAGAAATATAAACTAAACGGTACCAGCAACCCCTTAACACTGTATGTTCTAAAGAAGAGCTTTCTTTATGGAAATTTAACTCGCTGACCCTGGTGTAAATATACAATGCTTTTCACTTCTCATTTTGGAGGCTTACAACAAATGAAGATTATGCTGTGGCCATCTGGTTGTTTCAGGGCAAACTTAATGATGCAGCTAATATTTTAAATAACCAAAGCTCTGTTAGGTATACCAAAAAGGAATAAATTATTTTTTTAACAGCCTAGGCTCAAAAAATTGATATATTTTTGAAAAAAAATTCACAGGAGATCATCTTGACAAAATTAAGGATTCATTGATAACTTCTCAAAGAAAGACATGCTTGATTGAGTACCCAACCAATTGCCTAATTCTTCCATACCACAAGAAGAAGATGGAAAACATGTGCATAGACTATGACACATCCATCTTGCTATCAAACAGGAAAGATTAATAAATTTCACTAAACAGGGAACAGGACTGTTCAATACTCATAAAATCAGGAGAGTACTGTACTAATTTTGTCTTGGAAATTCTCAATTAAGCACCTGGCCCTTCTCCTAAGTAGAAAGCAACCTCAGAGGTAGGTACAGACACCTACACCTCAGTTAATCATCTCTTGTCAATGCAGACAAAAGGCACTTGCAGGGCACAATTAATCCTTTTAGGTATTTACTTTTAGTTGGAATTAAACAGTCCTTAGAATTGCCTGTCTCTCTTCCCTTGGACTACAAAGTGCTAGCAGGATGCTAGCTCCAGTGCAGATGTACACTGAATAAGGTCCCCGTTTCTTGCTGTTTTTTCTGAGTTGTAATTCTCAGTATATCATGCATTGTTTTGAAAGTATTTACCAAATATCAGTTTGGAACATAGGAGAAAAGACTGAAACTAGCATATACAGTATGCTGCTATAGTCAGTAAACAATGCCACTGTATCAATTTCTTAACTTCATTTCACATTTCTGTCTTGTCGATGTGGTTTTGCCGCATTGTTCTTTTGTGAAGCACAAGTGGAATAGCATCACCTTCTGGTGGCTCAGTGAGTGTCTGCTCAAGAATCGCACGTTGTTTTAATTAGTCCCTAGACTTGTTTCTACAGTGCTTTTCAGTCCCATACGTATCACCCTCTCTGGGCTCTGATTCCTGCATACCTCCTTTATATCTTTTATGAGATTTTCCGACATTCCTTTCTTTTCTTACTACACCATGACTGAAGGTCAAAATTTAATTCTATGTCCAAGAACTGGCATTTTGGGTCTTCTTGTTCAGGGTCTGTCTGCAAGATTCAGAGAAGCCTTTTCATCCCATCCAGTCTTATAATCCACATATGGACTGAATCATCACTACCAGCTGTATCTCTAGTTCTCCCACTCAAGCACCTGTTTTCTTTTCTTTGCTTTCTGACCTCCATGCTTGAAAAAATTATTTGACTATTCCATAAAGAGTTGAAAATTACAAATTAAAAGCAACCCAAAAATGCGGAGGCTCAACATCATTGTTTTGGGCCAGTCATGTGACTTTTTAATATCTTACTCACCATTTTTGCATACTTACAGATAGGAATACCATAACCTTGAATCAGGGAGATGCAGAGAGGCTTGAACCTCTGTATCCAAGCCTGATGGCATAAGCAATGTATAAACAACACAGAATGTCTATATCCTTCAATCTATGGATTATAAATCTACAGATTTATAAGAGATTTAAATACTTTCTATATAAAATAATAGGCATCACTGTAAGTAATACAGACCCTGGCAAAATGCAAGGTAGGTATAGAAAAGAAGAGTTTTGGCCCCTGTATGACTTTTCAGGGTGGTTGCCTATGTGGCCTTAATGTGATATTAATGTAATGTTTTGCATAAAAATTACATAAAACACCACTTGATATTTCTGTAGATTCAGAGCTGGTATTCAGCTGGCATACATGATTCTGTATATTATATCATTAAACCTAATCAAGAAAAAGCTGCCTCTCTCAAAAATTCAAAACACATTCCTGTTTAAGCAGAAAGCCTACTATATATTTATGTAGTGATTTGCTGAGCTGAAATTAAGCAAGCCGATGACTTGTGTAATAAAAAGAGGATTAAAGTAATAAGTTCTTTAAGGTCAAATCCACTTGCCATTATCTGAATATCTACAGCACTAAATTGTGAGTTCTATCAGAAACAATGTTTTAATGCGCTCATTTGAGAATGAAATTTCAAGATGAAAACAAAGGAGACTGACAGGCTAATGCTTTCCTTAGAGTGGCTTTCCAGACTAAATTTCCAGATTTTTTTCTAATTTCTGAACTGTTTAACTCTTTCACTGTAAATCCCTACCACATTTTGTGGGTATCCTGTTGTGGGAAATGTAACGAAGGCAACAGTATCCCAGTTCAAAATGTGTTTCAGTGCATAGCTTCTCCATCCTACTTGAGCATGTTTTATTTGATATAAGACTCAACAGCTTTCCCTCATTTATATTATCCAGTTAGCTAGAGTTATGAAGATTAACTGTAATGATCTTAAATGGAAATTTTAAATATGTAGCAGCATTGTCAACCTTTAGCACTTCCTCATGACATTCAATGGTTGTCAAATTGCTCAAATCCAGGCATGGCATACACTCCTCAGTGAATACAGTCACTCAAAGTTTTGTCACACATACCCAAATAGCCTGCAGTACTGGAAAAGCACTGCTTTCTGCAGAAACAATAGCTTGTGATATACCATTGAATATGATAATGTCTTATGACAGACATTATATATGTTTGTTATTATCTCCAAGAAACAAGGAAAATAATTTTCATCACAGACATCCATCCAAGAGCATGTATATTGTGTTTATTTTGTCATGTAGTCTTTTATGTCCCACTTAAATATTTTTTAGGAGGAGGTTTTACATTTTGAATCAATATTTCTTTATGTCTCAGGGGACCTGCTTTGCTCCTCTATTGTCACTTTGCTCTATGCATATTAACCTCCCACATGCAGACTAAAACAACAAAGGGCACATCCACATTTCAATGCATAATGTAAAACCTCGTGTATCAAACTGGGACAGAACAGTAACAATAAACATTTTACATATTCTTGAAGTAAATAAATGTGTCCCCTGTCAGAACTTACAATGTTTTTATCATTCTTGTAAATACTCACAGCAGAACAAATATGAACAGATTTAAGACAGGACTGTGATATAGCAATTACCACTCTGTAAGATCAGTAGCTATTAATTCTTTAGTAAAATAATGTGGAAAATGCTTTCATGAAGCAGAAATTCTTAACCTGCAGTGGTTGAGTTACAGTAGGAAACTGGAAATGCGCAAGTTACTGGTGTTTCAGTGCAAGCAGCAGTTAGGTGGGGAAGACTGAGAGGGTGGCACATACCATTCTCCTAAAAGGGCTGATGAAAGAGCAAACATGGAAATGCTGTCAAGGGAACATCTCTCCCTCCCACATCTACAAACATGAACAAATCTGGTTGAGCCCAGTAAAGAACATAAAGAAGCCACAGCTGTTAGGAGAGAACCTGCTTAGATATATCCACCAAACAGATCCCTATGGACAGAAGAACAAGTTGTAAAAATCCCCAGAAAAGAACTTAAAGCATCTCTGCTTAAGGACTGCAGTTCTGTCCCCCACAAATGACTTTTAGATCTAGTTCTCACAACAGGAGAATAATGATGCTGAGACATACACAGAAAGCTCCAAATTGCAGATCTGCTCATTTCTGCCCTTGGAATATATCCCAAACAAATCATGCCAGTTACTTTCTTTTTCTCTTGGGAATGCACACAAAAACCTTTCTGGTGCTAAAACTTGAGCAATACCACTGCAAGATTACACATAAAATTTAATCCATCTAATAGTGTTGGATTGGGTTTTCTCCTTTGATCTCTCTCCAATGTTATGTTCTCTCGGGAAGAGTTTGTAAAGGCTTTGTTCTGTCTCAGAAACTAAGAGTCCTTTGCATTTCTAAACTATGTCATTTATTTCTTATGGGGAGATTGTGAAGATTTGACTATACAGATAAATAATTAAGTAGAGTTAAGTGAAAAGCTGAAATAACTTTAGGAAGAACGTCAACTATGGACAAACTGACTCCTATATCTTTGTGGTTTGTAGTGAATAAAGACAGTGATGTGAAAGGTGTATATTCTCCTTTCAAGGGCAGTAGGAAGGTCATTCTTTTCGTCCAGTTGTTTCAGTAGAAAGCGACTGTCTTTTCACAACAATACCACTTACTCTGAAAACTGAGAAATAAGCATGGAAGGGAAAGAAAAATACCTTCTTTTGATAATGCTCATGAGGCTTTTCTATTGGTCCTACCCTGAGAAATATGACTATATATTGTATTGCCACAATTGTTTAAAATATCTGTAGCAAGAATGGTCAAGTATTATAAAGAATGTATTTAAAAAAAAAAAAGTAAATATTAAGAAGAAAGTGTGATACAGATTCCTGTAAGACCGTAGAATGCAATTTGCAAGTAATGCAACTTCTCTGTAATAATTTACATTTGTTTTTAATTGGAAACTGCAGGCCTCAGAATTTAACTTTAAGGTCTAGGCAGTCACCATGGAAGACAGAGGTTCCTCTTCCACCTGAGGGATATCAAATACAGAGGTCGATCCAGCAGCCAGGCTTCCCTGGCCATTATGTTACTGCCTTGACAGAAGGAGTGCATGTGGGGGGAGAGGGGGACAAGTTCGGGCCTCCTGCCAAAACCAGGGAATTTTTCAAGTCTGGACTATTAGATCAGGAGAAGAGCAACCACAGAGAGTCAGGCTGTGGCAGCTCGGCCATGAAGACACTTGGTTATGAGTGAGAGATCAGGGCTCTTCCTGGGACGTTGCTGTTTTATCTCTGAAGCTTGATTGAACCTTTATTTCAATGAAGAAGGAAAACAAGAAAGAAAAGAATATATCTGTCTGGTCAGAATGGATTGCTGCTTCAATCGAATAACAAAACTTGCAGACAAAGAGAAGCCAGGTGGTAGAATATATGAATTTTTACTGTGCATACTGTCTCGAAGTTTTGTTTATAGCATCATATTGCCAGTGACAGTAATATTGACATGTAGACTGAAAAACAGTTGCTTGGTGGAAACAAGACATAATGAACAATGATAAATATCTATCCTGAAGGCAGATGGTACATTTCTTGTGGAGTGCTACATGGGTCACCTTTATGTTTGGACTTAACATCTTAATGAACATATTGAGAAAGGACATAAATAACATCATGCAAATCTGCAGATGATAGTACACATGGATATTTGCTGAAGACTAAGCATCTACCGTTCTGTGAAGGTCATGGCAAGGTGAAATTAATTGTGAGGAAAATGCAGGTGAAGTGGGAAAATGTCAATGTCTATTCGTGGGGAAAGAGAAACTTGAAAAGTCAATAAAGCACAAATGGAGACTAAGTTCCCAGTTCAGACTTCTTCTAACAAAATATCCTGGGCCTGTTGTCTTTCACTAAGATTTACCACTAAGATAAGTTGACTTCAAAACAAAATCCCTCCTTATGTATCTTTCTAATTTTTTTCTAGAAAATTACACCATAATAACCTCCTTCCACAACTACTCCTGCTTCTTTGGTATATTTTCTTCTATCCAAATGCTTCAGGTTTCTAAAGCCATAAGTTTTATCTGGGCAAAGAAGTTATCCACACACACCAATTCAGTGGCCAACATCTTCTATAATGCAGAACTGTGCTGTGCTTCCCCTTCCCACTCCCTCCTCTGTTTTATTTGTACAGGTATGTTAGTCTGCAAGGGAGAGAGAACAAAAGTATCGGAACAGCATGAACTCCCCCTCCCCAGAGCAAGGTACAAAATCACCTAATGGCCTTAACTGCACCTCAGGGGTTTTAGGTGAGGTAGTCCCATCTCTTCCTTTGGCATCTTTGATGTATTCAGTTTCTTTTTTGTTTATATAAGATTGAAGACGTCTCTTCCTCTCATTCTCCTGTCCTTGAATAATGATGCTGAATCTGTACTCACACAGGCTATTAATTTCAGTCAGGTGGTCACTTTTCAAAGTGATTACCAGTGATAAATTAGTATTTTTCATTTAGTGTTACAAATTACAGAGAGTTTATACTTTTCTTGCTTAATCCTAGAAAAACAAGGCCCAAATAATGTTTTGGCTTTATGCCAAATAATATTTATCAGGAAAATCTGTTTTTATGACAGCAGTCATACAATAAAATCAAGTGGTTTCACAAAATAAACATGACAAAAAAACATAGTGTGTAAAATAGTCTGTTTGAGCTGGGAGAAGTTAAACTCCTTACGTTATGTATATTTGCTTATGATTTATTTTTCTTTGACAAGCATACACGCGGGTCTGTGATCAGGGAAAAACACACATTTTAGATTTGATAATTTTCTCCTTTTGTAGGCAAACTTCTGACATTTTCTAGGCTATGAGTTGTTCCCATTTGAAATTCTTTCATAACTGCAGTTTTTACAGTTTGGAGGTACTATGTTACAATACAGAAAATTAATATCATGGCAGAGCCATTCTTTTCAAATCTGTATCACAATATAAATTTCAGCAGGTTAATTCATCATGCAAGGGCTGCACTGAATAAAGGATAATAGGAAGGACAGTGGGAAGATAGAAAAACTTCTAAAACATAACCACAGGAATCCAGCTTATGAAAGTAATGAGATAATTATCACCATCCCATGCAATTTCCCATCAGGGAATAATTCTGCAGGATGTGTGGTGCCAGGCTTGTGAAGTTACCTGCATGGATCAGGAATGGTAAAACTGCAGGGACAGTCATTTTATGGAGTTGAGAGGGTGAGGGGAGAACAAGGTTTTAACTCATCACTTACTAAAACTAGATCTCAGCAGTGTCATTCTGCTCAGTGCTATAGGAGAGCAGAATTAAAACCAGGGTATGCAAGATCAAACCTTCACTTTGAAGTAATTGGCCATAGCCTATTTACACTGTAAGTAATTTTAAGGGAGGGATTACTTTCTTTGACATGTTTTCACAGAGTCCAGAAAGAACTATGAAATCACCCAGACCCCTCATTTCAGCTGTCACGGGAGACTGTTCTTGCATCAGTTACCCTGTCCTGAGTCCAACGATCAAAGCGTGCTTTGCTGGGGTGGCCAATATGATATTTGCCCTGTAGAAGCCACAGGGCAGGGTGAGGTACCACCAAAAAAGCAAGACAATATGCCCAGACCTTCACAAGAAGTCAACGTTAAATTCAGAAAAGGAAGCCAAAATATAGGTAAAATTTTCTGATCTAATCTGAAAAAAAACCCTCCCCTTCCTGACAAGAATTCTGGCCATCAGTATGGCAATAAATTTGTCAGCCAGAGCTATGAAAGAAAATTTGCTCTGCCTTGTAGCCCTGGCAGGTGACCTCTATTCTAGAGTCCTCTCCCTAGCTCCCGCCAGCCTCAGCGCTTCGAAGGAACACAAGAATTAGTGCATTTGGCCCATACTGCATTTGGAAAAACAATCTTTTTTGATGCTGGCAGAGGAACTGACTGAATCCCTGGAGCAGCCAGTGCCTCAGGTCAGTGATGACAGTGTTATGGGTGATGCAAAATGGGGAGGAGCTTCCTATTGTCCCCTTGGCCTGTGAAAGATAAGCAGAGATCATGCTCTGGGTTAGGATGGTCTTCTGAAGACACGTGGCAAAATAAAAAGATGTATCCAGCAGGCAAGAAACCAAGTTTTTATGTTCCAGTTTGCTTGCTGTCTCTAACAGTAAATGGCCCACTCAATATTTTATTTTGATTTTCCTCACAGTGTGGTTGTCATATTCTGTCCAAGGTCATAAACTCTCCTTTTTTTTCCCCGAGTTCCAGCCAAAGCTCTCTCTTCAGCCAGGCTGGTCTTCTTCCCTACCAGCTCGTCTTTTGGCACACAGGGACAGCCTGTTATGAAGTTTTTAAGATTTCCTTCTTGAAGAATGTCCAGCTTTCCTGGACCCCTTTGCCCTTCAGGACTGCCTCCCAAGTGACTCTGTCAACCAGGCTCCTAACCAGGCCAACGTCTGCCCTCCAGAAGTCCAAGGTGGCAGCTCTTCTGACCCTTTTGCTGACCCTGATATTTGATCCAGGCACAAAGCAGTGCCAAAAAATATATGCAAATCAAAAACAGTAAAGGAAGAGAGACGTTTATATAAAGGGTTTGGAACAATGTTTTCCTCCCAAGCTTGATCCAATTTACAAACACTTGTATTATTCTTCTTATAATGCATTTTCTATGTCTCTCTCAAAAGGTCATGAAAGTGCCTGATGTGAAGTGTCCAGCCTGTACCCAGGATGGTACAAACCATCTGTCAGGGTTCCCAGTGCATTTCTGTTAAAGTGCAATGTAATAACAGCAATCTGTTGCTGAAATTTTAGTTCACCTGATACCAGTTAGGAAAGACTTGCATTTTTCACGATCTCACTTCATCAGACAACTCTGTAGTATTTCCCTAATGTTGTGAACTTTGCCTTGGTCAGATATCAACATTGTCCAATGGTCTTTAATGTGTTTGTGGTACAGTTGTGCCCCAAACACCTTTCACTGTTTTTTGACATAGGAATTTGGGGATTGAAAGGAGACCTGGACATCTCACTCCTTTTGTTCCAACATGAGTGTTTTCTTTCATCTGTCCTGCAGCCCCATATACATTTTTTATTTAATTTCACTTGTGTGAACCCAATCTCCACCCAAATATGCCATTAACTTCCCCAAAATTCACCACTTTCAGTTGCTGAATAAGCCCTTCTCAGCTGTGATATATATGATATTAATATAAAAAATGTTCAAGGACAAGACAAATGATCCAGAAATTATTATGGATTCCAGTAAAACAACACTGTCTTGTGTCATGCAATCTTGTTCTCTCTTTTCTCCTTCTTCTCCGTATCCCATGCTGCCTTTTTTTACATATTGCTCCCTGTAGCTTGACCCTTCATCTTGCAGCCTCTTTTCTGTCATCCTGCCCTGAGCTCTGTGCGTTTTGGCAGGATCTCAGTACATTAGGTCAGGCTTCTTGGCGCTGACCACATATTGGGCACTCTGAGTTTTTCTTAAGGAAGGTGATCACCGCTGGTTTGCATTGTACTGTTTTGTTTGAAGGACGTCACACCACCACAGAGTGCTGCTGTACCGGGCATGCTAGAAAGTGACCTGGTTAGTCAACACTAGAGGATCTGTCAGTTGGGCTGGCCCTGCCCAGTCAAAACCTTTATGTACTGTAGAAGGGAATAAAGTTCCTGTAGTTGGTGTAAAAACAGTCTGGGTTATTCCTGTCTCAGGCAAAGACAAACCCACCCATAAAACTGCTTTTGCTAAAGGACCTGAGAACACTTGGTAGGGAATGGTGGAAGATGGGGAAGTCTGGTGTGTGCCTTAAGATCTGGTTTTGGGTGAGACTAGCCAATGAATTAACTGTGTGATACCGACTGCTACATATCACTGTATATTATCACCTCTGTGGTGGCTATATGCCATCACTGCATTGGGCACCTCGCAGCACTTGCCTCCACCACTCCAGATTCGGGGATCTGAACCCAACTCCCTTCCAGGCACCACATTAATGAAGAATGAACTTTGATGCAACTGGACAAGCACAGCGGTGATGAAATCAGAACTGGCTTCAGCATGCAGCAATCCAATACCACATACCATCTTTCCTGCCCTGAAAGACTGTTATGACAGATGGAGCCCAAAGTCACGGACCAAATGAACACTGTGGGCATTTCATAGGGATGGCTGACAGACAAAGGGAAAGGTGTCTGTGTGTATATAGACAAAAAGATCAGAAAGGTGGTATATTGGAAAGTATGGGACCTGGGCTTACATAAAAGGTGTAGAATAAGGGGTGGATACTGTCCTGGTTTCAGATGGGACAGAGTTAATTTTCTTCCTAGTAACTGGTACAGTGCTGTGTTTGGGATTTAGGATAAGAATAATGTTGGTAGCACACTGATGTTTTTGGTTGTTGGTAAGTAATGTTTATACTGTCAAGAACTTTTCAGCTTCCTAGGCCCTGCCAGCGAGAGAGCTGGAGTGGCACAAGAAATTGGAAGGAGACACAGCCAGGACAGCTAACCCAAAATTTCCAAAGGGATATTCCATACCATGTGATGCCATGCTGATTGTATAAACTGGAGTGAGCTGGCTGCAGGTGGGGCAATTGCTGCTTGGACACTGGCTGAGCATCAGTTAGGTGAGCAATTGTACTGTGCATCACTTGCTTTGTGGGGATATTTTTCTGTTGTGTTTTATTTCTTTCTCTTTTTATCTCCCTTTCCATTAGTACTACTACTAGTAGTAGTGGTATATCAGTAAATCAGTATTATATTTTACTTTATTTCAATTATTAAACAACCCACATTTTTTTTCCTTTTTCTTTTTTCCTGTTTCTCTTCCCTGTCCCACCAGGGGAGGATGGGAGCAAGTTAGAGGGTTTGTAGTACTTAGTTGCTGGTAGAGAGTAAACCACCACATGGTTAAAGCACCATCCTCAGCATTTGAAAACGAATGGTATTACTAGCACTGAACCCCCAGATGGGCAGAGGCAGTCTGATTTCTCCCAACCTATCAAAGATAGAAGTGTTAAATGTTACTTTGAACTTTTCCGATAATATTGATGCTGCAGCAACCCACAGCAGCTGCCTCCATTATCTAACCATTTGTATGTAGGCTTGTGAGAATTTCTTAATATAACACCTGACTTTTTTTGCCATACAAAGTAAGTCAATTATTTCTTATTCTGCTCTATTTGACAAGAAAGGAAAGCAAGTTCTGCCTGTATTCACAGTGAACTTATAAACTCCTTTTCCTACTGCTCTTCTTTTTTATCTATTCTCCTGATCTGTGTTTGTGCAAAGACTTCTCCTTCCTCTTTCTCTCAATAAATGTTGACGAAACAAAATATATTCAAACCCAGCCTGTCATTCTGAGGACAATTTCTTGCATATCAAGCTTCCAGTCCACAATTTAAAAAATACTAGGCAAGCAAAGTACGCTGTGAGTATTTGAAAGGCAGGTGGAAACACGCTGGACTTTTACTAGAAAAGGAGGAACCATAGTTTTTATGTATAACCTTCCTGTTTCTAAAATAACATTTCATCAAGATAAAAAAAAATGAAAGAGTCTTATAATGGGTAGAATTAAATCTTAAACAATTCAGGACCTTGTTAGGAATTTTCCATAAGGATCACTGAACCATTTAATAAAGCTATTTAATTTTGTGGAATGTCTTGTGTGATATTTTATAGTGAATGAGTTTTGCATATAAAAGTGCATGAAGCAATAACATTTATTTCTAAAGTCTTGTGTGACTTTCAGTAGTAGAGGCAGGTGCCAGAGTGATACTTGGAAAATGAAATTCAGAGTGTATCTATAATGCAGCTGCAAAGCTGATTTCTTACAGATAGTGTCCCATCACCATGACTCAGTCCTGATCCGTAGCGAATGTACAAGTTTTGTAAATCTTCTTGGCCCATGCAGTTACTCTCCTTAGTGCAGTTTGGTGCATAATACGAATCCAGTATGTTGTTTTTGTAAGAGTAAGTCAGAACTGAGACCCTCCAAATACATTGTATGCATGGGACAATAAACCTGCAAATTGAAAAGAGTTTTTACTCCTGGTAAAGTGGGCAGGGTTAAGGCAGGTGGACTGCATGTGCAAAGATGCATCTCAGAGCAGAAACAATTTTAATTATCCCATTCTTTCCAGAAACCCTGACCAAACACATAGCTGGTGGAAGATCTGTATACTAGACCCTTAGGTTGCAATTACATTTCACAGTGGTTTATGGTATGAACTCTAGTCTCAGCATTTTGTGGGACCTTGACTTTTCTGCTCTTCATTTCTTCTTTTTTTCCCTCTGGAAGCAGTAGAGTAGGAAACTCACATAATTCACGCGTCTTGGCTATAGCTGCACTCAGGATTCTTCTCTACCTAGAAGCATCAAACAAATCTTATCAACCTCCATTTCTCCTCATCACAAAATACTCCACTGTGTCTCACTCATCTGCACTTTGTCTTCCCCTGAACAAACTATGATTGATGTTTTCTATCAGTATATGCTAACCTACCTTCTAGGGTAATTTATTTTCTTAATAAAAGTTAAGAGCTGCTGGTTTGCTACTGCTTCATATGTGCTGCTAATCATCCTGATGAGTAGGCTGTCAAAAACAATTCCTTCAAAAAACAGGGCGAAATGTAGAAAGCAGATACACAGACCTGTAAATAGGGTATTAGCAAACAAAGAGAACTTTTTTTCAATAGTTCTTATGATGCTTCAAGAGATCTGCACTGAACTATGAAGTACACAAAGGCTTTAAATGAACCTCATGGTTCACCAGATTTGTGAACTTGTGTCCTTCTAGAAAGTGTTGAGTATCCTGGCTTAAGTACCTCTTACTAGATGTGGCCTACTTGAAAAGAAATCAGGAGAAAAAGGTCTGCAGATGTGTTTCTGAGGACGAGCTCCATTTTCTCAGTGATTCCTGTGGTGAACCTGGTAACAAGTAAATGGAATAATGAAAAACTAAACGCTGGCTGAAAACTAGCAGAAACTTGCTGATGCAGAAACGTTAGATTATAAAATAATTGTGATGGCTGCCTCACTGGTAAAAAATTATTAAAATGGGGGTGGGGTGGGGGTGGGGAGGATGCGCAGGGGAAGGAAAAAAGAAAAATACAAGCCTTTCCAGACAGGTGAGGAATGAGCTTTAGGAACTTCTAGGAGGTTGGGGTTTTTTACACACACACACACGCACCCCTTATAGTACAAATGCCTATAGAATCTGGAATTGTCTATGGAACGAATGATTACAACCCAACAATATCAAGAAAAGTAAAGACATTCAGGTCCATATAGATTAGTCAAAACCTGCCTTAATTCATTCTACAAATCCTGCTGGTACCGGCAGTGCCATGTAACCATTTCAGAACAGTTTACTGGCAATGCAGATACGAGAAGGCAGTGGGATGGCAAGGGTTGTATTTACTTTCAGGAAAGAATTATATCAGATGTAACATGAAAGCAACCTTCATCATTTATTAATGAAGGGTAAATTTATTAGAATAATTATTCCTGGAATTGTGTGTATGTGTGTGTAAATTATGGTTAGGCATAAAACTGATATACTTTCAGGTCACATGAGATAAGATTTCACTCCTCTGGCAGTGTGTGCTGGACAAGGATAGAAGAAAATCGTTTTCATTTTCATAGCCTAATACTAATTCTTCTGCATCATCATGCTATAGTGTTTGACATCATCATGCTGTAAATACTATTTTCTGATCAAGTGTATGATTTTTAAAAATAAAGACAAAATCTGACCTGTTCAAGTGTTAGTCTCTCTTGGGGATGTGTAGGCATCATTGTTTCACTTGGCTCAGAGATACCCAGGGTTTACCACAGACAAATCCAGGGGAGAGAAGTACTGCACAGTGTTTGAAGAAGTGCTATCCACCCTAATAGAGGAAAGTGGAATTGGGCACTACATGAAAATAAGCAGGATTCACACAAGAACTAGGGATAGAGGATGCAGCTGAGAGCTGAGGGTTCCGGCTGACATCACTGTGAAGTGCATCTCTATCATGTCTGAAAAGTTGCAGTAATCATGGGATGTCCTTAATGACTGGAAAAATGTAGACTTCATGTCCATCCTCAATAGAAGGCAAGAAGATGTAGAAGAATTTTCTTTTTCCAGAAAAAAAATCTGTGGGATATTTGCCTCACATCAGTCCCTGGCAATATCATGGCACAAGCCTTTACAGAAGCCATTTCAGGCACTTGAAGGACAAAATGTGATTGGAAACAACCCACATCAATTTACAAAGGGCAGATCTCTGAGATTAATTGACTGGCTCAGGAGACAAGGGCAGACTGGTTGATGACATTTATCTTGACTCTAGCGAGGCTTTTGACATAATTTCCCATAGTAAACCTATAGCCCTCTGGTCAAAATATGGAGTGAATGGATAACCTATGAAAGGGTAAAATAGAGTGGACCATGGCTTATAGGGCAGTTAGTTCAAACACTAACTGGTTACCAGTTACGACTAGCATTCCTGAAGGTCTTATAATGTTTAACACCTTCACTGATTACCTGGACTACTGGACAGAGCACACTCTCAGCAAGTCTATAATATGCCAGGCTGCAGGGAATAGTCTGGAGGGTTGGGTTGCCTTCAAAGGGCCCTCAAAAAGATGAAAAAATGGGCTGACAGGAACATAAGTTCAAAGGCAAATGTCAAGTCCTGGATCTGAAATGGAATAATTCTGTGCAACACTTCAAGAAGGAGATGTATTGGATAAAAAGCAGCTCCAAAGAAAAGCAGTCCTGGTAGACAGGACACCTAACAGCAGTGTGCCCTGCCAGCAATGCCACAGTTGGCACTGTATTGGCTAGAGGATAACTAGCAGGGCAAGAAAAGTTATCATTGCCCTCTGTCTGGGACTTCTGAGACCACATCTGGAGTATTGTGCCCAGTTTTGAATGTTCCAGTAAAGAAGCAGGTGAACAAGGAGGGGAGATAACTCAGGGCCTGGATCCCCTTGTTTCCATTCAATAAAGAGATGCTGAGGAACTCAGAGAAACGTCGCATAAGGAGGAATCTAACTGCATATTCCAGTACCTGATGAGGAGCTACAGAGAAGATAGAGCCAGACTTTTAGGAGGTACCCAACAAAAGGACAGGAGGCAACTCAGGTGTTACAGCAATAAAAATTGAACTTATGGAAAAAATATTCGCAATGGGTTAAGCGCTAGAACAGGCTTCTAAGAGAACATCCTTGCAGAAGTTCAAAACTTGCCCTAGGCTTTATCAACCTTACCTAATTTTGAAACAAGTCTGACCTTGAACAGGAGTTTGGAAGATGCAGAGGTCCCTTCCAACCTAAGTTTGTCAATGATTCTCTGAAATCTTGGTTATTTTTTCCATAGAAACCCAGCTATGAATACAATGTTGTTTGTTTATTTGAACTCACACATGACTGTTCGAGGTAATGAGCAGACACCACTCCTTATGTTGTGTCAGGGTATCTTCTCAGCATAGCCTTGGTGCCTCTGAAAAACACTTTTGAGATTTGCAGAGTGTGCAAATGGAACTCAGACAGTGATACATGTTTTGCAGACTATCACCTCACTACAGGGAATAATAACTAGTTGCATGGATTTAGTGCATTCTTGGAACATAATGGTGGCTCAAGAGAAAAAAGCTTTTGGTTTGGTTTGTTGTGATTCAATCCATCCTGAAATTAAAATCAGCATTTCTTTTTTAAGATTCCACTGTTTATTTCCTATCAGCAACATATTTCCAGATACATTCTAGCAGTCAGTAAATGTACAGGTAATGTGAGAGAGGTGAAAAAATGATTCCTTGCATCTTTTTCAGTGACTCTCAGATCTCATTCTGTGGTTAGATTAAATTCACAAGAACTGTAGGGCATTATGAGAAACAAAGCACCTTGCATAGGTCTGTCTGTACCATCCATCCCATGAAAATACCAGAAGGATGTAGAAGAAGTTGTTCAATGGTATTTTCTAACTAATTAAGGCTTGCAAAGACTGACTCATATATGGTTTGTAAATAATTAATAAAAATATCTGTTGCTCTCTAGAAGCACTGAAGAAATAGATGTGCCTTGTTCTGAAAGAAAACATTTTTTTATGCTTTAAATGCCAATTCTTTGAAACAACACAATGGTGAGCCATGTAAAGTTGTTATTTAGAGACCAACAAGAAGGATGTGTCCTGTAAAAAAGGGTTTATTAGTCCTTACTCAGCTTCAGTAAGCAAATTTCTATATATAAAACTTTAATGTGCAGTTGGCACTTGTCTAAATTTTAGTCAGCAGTTTCTGTTTTCTAGTTTGCCAGTCAAAATAAACTGGAGCTCCAGTCCACTGTCTGTAGACTTTAATCCTCGTCTCATCATGCCTGGACTATGAGTGAAAAACTCAGCATTGACATTTATGTTAAAAAAATTTAAATTGCTTTAAAATAAATGTTCTGGTTTGTTTAGAAAAATATACTGGCATTTTATATATTGGTTGTACTGCTGCATCTTGCTGTTTCAGTTATTTCATTCAGACTGGGTAGCTATGGTATTATACTATTTCCTAACAGCTGACTGAAAGACCACAAAAAGGAATTTCCAAAGAACATAGTAGAGTCTGTATATTTGTCTACTATATAATGAGTTGAGTTATATATATATCATGTAGTATATACTATATAGTATATATAAAACTATATATAACTATATAGTTGAGTCTATATATTAGGCTGTTCAGCTTGTATAAAGCTATTTCTCAATTTGCATTCATCTCTAAGTAATTTTAAGATATATCACTGAACACTGGGTTAGCCAACATTCTGCCATAGGGACTGTTGCAAAAAATGAAAACCTAAATTATAAAAAAAAGTGCTATCTACAGCAAAGAATGACTGTCTTCTTCACTGCATATGTGTGTCTTAATGGAAGAAGCAGGACTGAGAAGAGCATGGTCACACAGAAAAGCCAGGCTCACCATTCCCTCTGTAAACTCCTGTTTCTGTAATAAAGTGAAATTGTAAAGCCAGTAACAAAACTAAAATTAGATTCAAAGAACTCCTGGAGTATAATGCATTTACATTCCTCAGACTATAGGGGGATTCTTTATTCTCCCAAATAAAGAAAAGTTCTTCAAACTTTTAAGAACTAGAACTGACTGGGATGGTTTTTTTTCAAATTATATTTTGGTTCAACATAACATCTATTGGAAAAGGTTCTTTATCATGAGAAAGACTGTCTTTACAGTATAGTACTTTATATATATAGTATACATGAGTAACCCATAGCAAGCCAGGGGAGGGCAGAAAGATGTTTAAATTCCAGATTGGCCCAGGACTAAATAACAAACAGAACACAGAAGAATGAAACAAAAAGTTTCATTATTCCATGGTGTGCCTTCATTGTATATCTAATGCACAATTCTAGTCACAATCCCACACCAGTAAAGCAAGAGTCAAAAGTACACAGAGCAATGAGAGATATGAAATGGCTTCTATTTAGTACCAGGAGTCTACAGGGAAGAGAGAACGTTAAGAGGGACACCAGAACAGTCTGGAAAATAATGTGTAGACTGGAAAAACCAATAAGGAGTGGTTGTGTTCATACTACCCCTCTGTACAAGCACTAGGAAGCATTAACTGAAGCCAACAGGTAGTAGATTCAAAAGAAACAAGATGTGCTTTTTCATACAATGCACAGTTACCTTAAGGACATCTTTGTTGTGTGACCTGGATGTAAACTTCTGTGTGAGACCAAGAAAGCAAACTGAGAAAGAAAAGAATCCAAGGAATCCATCGAGAGCTGCTAAATGCAGAGATCCCCTTGATGTCACCTGGGAACCACCCACCCCTGGAGGAAGGAAGCAGGCTCTGGTGAGCCACCATTGGTTCACTATCAGTATCACTACGTGTATTCTTCCTTAAGCATCTGCCAGTGGCCACTGCTGGAAACAGTACTAGCCTCACCAGTCCTAACTGGACATTTGATCTCATCCAGTACAGCTCTTCTTATGCTCTGAAACATACACATATGTCACATAGGTGTATGTGCATTCCAAAATGGAAAGATTTCATTTTTCATTTCTATGCACAGGAAACAAGTTGTTCCATGAACTTCAAATTGGTGCAGCCAGGGTTGCTATGAGCTTGCATCCTTTGTTCCCTGATCTTTTTCCTCCTGCCTCTGGGATGAAACAAGAAACAAAAGGTATTTTCACTGGTTTAAATGTATACAAGTGCTGCATGCAGTAGGTGCAAAGCAATTTGACCTTTGGACCTTCAAAGCAGATGAAAAGTGATGTGTTAACTGCTGTTACCTGTAAGAACACTTTCCATTATCCAGCTCAACAGATTGTAATGTCACCGCTTTGATACCTTAGCTCTACTGTTAAATTTATTTGACACTGGCCTATTACATCAAAAGCTGTCAGTAAGGTAACAGATAAACAGACAAATGAAGATTAAACAAAAGGATAGACAACTTGACTTCGTAAGCTTTATTCCTTTTGTTCTGAAACTTCAGAGATTGCTGTGAAGTAGAATTGTCCCTTTCCAGTCAGATCCATAGGTTTATTATGTACTTTCTCTGCTGATAGACTAGGAACTACATTACATTCATTCTCTCAATTACTATGCTTTTTAGACGCTAAGGAGAGTGGTAGGGAACAAAGTTAGCTGCCTCATTTGTCATGTCTTTCTTCCATTACAACCTGTTTGCCTCTACCCATCTGTCATCCGCATAAAAAAGCAACTCCTCAGTCTCTTAAATCTGCCCTGAAACACCAAAAATAAGAGCTCCAGGAACAAGAAGAAACTTGTCATTCTGTGCAAGCTGAGATGCCAGAATGCCTAGAAACTGGCTTTCCACTCCAGTCACTTCTAGCTGGGTCCCTTCCAAAGCCTGCTTTTCCTCTCCCAGCCACACACTCCCCTTCCCTTCCTAAAGCAGCAGAAGAGCTGGCAGCATCAGCCTGAAGGATAAATGTCTGGGAGGTCAAGAAGGAAGGCAAAACCCTTGTCAGAGAAAGGTAAGCTAGGCTGGGTCTGATTTTATGAAGAAGACCTTCCTGTGGAAAGCAAGCAGTCTGTAAGCTGTCATTCTTCTCTGAAATAGCGGCAAATTAGTTCATTAATGTCTTCCTGCCACCTCCGTATTAGACTTCAAAACATTTCTTGTACTGCTACAGACAAGAGGTTGAGTGAGGGATCTGTCAGACTGCACCACAACAAGCCGTTCATCCTGTAGGAGTTAGACAATGAGAATCTCCTCCTTCGGGGGAAATCAATCAAAGTATGTGTAAGCTAAACCCTTGGATGTGAGTCCTCCTTGTGAGGCACAATTCAAGTTTGTCTCAGTAACCTGCATATTCCCTGAGTTGTAGCATAATGCTTACCAATATTCCTGCAACGTACTGAAGAACAATGTATTATTTTTAGGAACTGAAACTTCAATAGGTGCCCTCCCCTTTACTGCCCTTGAAATAAATATCTCATGTATTCTGAAAGAAAAACCCTTATACATGTTAGAGCATAGCAGTGACCCTGTGAGTACTCTGAAAATTGTGTGCCCATACTTTATTGGCAGGTGACAAAGTTTAGAATTATGCTAGCAATTCTTCAAGTTAAAAGTTCCCAGAGAATCATTAATCAAATGGTTTTGGTTTACTCCTAAATTAAGAAAATTATATGACCCCAGAGCAATGGTCATATCTTTCTACCAATTGTTTTTCAATGGTTTTGAGAAGAAAAAAACCCCAACAAAACAAAACAAAACAAAACAAAACCAAGCAAACAAACCCCCAAATATCTCTACAGAGGCACGTGTAGAGTATTTTAAATGGTGGGGCAAACCTTTCCATACTTGTCTTCTCTGATGAAATTACAGAAAGGCTATGAATTTCCATTCATTTATGGAAATGAATAGTAGTATAGGGAATATATAGGGAATAAGGAAAACAAAAAAATTATTTCATGCTGTAATCACACTGTGCATCCTACATGCAATTCTATTCCCTGACAACTCAAACCAGCAAAACAGTTTTGGAAAAAGCACAGGTAAAGGTAATCATGTCTTTCCTCAGAGTGTTTGGCTGTATATACATGGGCCTGCCTTTCAGTGACTTGAGCACAAGGTCTTTCAGTGTAAGATCAAGAATCACATAAAGTCTGCCCAGAAACTCCTGTTCCTCTCTGAACAGCAAGGACTACCTTTGGTCAAATAATCCTGTCTCTTGCTATATGTAGAACCACCTGTAGGCACTTCACACAGACACAGCATGAATAGCAGCAGATTCTCCTGCTCAAGAAATGTTAGGGCTACTTTTTTTTTAATTATTTTTTCCTTTTTGTTTAATATCCTTTTCATATCCACTCAGCAATTGGTTGCCTGCCAAGGCCCTAGTCCCAGCTGCTGAACAAAGAATTTGGGTCTTGAGTATTTGGAATACATTAGTTAAAGCTACATATTACTAAATTAAGATGTGCAAGAATCAACCTTAAGACTATGGACATCATGCCAGTACATGTATACACACTCACGCATATATCTACTCCCTTGGAAAATAACCTCAGCCTACACTGTGACCACAACAGTAGAAAATAAAGCTACTGTGCTCAAACCATAATCCTGCAGTTAATGCAGCAGGGAGCAGATCCAGAATCATCCGTCATCTGTGCAGAGCAGAAAGTGGAAGAACATTTGCAGTAACTACAATACTGGTTGAGAGCTCCTTTTATCAGTCCAGAGCAAATTTCCTTTTATAGGTTCACAGGCAAGGTGAATTCATTCATTCCTCAGGTTTTATTCTTTTTTTTTTTCTTTTTTTTTTTTTTTCCCCCAAAGGACATAGCATTTAAGCTGTTCTGTAATTAACTATGAATATGCTGAAAATCTTTGTAGCATATTTTAACTCTGTTTTTTCTACAGACCTGTCACTACCAGCTGATGCATTTCACCCTAGAAGGTAAAATTGTTTCATGAGCTAACATTTTCCCTTCAGCCCCATGAAGCCCCAGCGGGCATATTTCTAGATGCATTTGAAAGCAACAGAATCTTTTGTGCACCTCCGTATGTGAAAGGTCTGGTCGGACTAGTCTCATTTTAAAATCAACAGAATTGACACAACGATTGTTTTGCTACAACAGGGCGATTCAAGGCTCCAGTATTGGTTTATGTCAAGTTTTTAAAAGGTTTCAATAAGCCAAGCCGGCCAGAAGTCAGAACATGATGTAGCTGTGTGGCATTGCTGCAGAGCCTGATATCCCAAATCAGCCATAAATTAATTTTCACAAAGGGTAGAGGAAGACATTCAGAAAGGAGTGATGTGCCCTGATACTGCCAGTCTTATCAGTGTGATATTGCATTGACATTCTAACCATTAGCTATGAATTTATGTAATGGTTACAAATTAAGTAATGGGACGAAATTAAGGAAAGATAAATTTTGGAATGAGGAGCTGAAAACGACTGAGGTCTGCAAGGCAGGAGCAATATCAAAGACAACTGTGGGAAATCTGATTTCCAGGACTAAATTGGACAAAGACTAGGAGAGTATAGAAAGATATAAATTCTGCTGTGGCAGGCATTTGGCCTGTAGCTTTGTAATTTATACAATATTGCTATTAGAGTGAGACGAGAATCTTTCAGCAAAACATCTTTTCTGGAAAAGTCTGGTTGATGTAAACCAGATTTTTTTTTTTCTGCAGAAATACTTAAATTTTGGTGAAGCATTTGCTGAGAATTGTTTCCCATGTCTAGGAGAGAATCACAGGTAAACATCTGAAATGGTCCCCTTCTCAGCACAGGACATAGGACCACTCCTTGCTCACCACGATGACAGACCTCCACACAGAAACAGATGAGTGAGGCTAGAGAGAACACATGTGGAAGGAGGAACCTGCATCAGTAGTTTCCACACTTACTGGGATGGTCCCGCCACAGGAGAGGTCTCAGCTCCCGGGTCTTTTCCCACTGACTTTTATGTTCTTTTGTAAAGGTGGGGTATGAGAGGTGGTTAAACTAAGACACTTCCCACACTTCTAACCATGCAAGAGAGATTCAGGTTAAGCACCCTGAAAATATTTCATACCGAACAGGCACAACTGTGCTTCAGGTCCTGGATTCAGACAGCGCTGAACTGTAGTTTAAAGAGCACATTAGCACTTTAGATACTGCATAGGTCTTTCAAAAGCACTGCAGTGTCTGGTGGTCTGAAACCAATCATTTCATTTCATGGACAGAAACAGTCACTAATTAATTGCACTATTTATCCCTCATCAAATTAAGCTGCCTTGTTAAAGGTGCAGAACCGATATAATCCATACAGCAAATTGTGTGTATTCTGTGCATAGTTACACACATTTTCTACAAGCAGAGGAGCAGTTGCCTGTTTCCTTCTAAAGCAAACAATGGGAACAGGTGCCCCTTGTAAAATTACAGCCTTAAACACCCACCAGTGAATGTGGTTGTGCTTATGAAGTTCTGAAGATATGAATCTTCTCATAAAGTATGGGACATTTTCAAAGACATGCTAATTGCTTCCATGGTTGCATCTGGTACCCTAAGAATAAGGTCTGTCTGCTTGTGAATTATACCATGCTGATATCTCCAGAAAGTTTAGTTTCTTGCTTATGCATACAAAAGTCCCAGAGACAGCTGGGCTGTCAGTGGTCTGCTCCAGGAGGACCAGGCTCAGGAATACCCTGTGCCTAAGTCCCGTCCTTCATTCAGCTGAAAGGTGGCTGGAAGCGAGTATCCATGGTTTTTAAAGTCTCATGGACCCACGCATCAGCTGCATCTCTACAGGGACAATAAAGAGGGGCATCAGGTCTCAGGGGCTCACTATGAGGTGCCCCAGCCATTCAGTCTAGATGTGAACTTGGTGACCAGCTCTTCTGGGTGCACTGATGTTCCTTAAATATTGGGTTGCTCTGACACCCTTAAAGTAGGAATTCTTTGTGACAACAATATCTGTAACAGAGCAAGGTGTCTGTGAGTACCTCCAGACAGAAATTCAGTCATTCCTCTTAGCAACTTGTCTTTGTCAAGAGGGAAGAGTAAAGCCATACAACTACAGAATGGACACCAAACACTAATCCTGTTAGTTTAGGTGAATATCCCTCTAATGGAGATGGTGTCCAGCTTTCTTGAATAATACTTCTCTTCCTTAGGTTCCTTCCAGATCTTTTGTATCTCCTGTTTATGAGACTCCATCCACTTAAGCTCATAGGGTTGAACTTCTTCCATGAAAAGTCCTTTCGATAATGTAACCTGATATTCTTTCATTGTTTACTTTATGGAACCAAATAGATGTTTCCACTTTGTCCAGCTTTAGCATTACTTAAGATATGAATATTCATTATTCTAAACTGCAGCTACTAATATAAATAATTTATGTATGCATAAAGTGTTTTTTCACAACAAAAATAGCTTTTATAGTGCAATTCTATTATGTACAGACTATTTGCAGCTCTGAGACCACAGGGTCAATAGAAATTTAGACTTCTTTATGATCATCTCACCAGCAAGGGCAGAAAGTTAATGTTTTTGCTGCCTTAATCTAAATAAAAAAAAAAAGGGAGGGGGCTGGGGGGAGAAAAAGGAAAAGTTATTTCAGTGAACTTCTAGAAAAGAACTGATATTTCTTTAATATTGCTGAGGAGGAGCTCAAAACAAATTCCCTGCTTTAGCACATGCTTTTAAAAGTGTGTGCTACTGTTTAACATGTTCCATGTGTCATGAAAGTTAGTTCTGTCACTGCATGCTGTTTACATAGTTGCTCCTTTACACAATTTGACTCATAAAAAAAAAGAAGATACAAATGAAAGCATCGTTGAATTTGGGAAGTAAAATAAAGTCTGATGTATCCCCAGATGGATGACTTTTATGCACATTTGTGTGTGCACACACATGTGAGTGTGTCTGCATCTTCGGTGGGTTTTTTTTTCATGGTTTTTATCAAAAGGTAGGGAAATGGCTACTGCCAGAACACTTGAGCAGGAGCACAGAAAAATTCTGCCTTCTTCACTGGGGTTTGTAGGTCATAGCCACTAGAAAATGCACAGCAGATAATTACCTTTTCAGCATATAAATTAGAAGAGCTGGTTTTCAGTATAAGGTATAATACTCTATACACAGTGGCAGCACATTTAATTTTTAACTAACACCCATGAAGTTTAACATTTGCTTAATTATTCTCTGCACAAGCCTTAGTAGAGCAACAGACACCTTTCTGTCTTCTACAGATGTTAAAGCAATGCCGTTGGACCCACACAACACACAAACATTGCCAGGTGCACAGATGATGGGCTTGACTCCGCTGTCACTCACAGGCATCCAAAATACATTTGGGGTACTGGACACACCTGCAAAGGGCTGGCAGATATAACACAGGACCAACAGGACACATGCCTTGTTTCAGCAGCAGCTACACACCAGCCTTCTGAAATGGCACTCAAATGACTGAACAGAGCCAAAAGTGGACTGGGATGGGATTCAGCTCAGAAGCGATTCATGTTAGGGTGTATATGTACATGCCTATGCATCAGGTAAGTGTCCGTGCTGTCACTGAGATCACTTCAGTGTAGTCAGTGTAGGCATCTTGCCTAGCCTGCAGTTGCTGCCTCTGGGGCTGTGTGTCTCCTTAAGGTCATGTGTCCCATCTGCCAAGCATCTACAGATATCTTGGTTGTCTTTTGGTATCTTGGATGGCAGTATTCAGCTCTGTTTAGGAAGATTTTTGTTGACTATAGGGACGGCTAAGGTATCTATTTGCAAGCTCACACGTAGACACCTAAAAGTAGGTGTCTCTGACCAAGCCATGAATTCCTTATGTCTTTCACAGAGAACCCGCCAGACTTGCATGATAAATATTCTGTGGATTCTAAAAATTATACTTTTTATTATATGTGGATCATATAATGTATGCAAAGTCTGGATTTCTAAATCCTTTTCTATGATACAAATCAGAAGTATGACTTGCAATGTCAGTAAGCATGGAGTGAAGACTTAGTATCAAAAATAATCATGGTATCTCTCCTGCAAAGCATATAACATGTTTTATTAGAGGAAAGGCATTGCTAAGAGTGAAAAGAAACTGCAGAGGATTATCAACATTATTTAGAGCTTTCAGCCTCTGAGTCATGAGGCAAGATTAGCGGCACAAAAAGAACAGAGATTTCACAGAACACCATCCCATCTGGAAAACAGCATAACAGAGTCGTGTTGAGAAACTCTTTGATACCGTAACTAATTCAAAAACATGATGCCTTGATGTTGGCTTACACTTGGGAAAGTGATTTTAGTAGAACTTCTGCAAATCTTCAAGTACCGCAGTTTATTCAGTCAGAATGGAGTTAGTCTGTTTCAGTGAGAGAGAAATAACTCCAAGAACAAAATGTCTTCTATCTGTCCTGAAAACTATTAGATTTTGGGCTTCATAAACCTAAGTTGGAGAACTGTCAGCTTTATGGGTAAAAGGTTTCTTTTCTGAAATAGAAGAAAAGTTTGGTCCAGTTCAGGAAGATTTCCCTACCAATAAATACCCCTAACAGTATTTTTTTTCTTTCCCTCCTGTGAACAGTGTTTCCATGACAGTGGTGGCAAAAGGTATTTGATTATTTTTTTTTTTTTTCTGTTGCATGTTCTAACTGTGGGAATCCTGTACACAGGCACAAGAAGAGACATAGACATAGAAGAAGAGTAAGTGGAAAATTCCAGAATAAAAGGATGCACGATACGCAAAGAAATTAAATTTCTTCTACTCATGATTCTGTTTCTTTCTTTCCACACTGAAGAGAGATGTCCCAGAATGCTGGGGGTTAGGAACTGTGCTGGAAGGAACTAAGACATCAAGTGATATCTTCTCCTACTGCGGTTGTAAGTGCCCAATGAAGAGAGCATAAATCCACATAAAATCACATGGAAAATGTCACAGCTGTAAGAAACAGGTTTGCCAGGACCAGTTCAGCTTTGTGCAACAATTCCCCTCTTCTGATTTTCACAAATTCTCACTTAACGGGCTAAGCTTTCATGGGCTTTCAGTCAAAATTACCTTCAGTACTCCCACCGTTGTGTTTCTTTTTACTTTCTTCTTTAACAATGGAGATTGGACACTGAAGTAAGAAACAAATACACAAGAGAGAAACTTTACAAATTGAGTATGTTCTATGGACTCCAAAGTATTTTAATGTGTTGCTGGAATTGGACGGCAACTTAGATATGAGAAAGCAAAAACTAGAGAGACAAGGGACTGAACTGTTAGATATTTGTTTGGAAGAATGTTTGGAAGTATGGGCAGCACAGCTTCTAGTTAGTGCTTAGTTCTTTCTCTCTTTCAGCACTTTGTGTTGTTGTTGCTCTTGTTTAAAGTTCCATTCAAAGATGAAGAAAGAAAAGGGAAACAGACTCAGAAACAGAATCAAATAGCATAGACAAGGTTATTGACAAGTGGACAACTGGCTTCATCTTCCTTAAAACGAAATTGGTTCTAAGGGAACATTTATAGGAACCCAGCAAAGCTGAGTAATATACTAACTTCTTTCAGTCTTCAAGGTATGAGGTCCTCTGGTAAAAGCCTTGGCTTGTGGGGTTTTTATGACATACCTCATCAGCTGTAGCCATCATTCTGTGTTCCACTGAGCCACCTGCACTATATAATTGCTTTTCTGGCACAAAAGTCTATCACTGAGACTATGATGGGGGGATCAAGGCTACAACATTCTCAGGCTAAAACCTATGAGCATGGATCTGAGTATAATGCATTGTCCTAAGAGATAGGGATGCTGCAAAAAGAAATCCTCCTGGACATAAATCTTTGAAAAATTTTGTTTTAATGAAGCACGTTTTTAAAGCTTGACTTAAGGCAAGAGATTTCCAAGGGTTTTTTGTAGCTGAAAATATTTATAGATCAGAAGTAATTTTGAAAGCATTACTGAATGTTGCAGATTTATACTGCAAGATGAATTTATGCAGAATTTGGACATTAACAATAAACCTAGATAATTAAGAGACTTGGAACAGACTTTAAGGGTTAACACTACCATGGCACACTGCAGAAATATATAAAATTATTAAATCGAAGTAAGTTGTGATGCAAATAATTTAAAACTACAAATACACCTCTGACAGAATTTTGTTCAAAAGCAACATTTTCATTCATGTTCTTGGGTCCCTAGATCTGATATACATTAGAATTAATGATAAGCTCCTATACTATTTACATTGCTCTAATGGCTCTAATAGTGTGAGATCTACTGAATGTATTAAAACAGTTAAGGAGCTGTTTCACCTGCCTTTTCCTGTGAATTAATAATGGGTTTATTGAGAAAAGTTAGGACTATACATACTTGTGAGTTCTATAAAAAAAAACATTTCAAGACATATCTGTTTTAAAATGGGGAAGTGGTTTCCAGTTACTGTTGAATTACATAAATCTTCTAAAATCCAACTCACTGTTTAAACCTCTACTTTTCAGAGTTCTCTAGTACCCAAAATTTAATCTATATTCTATGTACAGGCTGATAAAGTTATTGAGTATGATATCTATTTCAAGTAGTCAATGAGTGAAGAAGCTCCATCTCCCATTACTGCCTTCTCTGACAGGCTGTCAACACCTTTCAACATTTTCTTGACTGGAACTCAACAGAATAGACGTAGTTCATCTCAGGAAACACAGATTTTATAACATCACGGTACTAAAAAAAAAATAAAATAAATGAAAACTGGACACTCACCCCCAATTCAAGACTGTTGGGCACTTTATTTGGAAAAATCAAGACAGAGACCTGAGTAACAATAATGCTGGTTTAAGGAGTTTGCTCATGTCCCGTAATCATCAAGAAACTTACTTTGACTTCCTAGTTAGGTCTTTGCACTGAAAATATCTCCATTTCTCAATAGGTCAGGACCACTTGCAAATTGAGTCTGTAGTTAAGAATTACTCTAAATGAAAATTTTCAGTAGCAGTTCAGGCATA
Organism: Microhierax caerulescens; assembly: GCA_035590215.1. Classification (NCBI taxonomy): domain Eukaryota; kingdom Metazoa; phylum Chordata; class Aves; order Falconiformes; family Falconidae; genus Microhierax; species Microhierax caerulescens. The sequence continues at coordinate 15,976,940 of JAVJGJ010000014.1, read as the reverse complement.
AGAAAGACCCATCATAATCCAGCTTCTTATTCCAGCACTTCAGTCCACTGTCTCACCGTCTGTGCTGCTGAGGCTTCATGTTTTGACCTACACTGTGAAGCAGTTCAAACCACATAACCAACAGGAAATACAAACCCTGTAATATTAATTCTTTCTAAGGAGGGAAAGCAGAGCGGAGCGAGGAGAGGAGAGGAGAGGAGAGGAGAGGAGAGGAGAGGAGAGGAGAGGAGAGGAGAGGAGAGGAGAGGAGAGGAGA
>JAVJGJ010000014.1:15934312-15976584 GCA_035590215.1 Microhierax caerulescens | reverse complement strand
AAGAGAAGAGAAGAGAAGAGAAGAGAAGAGAAGAGAAGAGAAGAGAAGAGAAGAGAAGAGAAGAGAAGAGAAGAGGAAAGGGGAAGAAGGGAAAGCCAAGTGTTGCTGCTGAGCATGTTACTGTGTCAAGCCAGAACCTCAGAAATTTTGCATAGATTGGAGATCAAACTCGGATGAATAATCTCCACTATTTCAGCATTCATCATTGCATACTATCAGCCTTAGAATGATGCTGACTAAACCTGGAGCTCAAGTGACAAGAACAGCATGATAATATCATGTTATCTGTTCTTCACTGAACGTGTGTTAGTGGTATACTACAGCCAGAAATCTTGCTACTGCTGTCACGTTAAACCCAAGAAATTAAACATAGTGTTTCCAGAAGGCTGAAAGGGAGAGAAACCCCTCTCTTCTTCATCTGCTTTGGCCTAAAGTGATATAAACAGCGGGCACCAGATTCGTGGAGACATCATTGTTTTTGTGATTCTCCTGTAGGAGTCATAGCAACAAGATAGCACTAAAATGATGCTTTTATTTTGGCTGTTTTCAGAGTAAAAGTATTTTGGCAACCTAAGGTACTATGTACATAGGTTTGAGATACTGTGTTTAAATAAAAGCCATCATAATCACTTTGATTGCATTGAAACAACAGGAGGAAAAGAAATAAAATTTATCATGTGGGAAAAAGGGAAAGAAATCTGTTGGGGAAAATTATTTTCAGACATCTTATAGGACACAATCAACAATAAAAAGCAAAAAAAAAATTAAAACTATTTAAAAATCACTTGAGAACATGCTTTCAAATTCAATTATTCAAATTCCTTTCATAATGAAAGTCTCATAAAATTAAAATACATTCATTTCTTCTCATAGTATTCCACAAAGACTTCTTCTTGACTGATGAAATAGACTTTGCCTTGAAGGACTGTCACATTAACAATCTCATGCATTCTTTTTATGGGAACATGCTGCAGAAACAAACAGAAGCAGTTCTGTTTTCTGTGGAGATTTAGCTAACGTACACAGGGATTTAATAAAGCCCTGACAAGTTGAGTCCATACTAAGACAAATCAATTTAGGAAAAGAAATAATTATCTGGAAATGAGGAAACCCATGAAGGCTCCAACATTTGTGTTGTGTTTTGCCTGGAGTATAAGTGTGTTCCTCATATAACCTCTGTGTTTTGGTGTGGAAGATCGCGAAGGGTGCTGTGACAGTTCACACAGTTATTCTCCACATCCCTCGTTAACAAGTTCATTTTCATGCAGATTTTCCTTTTTTGCACAGAGATGTCCCTCCTTCAGTGATGTTTGCTTCCAAATATCGATTCAAATTATTAATAGACAGGACTTCTTCCTCTAATTTATCTTTTGAATGAATATGGAAATGCAAATACTGTACTTTTTTTAGCTATATTTTCTATTCTGCATTGTTTCAGTGTGGAACATAATGACTAGAAACAAAAAGCTTTAGTAACATTTTAATACTATTTTTTCTCATCTTGGCTTCCATACAGTGGCAACAAAACCACTCACACACTCACATTGCTGATTATATTTTCCTGGATTTAAAAAAATGTTAAACCCCCAAATATATCCAAGGTGACTCTTTTGAAAAGAATTAAGCTCTTAGGCTAAAATTGTCAAAATTGTTGATACCTTATATTAGGAGAAAAGTAGGATATTTCATTTAGGTTTGTTTTAACACATAACAGAGGAGAAAGTGTACATGTCTTCAGAGTAACCCATGGGCTTGTGTGCAAGGTAAAAGACACCCTGAAAATACAGAAAAGACAATTTCAAGTCTATTTTATGAGCCAGGGATTTCCAGTTGAGGTCAAGCGTGAACTTGAACCTGGACTTCCTCCAGATGTGTCTCTGGTGTTGAGCTACTCACTTGCTCACAGATAGAAAATCCCATTTTCCAGCCAGCCCTAAATCCAAGGTCTCATATCTGTGCCTGAAACAGGGCACTGACACCAAGGAAAACTGACTCGTTTGCACACAACACCTGTGCAGCCTGTTAATATACTTTTAAGTATATTAACATTTAAGAGGAGAGCAACCATGTTATTTAGTTTCAGGCTGAAGACTTGGGGTCTTTAGGCTCCAGACAGTTCATTAACATGCTAAATTAGGAAATTATGACAAAAGACAACCCCCACACACACTCCTCCAGCATGAAGCTTCCACTGAAATTTTCAATGGGCCCCGGCAGGTTGGCTTTTCCTCTGGAAGAGGCATTTGCTCCTGCCTGCTCATGGCCAGACAGCTCAGACATTTATTTCAGAAGGACAGTTTTGGTGGGTAACTGATAATTTAAGGCTGCCAGCTTCTCTGGCTGGCTCCCAGATTAGGATCCTGACTGGGGCACCTCAGTCCAGCCAGTAAATCTCAGCAGTAAGCAGACTGTGACATTAGTATCCATCACTCTTTTCCTCTGTTATATCTTCTATATGAGATTTTTTTTCCTTATATTCTACTTTAAGCTCTTCCCCCCCCCCTCCTTGTCATCTGATTTGCCTTTTCTTTATTTTTTCTTTCATTTTAAATATAATCTTCCCCTTTTATGCAGTGCAATGTGGCTTTTTTTCTTGGATATAAAGGCTTAATTTGAACCACTAGATAATTGGTATAAAATTTATACTTACATTGTGTTTTCAACCCTCAACTACGGTAAGATTATAGCTTAATGAATCTCCACAACTTCCTGTGAGGTAAGTCTAGCAAATGTTATTACTGCATTATTTCTTTTTTTTTTTTCTTACTCTCAGAAGAGGGCAATAGGCAAACTGAGGGCCAAGGCAACCCTTCATATCAGCTTATTTAACTTGTATTGTTTTTCTTCATTATTAACGCTCTTCTGCCTTTTCTTCTCCTTTAACCTTATTTGACTCTCTACCTCTGCTTCAATTCTACTTATTTTCTGGTTGTCACACACAAAGGTGACTGTTAGAGGTTTATTTTGATCAATTTAATAAGCACCTGACTGACTCTGTGGTTACAAATTACCTGGTTTTACCCATAACCATTAAAATATCTTTACTTGGATAGAATTACTCTTTCAGAAATTGCTGTTATACTCTTATTTGTATCAAGGCACATTTTCTTCTTTTATTTCCATTTAAAATACTGTTTCTTTTATCCTTTTCAACTTTCATGTCACCTCTTGAGCTGCAAAGCTTTTATAAATTGAGTTTGAAGTATCTCCTTAGAACTCTGGTATTAGTCATATAGCAGAGTCATCTCTGCTTTTTCTCTCTTTTAAGAGAACAAAGCAGTATATCTCTGCAGTGGTGCATGATACACACTTCCTAGGACAAGTAAAACCATACTACAGCACCATGGACATTTAATGTCCTGTTTTGGGGTTTTATTTCAGATGAGCCAGGAAAAGGATATAACAGGGTTTTCCACAATCGCTTTGGTAGAGGCAGCCAAAGGCACATGTAACTCATTAGAGGCATTACACTGCAAAGCTTATTCTTCACGTGCTTGTGTGGGTGAGGGAGTCAAGTCATACTTGTTTCTTCTTTGCCAGAAATAACAGAGAGAGACTCTACTGTTGATTATTTTTAAAAAAGCAACATGATAACATGATAACTAAAGTTTTATTCTGATTTCAATAATAAACAGTCTAAAGTACATGTGGATTGTGTTGGTCTGAAACAATATAATTTTGTGTATAAACTGCATTGTTTTGTTATTTCTATCCTTTATTACACTAATGCCAGTTCCAATGACCAAGAAAAAGGCTAATCCAAGGTTAGTCTGGAGTGTAAGGAGAGATAGACAAAGAATGAGCAGAAAAACTGAAGCAAAAAGCATTGAAGTGACTCATAACACACAGGTCAATGAGAGCCTCTGATTTCAGAGAAAGAAATACTCACATTATATCACAGCCTGGCAATTTATTGTTACAGCTGAGGCTGTCAAGGCCATGCAGTCAAAAGCTGTATTTGAGCTGATCTTCAAACTAGCCGATTTTCCTGCACACTGTGTTTTGGAATCATGATTATTCACCCCTAGTCCTTACTGTATTGGGGGTTTCAGCTTAAACCACATCTAATTTTAATTTAACATGTTTCATCTTTATTCACAATTTCTGTGTATAATTACAGCATTTTTGTGATCAGGTTCCTTTATGTTATTAACAGAAGATTTAAGATTCAACGCTACTACCATCTTTTTGTCTGGGAATGCTCATTGAAATGTGGATTCTCAATTTTGTAACTAATGCTTTTTGAACATTTTTGCCTAGGCTTTTTATTTGGGAAGGAGGACTCCTGGTTTAATTTTCTTCTCTAATTTGAATGGTTATACAGGACTGGCATGTCTGTCTTGGACTTCTTATCCCTATGTTGCCTTTACATGCAAGTAGTTGGAAAGCGCTAATAAATTAAGAACTCTTAAAAAGAAATAAGAGGAGGAGAAGGATGTAATTGGTATTTCCCACAGTCTCTTGCCCACATTTGAAACCCAGGAGTGAAGTTTTACACAAGGTTTTCAATATATCAGAGTTTCTGGAAACAAAATACTTGAAAGGCACATCACATCTCATGGCCAAATTCTTTTGGAGTGTGTGTGTTTGGTGTGTATCCATGTATCCATGTGCATTAATGTTCTGTTATTTGCCTTCTTAAACTTCTTGTTTATGGTTCTGGGTAAGGAATTTAAACAGGAAAACAAATTAAAAAGCTCCCAGGGCACTTTCTACAAATGCACACACTATTGAGACAGGATTTCTTGCCGGCGTTGAAAGAATAGTTTCTACAGAAATCTGTGCTCAAAACACTGGGATTTTTCTCCAGAATGTCCTGTGTGTTCATTAGAGGTTTTTCTTGAATGTCAACTGGTCCCAGAAGCAGCTGCATTTGTGGCCAATGAGTATATTTAACTGCTTCCTTCAGGGGCTCCCAGCTGTGGTCCCTCACTGCAGCTTGCCATGTGTTCCCAAGTCCTCTCACTTTTAATGCAGCTACACCAATTTCTCCTCCATCCTCTGTCCTGCCAAGATCAGTGCTTCATGACATCCACCATATATTCTTCTGTTAGCAATGTCTCTTATAAATTTTATGAATACATCAGTTGCAAATTGTTCAAATGCTGCATTGAGGGGCACAGAAGTGCCTTTAAGACAATCTGCAGCTTTTACTGAAGCAAAACACCATCTGGAATAAATGATATACTTGCCTGCATAAGCCCACTCTACTTGCTTCTATCGCCTTGTAAAACTTCAGTATCTCTACAACAGACATTTTTATTCCACCTACTATCTGTGGGATTATCTCGCTTCACTTTAACTGCTAGCACGTTAGGTATCTGGTCTGAGCTGGCAGGCTGAGCTCCCCTCAAATTCAGTGGAGGGTGAGAGGTCCTCTGGCTGGAGGTGGGATAGACAGGAGTGAGTTTCTCTCTTCATCACAGAAGTAGCCTGAGCATCTTGTTCAGAGGCTGTGCCTACGGTAAAGGACCTCATACAGTAATGCTTTCCAAAGCATTTTTTTCAGTTAAGAACCCTGATTTTCATTCCATATATAAGTGAACATAAAAATTACATTTACGTTTTAAAGAAAATAATGTCAGAAAAATCTCCACTCAATAATATATTCTGCCATTTTCATGTTTTCATAATCACCGTGGAGCACCAGTTTGCTTGTCTGGGGGAAGAAATAACAGGAGAAAAATGCTTTGAAAACCCTTCCTCACAGTCCCTGGGTCCTTTTATGGCTCTGCAGACCATTTCTGTTCGGACATCACAGGCCAAGCGGAGGGATGTGGCACATTCCCCGCTCAGCACATGTGTGGTTGTTCTGCTGTTACCAACAGTAGAATTTCCACATGCCAGCCTTTGCTTTAAATCTTCCTCATTTCTTCCGTGCTGAGGCAAAATATCCCGTTATAAAACACCAGTGACAGTTTTCTCTGGCATCTGCTAGATGGGGTTTCCAGGTGTGGGCAGACCACACCGACTTCACTGCAGCATCAGGCAGGGGCAGGAGGCACTCAGTAACACCGCGAGGGCTATCAGTCACGTGAATCTCACCAGATTATAATCCCCAGCATGAAAATGTGAGATATTCTTACCAAGGGCTAAAGAAAGAGCTAATTAGGAAATATTAGCTTTTCAATATTCAAATTTCACTGAATACAAGTCTATTTGTTAAAAGGTCAAAGGGTTACATTTATTTTCTCTCTATGTTAACTTTATTATGCTTATCAACTATATACGTGTTGCTGTTTTATTTTTGTCCTATTATATTTCTTCAACTTTCCTCTCTCCTTGTGAGAAATATGTTTTGTTTCCCATCCTCTTCTTTCTGGGTGATTATTTGGAAAAAATACCAGCTTACATCAGTCTTAGTTGAGTGCACTTCATTCTTCTCCTCGTCAGTAAGCAATGAGAAATTATTCCTGGTTATACATCAGAGAGGAGATGCATTTACAGTATAATTCAGGGAACAGCAATCATGCATACAACAAGGAAAGTTTCTTTTCAGTGGCATCCTTATCCTGAAGGTGGTGAGAAAGAGGCTCCACAAATTACATCTCCAGCAGCTCGGTCCATCAGAGGAGGGCTGTACCCCACGTACGCCTCTAGCAAAGCGTTCCTGCCACCGTGACCAGGGTGGGGGCTGGCATGAGAGTTGGTGTCTCTAGAGGAGAGAGGGGCTCTGATGAGGGTCAGCCCTGAACTGGCTCCAGCCACCTCCACCAACACCTGCACCTGCCAGAGTGTAGGACATCCTGCTGGGGTCCAGCAGAGCAGCACCGTGATGCCAAAAGCAATGTTTGCTCCTGTAAAGCCGCTCTCTGTGCAGTCTCCAGCCATGGGGAGTTTCCCCTAATTTCAGTAGGAATGATTTCAAGCCTTGGTGCCACAGTGAGAAGATGAGAAAAGGAGAATTTATGACTACCCTACCTATGTGCATTATGCTGTGCACTGAAACCTGTAATTACACTGAAGCATTTCAAGGAATTTGGCAACATAAAAGGTCAAACTGTGTAATAAAGGTGCACTAAAGATCTTTGGGTATTCATACACAGCCATCAGCATGGCTTAACAAATTTTATTGAAGTCAACAAAAAAAATCCAGAATGTGATGACTTCATGCACATGCATGAGAACATACTAAAATATAATAATAAAAAAAAAAAAAAAAATTGTTAGATTTTCTGTCCTGTGTCTTTTGGCTGGTCTGCTCATGAGCTAGAAGACATGAAAAAGATGGTCTTATGCTTCAGAAAATGTCTGCCAATGAGGGAAAGAAAGAAAGAATGGCATGTTATGTTTCTCAACATAAATCTTCTCATTATATTTTTTTAGCTCAAGTTTTGCAGATCCAAAACATTTTGACTTTCCTAACAACTAGGAACAGAAACAAACCCAGGAAAAGTGATCAAGTCAAAATATATGTGTCAGTAAACCAACTTTGTTTCTTTTGTACTGCTTAGCTAGATCCAAAAATCTGAAAAAGGACTTTCTTCAACAATCAAAATCAGAAATTTAAGAAAGTGTTCCTGTGTGCTGCTGCCAAATAATTTGCTTTCCAAGTAAGATGTTTTGGAAGTTCTTCTGAGGAGAAGCTGCAACCACAGCCAATACAAGGCTGAGAGTTAAAAAATAATCATTGTCCAATATCTATTGAGAAGAATTTCATAATCAAACACAAATTAATTTCTATATAACATAATTTTAATGTTTTTGGTCTTTATATAAATATTTAGCAACTATGGGCTATTTAGAATAGGGACTATTCCTTAATTTATGTTGCCCATTTATATTTAATTAATTTTAGTAGAGCTCTGATTTTTGGCTTTAAAATACAAAATACATTTAGAGCATTTAAATATTAACAATTTTCTTTAAATATTAAATATTAGTTTTCGTCCTGTGATTCTTACACCATTTTAAAGCCTATTTTAAATAAATACATAACTAGTCTCCATCTAGCCTTAAGACCAGTTTAAAGTTTTGACAGAAATCTTAGTGATTTAATATTTATGCTATATATTTAATTTTAATGCCTAAAATTCCTTCTGTGATTGTTAAACCAGATCATTAGCTGGATTAGTGTGGGATATTTGAATTTAAAATATCAAAAATTCATTTTAAATATGCAGTGGCAGGCTGTACATTTAAACACAAAGATAAAGAAGATAAAAAATTCAGATAGTTACTTGAAACACCAGTATCTCACTGAAACTGCCTACTGTGCATATACATCTTTCTGGGCTAAAATACATGCACTTACAAATGCCTAAATTCAAAAAGAACTTTGCACCACTCCAGAAACATAATCAGGGACCACTTGTCCTATAAGCAAGGATAAATCTCTGCTGTTAATGAACTAGGATTTACATGTAGTGACAAATCATGGGCTAGCACATAAGAAGTTGAGCTGGGGTGCTCATAAGGGCTGCAACCAGCATTAATTGTTAGGTTGGCCTACTAGACATGCTCTCTCTGCTCTGAGTGCTGTGTATTACACCAACTCAAAATGCTTCTGAAGCAGATTTCAAAGAGCCATTGCTAAAGCCAGTGATAATTCCGGACTGAAAAAATACAAGAACGATCATTATAAATTTTCAGTAGCTACTAATCATTTCTAAGTGCTCTTTTTCCAACTTTTCCCAGTGTTTCCCTTTCACCATTGAATTTTTATACACCTATATTATCTTTTACAATTGGTATTGCCTAACTACCAGCTTTTAATATATGGAATCACCCAAGCTCAAGCATTATTAAAATATTGAATATTTTTAGCAAATCTTAAAAGAAGCAAAAAGATACATACTTATAACTAGGTTAATAGAGTTCAAGTTTGGTTATATTTCCACAATTGTATTTCAAATGAAGTCCCAAAGTAATAAGAATAAAAAGAAGAAATTCTACTAAAGCTAATTGTATAAAATTAATAAGGGTCTGGATTTATCAGTGTTAACCTCAATGTAGTTGATAGATTCCCTGATCAACCTGAGCTAAGGCTCACAAGCGTCTGGAAGAACATATTATGAAAATACTGGTCTCTGCTATAAACCACAAAGCTTGTTCAGGAATAGCAAAAAAAAAAAAAAAGACACGAAAAAAAAAAAAAAAGAAAGAGAATCCTGAGGTTCAATTAGAAGCACAGCGTACCTCCACAGAGACACTACAAACTGCAGAAGGAGTCTGCAAATGCTGCCTGGTTAAAAGCAAATTACTTTCTATGGTCTCTTTGCAGCAGTGATATTCCTTTCAGAGTTAAATTAATAAATGCTCTGGAGCTACTGCATGGAAAGAATATATGTATTACAGACTTGATACACTGTAAGAACTCTTAACAATTTCTAGCTACAAATGACGGTGTGCATGACAGGTCTACTGGAAGCTGCAGCCTCAGAGGTGACCCTTTTCAACCCTGCTCTTCTTGTGAAGACACGGTGATTTGGAGTGAGAGCAGAGCAGCTGTGGATTGTGCGCTACCTTCCTGGCAGGAGCTGGCATGCTAACAGAGAAATGAACTGTTTAGACTTAGACAGGTAAAAAAAAAAAAAGGTTGCTATATTTATCTGTACCTTCTGCCTTTCTTGTTCCTCAAGCAAATAAAGACATAATCTCAAAACATTTACAAAAAAGCTGTACACTGTGAGATTCCTGCCAGTGTAGCTTAGATATTTAAAGCATGTAAAAGCAAAATCTTTATAGAAATAATTCATAAAGAGATAATAGGTTGGAATATTTTTGCCTGGTTTCTAAGGAAATGAAGCTTTTACAGCCTCTCTTCCTATCAATTCTCCCACAGCTCTCATAACTTCTAAAGCTGTCAGCCAGCTTCAACCACGTTCAGTAGGAACAGATGCCTCACATTTAAGAACATAAGAAATACCCTCCCTGCTCCCAGCAGTGGCACATGTACCCACTGGGATACTTGTGCCATTGGTCAGTGGCAGTGGGAGAGGCAGTTTAGGGACAGCTCATGAATCCCTTCTCCCCAAATCCACTACCGCAGGAATGTTAGAGGGCTCATCCCTGCCTGTACCTTTTAGCAATTAATATATAATTTCTTACACATTTTGGTAGAACATGCAGGAGGGCAAGAGATAGACACCCATATTAGTGCCCCCCCTAACATGCTTCTGTGCAGTTAGATTTGATTATACCTTCCTGACAGCAGTCAGCTAATCAATATATATGTACTGGTCACCAACTGGCACATGTATGTTTTGTGATGAGTCAAAGCAGTGCCCCTGTCAAACCGGCACAGCAGTGAAAGAGCTGATGGAAGGATTGATGGTGGACAAAAGCCATAGGAAAGTACTACCACTCTGAGGGAATTTGCTGTGTTTCTTTATTTGTGCTTCCTATGTCACTCTTCTAAAACACATATTTGGCTAATGGTCAGAGTTTGAGGTATTTTTTCCAGCATTAAGAGAAACTAATGATAAAACTTGGAATTTTTTTGATGCAATTTTTATTTGTCTACTTAAGCTGACTGTTTCTCTGGATACACTGGGGAAGCAGCCTCCCTTCTCACAGTCCTAAGCCTTTTCCTCCAGTCATAAAAGAAAGAAGCACTCTTTAATTCTTGCCATGAGAACTTATTGCTCCATTTTCTATTTGTTATTTGAATTTTCAGCTGTGTCTGTCATACACATGGAGTTGCAAGCTTTGCCTATATTGGTCAACTCCTAAACAACTTTGCATATTGTTGAGCAAATTGAATAGTTGAACTGTCTTCACTACTCAAGTTAGTTCTCATGCAAGAAAAACTGCTTCCTTCAAACCCTGTTTTGTGTACAAAATCAAGCCTGCTTGTAGATGCCTACTTTCTCCAGAACAACATCAATCAAAGATTGAGCTCACTTTCTTTACCTTCTAACACAGCTGAGCAGAACATCCAGAATAAGTGCAAAAAATACGTTTTTAACTAGGTAAGGGTGGACCCTTCAGAAATCAATCCATTTTGCAGTAGGTAATCCCCTCCCCTCAACATTAAAAACAAAAGAAAACAAAGCCAGAGCACAGTGCAATATCTATTTTGAAAAATGTCTTCTAACCCATTTGTCTGAACACTTACTCTCACCAAGCACCAAGAAAATGAAACCAAAGAAACATTAAAAGCAGCAGTTATGTATAACTTAGCTGTGAGTTGATTCAAGGGATAAGGTAGATGAGAACCGTCTGGAAACTTGGACAACAGAGGAAATCTTGGTGTGAAGAAGGAAGGTAGAAATCTAAGGAAGACAAATTATGTTGTTAGAATCCCCTTTTGGGATTATCTTACAAACTGTCTCTTTGTGGAGAAGAAGAAGAAAAAACCTTGAGGCTTCAGACATGTAAGTGAAATGGCACAAAATATGGAAACCCAGACATGAGATAACACTCCAACAGAGATAAAGAGATGCTGTGGGTGTACATGTTTCAACTTCTCTTATCAGTGATTTTCCAGGTCTTATTTTCCATATGTATTGGCATTCTTTTAAAGAGGTAACTTAGAAAAATCTTGTACTCACACAGTAAGAGGGAAGGCATCATGAAAATTGCAAAAGGACATCCACCTTCAGTTAAATGCATCTTTCAGTTGATTAAGAGGAAGAGGGAGTTGTGATCTGAATTGCAAAAATCAGAGTCATCAGCCAAAGTGACCCATGTCATCTGCCGTGACAGCTGATGAGGGTGGACGTGATAGCTGATGCACATGGACAGACGTGCTACGTTTGAATGTAAATAAAGCCTGTTTCACAGATGTGCATCCATGCCTGATCTCACTTCCCAGCTGCCCTGTGCCACCTCTCTGCACAGTCAGATGCTGCATTGCCTCATCAGTTTTCCTTTTGTGTCCCCTGCCAGACAACAGAGGTCCAGGAAAGGGGGATAGAAGGGGCTTCACCGTCCGCAGATTCACCACAGTTCATGCTGACTCCTGCGGTAACTCAGACCTCAGACAGAAATAGCTCCAATCTTTCAGCAAGGAGCAGTGCTTCTGCTTTTTTTCTAACAGTTTAAAAATACTGGTTGCATACATGTGACTGTAGGCAGGCAAGAATAGTGTTCTCAGCAAGTTATTAATTAAACACCAATTATCTATGTAAATAAGAAGGTATTGGATTTGTGAATTGTTCTACCTGACATTTAAAAATGTCACCTAAAATTTGGTACTTGAATTCCCTCCCCAAGGATACGGCTAAAGTCCCCGGGTGTTTTTGATGAACACAGCATAACTGATTAGGAGAACATTCTCCTGTTTCCTGCCAAGTACCCTTTTTTTTCCCTCAAATGCAATTCACCAATTACCAGGTCAAGGCAAGGACCACATTGACTGGATCTATTAATCTATATTACATTGAGCCAGTACAGTAACTTTTATCTACAACGACCCTCAGAGCTGCTCAGAGGCATGCACTGGCCAGGTGGGAGTGATGTAACCGTTCTGTGGCATTCCTCACCATTACTGTGGGAACTGGTACTGTGTACTGGGTGGACAAAGACCCTTTTTTTTTTTCCTAGGTGCAGTTTGAGTGGCTGATTATGAACTTTGAGGTCCAAAATGACATGAGAATCATTGATTTAAGTAATTACCTGCCTATGGATAGCAGATATGAGAATTGATTGTTGGAGGCATTGAAAGTGCCATTCCCTTGATCTTATTGCCACTATTTTTTTTTTTTCACCACCAAAGAGTCTTGGCCTGAGGTGGTCAACTGATTTAAGGGATTAAGAACTGCCTGTGGGTTATTTACTGGGCAGGGGAAATCTCTCTCCACCTGGATGAAAGCAGATCTTTCCCCAAAACCACTAGCATCAGGACTGAGTCCCAGCCTCAGACTTAAAAAGAGATCCCCGAGGGTTTGGGAAAATTAACATTTGTAAGTAAAATGACAGACTGTCTATCTATTATAGGTTTTTTACCAGGTCTGTGGAAAGTTCTGCTTGTACCACAGTGGAAATGTATATGAAAAATGCTGCTATATTTTGGCATGTTAAAGGCAGTTAGATATGAGATACTTGGGTATTTATGCATAATTTGTAAATAAATGTCTTCCATACAATAAGTAAGCATATAAGCAAAGTGCCACTGAAAAAATACACACTGCATTAATGTAATCTCTGATGAAATAACGTTTCTCCATCTGTCACAAAATTTGCCATAATAAATGGGAACTCTGTGGTAGCTTTATTTTAATGTATGATTTAGCACAAGGCTTTTTATGTTGTAAATAGTTAGTAAAATCAGTCTTTCAATGAATTTTTATTGACCATTTATTTCAATGTGTAAGCTCTAATAATATCTGTTTCCTCTTTCAGAAAGACTGAGGCAGCATTTGCTCTAGTTGGCGTGACACCAGACAAGCCTCCTCTTTGTGCTCTTCGATGGCAGATATGGTCTTGGCAGATGTTCAGCCATCATGACTTCCCTTGAGAGAGCATGAAGGAATACGGGGGGCAGAGGCTCCTGTCCTTGGTCAGTCTGGGTGGGAGCTGAAACGGGAAGGCAGGCTGTCACTGTGTGTAAAGTCTCCGATTCCCACTTATCACTGTGCTGGAGTGGGCGTCCCCCTCCCACCTCTATAGCAGTATCTTAATGCGTTAAAACAAGAATCGTTGTGCTTTGAGAGGTTGCCATGACCTATGTCTTAGTAAGACACCAAGTCCTTCCTTGGTTGTGTTCAAACACCTTTTCCAGGAGTTTTGGCGTATTTCTGCTGGTTTTGCCTTACTGGAAAGCACTAAGTATGTACTGCTGCGCTACAGGCTTAGTGCATCCTTCACCCAAGTTACACCAGGAATGGGCTTAACCTCTTACCTTTTAGATGAGGATGACGGAAACAGATTCATTACCAAGAATATTTTGGTATTTGTGATTAGACTATGACCTGGCCAGTGACAGTATGGCCAACAGCCCAAATCCTCGAACTTCAAAATATGAAAGAAAACCTAAAGATGAACAATAAATAGAAAGAAAACACAATACTGCAGCAGTGTCACCAGGGTTCATTTTTACCAGAAGTAAAACCCTCTTTGGTTCATTGGGTTACAAATTCTGCTACATGTGCAGACTGTGTAACGAACAGGCTGATGGCCTGGCTGCTAATTCAATCTGTACAGAAGCAAAGAAAATTAAGATCTAGGATTAAAGGGTATATTTACTGACATAGAGTTGCACTTGAACCTCTTCTGGAATTAAAGTTGGAGAATTGCAATGAGATCCAGATTGAGATGATGAGAAAAAAACATGTGCATTATAAGTTTTTTCCTCTCTCTTTTATATATTTTAAATATTTTAAGTAGTGACCTTTTTTCTGTAATTAGATGTAGTATTTCTTTGCTAATGTCCATTGAATTTGCTCTTTAATTTCTGACTCTATCAGGGAGGCTACAAATTCTGTATATTCCATTTTTTGAATGCCTTTACACCCCTGTAAAAAGTAAATTTCTTGAAAAATCTGGAAGGTCTAAAAATAACACTAGATTATATAAAGATATTTTAAGAACTTAAAGAAAGATGCTTATTCTAGGCTCTGGAAAAACTTTGTGAAGAAACATGTAGATTCATGTGAGGGACCTGCTGAAGGATAAAAATTGTTGACTCAGGCAGCTGGTGAGTTCTGAACTGAAGGATACGGAGCGAAGAGCTGAAAGGGAAGAAAGCCAATTCTCAGCTAGGAGGAATGCTTTTTCAGTAGTATGAACAGATCTAATGAAGCCAATAGAAGATGTGTGCAACTGCTGCAGAGCCAGTTTTAGTCTAATTACAGACAGAAACAGATACCAGAAAATCTAACAGGTGAGATCTTTAAGGGAGAGTTCCTTTTTCTTTGCTTGTGTTTGCTGAAGGTCTTCTTGTTACTGCAAAATCATCATTTTTCTTCCTGCTTCTGGGTGGTATGCATTGAAATTGTTTCTGGGTTGGAGCTGTTCTCCAAACCTTTTTTCTTACACTCTTTTCTATTTTCAGAGCCAGGATGTTAGACTAGACCTCAAGTCTGACATCTTTCAGCTGTTCCTACATACTTTTATTTCATTCCAGCAGTGCATTTTATTGAGGCCCTATCCAGGAGACATATTGAGGAAAGAGAATCAGACTGAACTTGATGTGATCTGCAGCGTGCATTGCAGACCCAGTTCTGCACTGGGCTGAGCCATGTCCTCTCCCTGCTGTGTACCCCACAGGAACTCTCGCAAGGAAGCGAAGATGCTGGGCAAGACCTCGTGAATAGCCAGTCCCATCCTGGTCTGCTCTTGGGACACGGCCATAGCACAAAGCCAGAACTGGGAGCTGGAAAAACTCCTGGGCTTCACAAGATGCTTGTTTCTCAACACTGCTGCCAGTGATTTTAAGCAGCAGATTGCTGTAAAGACTCCTTAAAAAGCTTAGTCCTGAAACGAGAGGTCTTCTAGAGGTGAGGTGTCAGAATGCATTTAAATTGGTCCCTGGGACAATAAGATAATGAGCTACATACTCTGCATACATCTTTGCCGTTACTTTTGCTGTTGCAATGGCTAAAAACTCCAGTACTCAATTCAGATATGTTTTCTGGGCCATTTGTGCATATAAGAGATGAGATCACCTGCTGAGTGAACAAGCGAACACCTACTGGAGAAAGAAACAAGCTGGCATGTGAAGTAAAACAGTCCTGTTAATATGGCATGTTAAATAAAACAATTTTGTTAACACAGCCCTGGTGACATTTGCATAATACATATAGTGACACACAATGTGGATGACTCATTCCCACACTCCTTGAACTCTTAGAGAAGCAGTTTTATTCCCTTCATTAAGCTGATATATTTGATTCTTCATTATCTTAAGGCCAGTACTTTCTATTTGCCCTTAGCTAATGGTATTTTTTTATTATTATTTTTATACATTCTGCAGTTTATATTATTTGGGTTCTGACTCTGCCCTTCAAAAGTTTACAAACCTTTTAAGTTGGTATCATATAATCATTATGCAACTTACTAAGTAATTTCTTGAGGCAGTGAATGGGAGTGGTCCTAGGACAGATTCTTCTTGAAGATCCCAAGAATTCCCAGTAAAATAAGCCATTGATAACTGTACATTGAATGTATAGATCCATGAGAAGTAGCATCATAGATGCTGGAAGGATGATAGCAATGATTCAACAGCTGCCACAAAAGGCAATAGCTGCAGCAGCAACGGGCTGCAGAAGGCTTTAATGATAAATAGCTTTTGTTTAACAGTGGGTAGCATATGTGGAGAGGGACTCTCTGCTTGGGGATGAATGTGACACACTAAGAAAATTATCTTTCCAGCAACAAAGTGAAGCTAGTTCAGAACAAGAAAAGACTGTGCAGAAGTCAAGTCAAAAGGACAAAATATAGTTGCATGAGGGTTGAAATGTTTAGAAAGAAAAAATCTAGCTGCTTGAGATACTAGGTAAAGTAAAACGGTAAGATTTACACGCTGCCTAGATGTAAAGTAATACCTTGGACAAAGCAGCCAGCTCTCTACATGTGCTTTTCTATAAGCTCTTTATTAATGATACCCAACCCAATTCCAGATGAGTGTTCAATCATCACAGTAACATTCAGTGATGATATCTCTGAACTAAAAAAAATTTGCAGCAATGTTTACCAAGACTCTACCCCAAAGAACTAAATCACCCATACTGTCCCTGTCCACTTCTAGCAGAATCACTACTAACCCGTGGCCTCTATCAAAAGGGGGAATGCGATTGCTTCTTTAATAGGTAAACTACAGAAAGGTTTCACAATGCTGGAAATAAAAAGCTCATCTGCCAATTTAATCTGGCAAGGGAATGCAGGGCAGTAAGAAGGTTTTCTATAGGTACATCAGCAGCAAAAGGAAGACAAGGGAGATGGTAGGTACATTGATGAGTGGAAATGGGGATCTGGTGGCAAAGGACACAGAAAAGGCCAAGGTAGTCAATGCCTACTGCACCTCTGTCCTTACTGGTAAGACTGGCCATCAATTTCAGGCCCCTGAGGCCAGAGGTAAAGTCTGGAGCAAGGAATGCTCCTTCTCAGTGAAGGAAGATCAGGTTAGGGAACACTTCAACTGAAAGTACACAAATCCATAGGACCTAGTGGGATGTACCCAGTGCAGATGCTGCTGATCTGTGTCACTGACAGGCCACCCTGGATTATCTTTGAAAGGCCTGATGGTAGATTCTTGAGGACTAGGAGAAAGCAGATGGCACTCCTATCTTCAGGACAGAGAAGGAGGAGGATCTGGGGAAAAGGTCAGTTAGCCTCAACTCAGTCCCGAAGAAGGTGATGGAGCAAATAATTGTGGAAGCCATTTCCATACGTTTACAGGACAAGAAGGTGATTGCAGGTAGTCAGCACATATTTATGAAGGGAAAAGCATGCCAGACAACCTGATAGCCTTCTCAGCAGAGGTGACTGGCTTGGTGGATCAGAGGAGAGCTGAGGATATTTTTTATCTTGACTTTAGCAAGGCTTTCAACGCTGTCTCCCATCACATTCTCATTGACAAACTAATGAACTGTGGACTAGACAAATGGACACTGAGGTGGACTGAAAACTGGAGTAACTCCTGACCTCAAATGGTTGTCATCAGCAGCACAAAGTCTGGTTGGGGTACACTAGTGGTGTACCCCAGAGGCTGAAACAGGCCACTATGGTTTAACATCTTTGTCAATGGCCTGAATGATGGGACAGGGTGCACCCTCAGCACGTTTGCAGGTGATACAAAATTGACTGATACACCAAATGGTCATAATGGCAATGAGAGGGACCTCAAGAGGCTGAAGAAATGGGCTCACAATGGCCTCATAAAGTTCAACAAACAGAAATACCAAGTCCCAGGCATGAGGACAGGCTACAGGCAAGTGGCTAGCAAGTAGCTTTGTAGGAAAGGACCTGGGGGTCCTGGTGGACAACAAGTTGGCAGTAAGGCAACAATGCACCTTCACAGCAAAGAAGGCTAAGAACTTCCCAGGCTGTATCAGGCAGAGCATTGTCAGGTCAAGGAGGTGATCTCAGCATTGCTGAGACACACCTGAAGTACTGTGCCCCGTACTGGGCTCCCCCGTACAAAAGACACGGACACACTAGATCAAGTCTAGAGAAAGCCCATGCAGATGATTGCAGACTGGGAGCATCTGTCATACAAGGAGAGGCTGAGAAAGCTGGGATTGCTCAGCCCGGGGAAAAAGAAACCTCAGGAACATTTTATTGAGGTTTATAACTACCTGGTGGTGGGAGTAAAGAACATGGAGCTGGAGTCTTATCAGTGGTGCCCAGTGACAGGACAAGAGAAACAGGCAGAAGCAAAATATATACATACATGCATGCATACGTACATGCATACATATATATATATATATGTGTATATATGTATATATTGCCGTGAGAGTGGTCAGACACTAAAACTGTTTTCCTAGGGAGGTGGTGGATTTTCCATCATCCCTGCAGGAGTATTTCCTAGCTTCATGATTTCTGACACTGAGCTGAAGTTTTCTTCTTTTCTCGGGGAATATTACAAAGCTGATCACCCAAGATGGTTCTGAAACTGTGAGCTGAACAGGAGGAATCTACAGTTCTTGGGAGACAAATCAGTTTGGGGATTGAAAGCTAGGTCTATTTTGCAGGCACCAATTATTTATGCACTACAACTTTGACTGTAGATTTGAATAACTAACTATTGTTAAGCTTAACTAGCTTTATTCTTCACAATTATTTATTTCTCGCTATTCCTAGAATTACTAGTACGGTAGGTGCTTACTTTTAACCTCATTTCTCCTGTTAAAGAAATCATCTTCAGTATCCTATTTATCACTGATTCTTTGCATATGATTGATGGGTTACCTCAAACTGCAATGGCTTCATCTTTGATATCTCACCGCTGTTAGTGCCAGAAAGGCGTTAGAAAATGTTGTAACTGGTACAGTGATCAGGTTGCAAAAGACGTCAGACTTCCTCAGCACCTAAGTATCTGAAATATTTTTAATTGTCTGAGCAGACACAGTCAGATGTGAAGTCATTGTTGGTTACTGTGAGCTAAACATAACGCAACTTCACTGAAGGCTTTCATTTAAGATGCTGTAACACAACGTGAACTATGACCTCTGCACTAGTAAAGCCAAATTGTTCATCTGAAAAAAATGTTGCCAAGCATTGCATGGGAAACGTTTCAAAATCAATACTCTTTGTAACATTACTGCCACTTAACAAATCATACCCAGGCCTCACACACACAAAATAGCCCTAAATAGGCTAACACATAACTTTTATGGCAGAAAATGTGTAATACAAAGGAACTGCAGAAACAGAACAGTTGCTGGTAAGTTTAAATGTGAACATAATTCCATTGTTACCATTTTGCTACACACTCTTTCAGTGTTACTTGGATCCAAAGATCCAAAACTGCAATGTCTTGATTTTAAAAGTAATTTATTAAAAAAAAATATTAAATCAAATAGTTTCTTTAGCCTTCACAACTTTTGCTGTAGAGCTCAAATCTAACATAATTTGTTGAGGAACCAGGTAACGGTACAGCATGGCACACTCACAAAGCATATAAATATGGAAGCCTAGGGACTTAGGCTTTATCTGGATGTATAGACCAATTGGATGCATAAAATCAGCTATACACAGGTGTAAGGCTTAGGGAACGAGCATAACATTTTTTAGTCTTGCTGGCTTCGTAACTGACCTTAAAGCTCCATGCCAGTTTTATAACTGTGCTGGATATACCTTCTAGTGCATATAGAGTATATGCTAACTGCACTTAGTAGTGTTTACAAAGGTCTAGATTGTGGCAGATGAGAAAACTGGGCAACACATCTTGGAAATACCAAGTGGGTCACTGCATATTTCCCTCTCCCCTTCTGGAGAATTTCCATCTGCCTGGCTGGCTGCCCCGCTGCTGCCCACCCAAGAGCAAAAGAGCCAGGACAGCTATTGCAAAAGGTGGAGAGAGCTCCAACCTTTTCTCCCATGAGCTTGTTCTTTAAGCGAAAAAAGAAGAGGAAACAGAAAGCATCTAGCAACACAACTTATCTCCTTCATAGTGGCAGCCAGCAAATGATGGGGAACTCACAGAAGGAACATCCAGGACCACAACTGATGCTGAGGCTGAAGGACTGATTGAGTTGAGGCAAGAGGAAAGATGCGGTTGCATGCTGGTAAGATAAGTAAATGCAGTGATGGCGATGGATCCTCACGCACATTTTCCAGGCTACTCTAAACATGGACTAAGGCACTTAAAACATACACTCAGCCTTCTTATCCTCCTCCCCCACCCCCAATTTTCTCTCTAGAGAGTACATAGGCACTCCTATTAGGAGCTGTGGGAAACAGATCTCTTCCCTGTGATTGTTATCAAAGTAGCTGAACACCACCATCAAAAGCTATGTGAGTTTGTTTCATATTAAGTCTCTTCAGTTTTTCCTCTGGTTCCTATGCAATGTTCTACTTAATCTGATTTTCTTAGTGATTTTTATTTATGTTATATTTTACATCAGGAATGTCATAGTTAGATACTGTTAGTCCTCAGTTTATGCAAGAAGGGAAGCAGAGGCTTACTGTTCAGGTATCCCAGTGATTATATGACGGGCTAAATTATGCCCTGAATTAGTGAAAATGCATGTCTGTCAACAAGTAGCAAGTCTGTCACTACATTCAAAATGCAGGGGGCTGTTGTTTTCTACTGGTAAATGAGGCAGCATGATACACAGCCCCCCAGTAGGATGAGACAAATCCCTAAATGCAAACTACAGCTCCTAACGGATCCCCGAATGCTTGGGAATTAGGAAGGTACTGGATGTTTATATATTTCTGTTGCTGCAGGGTATTAGAATTTATATCATTTGTAGTATAATGGAAGCAAAGTTAGTTTGAGAGATGGACTTCACTCAAAGAATTCTGAAAACTCAGGAGACTACCCAGGGATTTTGTTATCTGCTATCTGAAGCCTTGTACTGACAGGCTGCACTTAGCTTCTTTTTACTAATGTTTCTGTAGGCGGCATACAATACAAATAAAATTAGCCTCAATTAACCTGCTTTAGAATTTATCTTGAGACTTTCTGTACTGTTGAAAAATTGCCTGAATACACATTACATATATGCTAAGATGTAGTGCAATACATAATTTGAATATTTCATAAAGTACATGGAAGCTGATGTTTAATTTAGCTTCTGCTTGTCACACAAAGTAGAGATGTATTTACTTTATTCAGAAAGATTCTCTGCTAACCAGGTAAGTCAGCTGAAATTGGTCATTTATTTTTAAAGTAAAACCAGTGCTCCTTCTGTCCCTGTTTATTCTTTATTTATATATACAGATATAATTGTACATATGTGTGTGGATGAAACTCTAACTGCATTTTCCTGTATTGTGAGCTTTAAAATTCTGCCATCTATATTTTGCTTCTGTGATGTCACTTCTGGGATATTTTATGCTTTCAGTAAACATTGCCTTGAGGTTTTTGAAAATATACTGCTTCTTTAAACCAAGATAGAACAGATGGAAACTTCATTGCTTAAACAAATGGTTACAATTTTCTTCAGGGCACAAAATAGTATCATGAACTTCACTGAGAGCTTAGGAAGCTTCCAGAAGCTTTTAATCTTTCTTCACTGGCAAGAGGATTGAATCCACAAATTTTGTTCAAGAGTCATTTTACAAAAATCCCTTTGTCCTTTTCCTTTGTTTTTTTTTTTTTTTAACTTTGTCTTTTAAATTTTTTTCCCCTCAGTTTTGTTTCCCTGCTTTGAAGCAAAGAACTGGAATTCCTGAATCCAATGACCTTTTGGATTAAATTGTTATGAGACAGATTTTGCATGACTTATCCATTTTCTTGTTAGCTGTTGAAATTTCAGTAGAAGCACACCAACCTAGACTATTTCAACATTCACATTACTCACTTAACAACTCTTGCAATTTAATCCGATGAAAAAGTGCTGTGAAAAGTGATATGAACTACCAAACAAATGTTGCATTCTTGTAGCATTTTTCGTTCTTGAAAGAATGCATAGAGCTAATTCTTGGCAATCCTAAACCAGGGAGAAGCAGGACTATCATTTTCCCATAATGTACGTCAACGTAAATCGCAACACATCCTCTGAGTCAGGGTCTTTATTGATTTCAGTTCAGAACATGCTTGTATCTTTGTGAAAGAGAGAGAGAGAATAATCCTAGTGCTTTTACAGCTGTTTTAATTTAAAATCCACTGATAAAAAAACATCTATAATAAGGTCTGTTGGAAGAGTTCCCAGCCCTGACAGTTATCTATAAATTAATGGGAGTCATATACTTGTGCTTGTTTGGATAATATGAATAGACTGAAGCAGATAACAGAAGTCACATCTGCTGGAGTATGCGTAGGGAATGTATAGACAAAGGTGATCCTTTTTATGAGTCTTTTGTTCTGGTGACACAGTCATGGTGCTACTAATACAGGCAAGAATAAGGTATGGTGTTTAATTAAAAAAATAAGCTCAATATGTTTTCTGGGATGCAAACTTAATGAGACTAATTACCTGTGGCCCCATCTCTATGTTGCTCTTTCTAGCACTGTACATATTAACTTTATTTTGGCAAAAGGTCCAGACTTGCATTTGTCACACCCACAGAATCCATGAAAGGTGTGCACAGTTCATTCCCTTGGCATTGCTTCAGCACCTGCAAATAACTCAAACATAGATGAGTCCTTAGCATCATTCATGTAGAGCAGCTTGCCCTGGTGAGACTAAAACTTATGCACCAAAGTAGTTTTTTTTTCCTTAATTAATAAGCTTTGGTGGTGCAGAGGGCAACAGATACACCTCCTGCGTTTGGATCCTGCTTATTTCTTAGAATTGACAAAGCCAAGACAGCCATACAGTGCCTCAGCTTATAAACCAGGATGTCAGTGCAGTGCAAAAACAGGAGCAAGATGACTGCCTGCAAACCTTTACACATCTGGACAGAAGACCGCAGGAAGGCACAAAAGAAAAAGGGAGTACAGAGTACCAGTGTGGCGGTGCAGGTATGCAAGGTGAGGAGTAGTCATAACATGGCTGCAACCCAGTCCAAGTCAAAGATGTGATTTTGGTAAGCATCTCCACAGGGTTTGGAGGAGGGACTAGAAGAAAGATAATGAGGCAGCTTTCTTTAAAGGATGCTGCTGGCAAGCATGAAAGGCAAAATAGACGAAAAGATATATAAGCTTGTTTGGGAATGTAAACAGTGGAAAAGGGAGGCTGATAGCATAAACTGACTGACAATAAGAATTTGGCCTCCCAACATCCATAGGATTAGGGAAAGCAAATCTGGGAGGGACTGTGAATGTGAGGGAGGTTAAGTTACCTACGTTTAATGCAGTGTTTGTAAACCATTGGAAGGGCTATTATAGCTAAATATCAGGCTGTCACTGCAACAGCATTCTGTATGGATAGCAAAAGGATAGACTTCATTTATTCAGGGCAAGAGAA
This sequence comes from Microhierax caerulescens, assembly GCA_035590215.1. Lineage (NCBI taxonomy): Eukaryota > Metazoa > Chordata > Aves > Falconiformes > Falconidae > Microhierax > Microhierax caerulescens. Next base: position 15,953,176 of record JAVJGJ010000014.1, on the reverse strand, counting down.
AAGGATATTGCAAGAATAGAGTCCTAAAATTGTGTTAGTCTAGATTAATTTCAGCTGTGAAGATGAGTATTTATCCAGAAAAAAATACATCAAGAAATAACGGAGCATGAACACTAGAGATCTACAGATAAATCAGTCTGTGACATTGGCTCAGCTGTGAGTCCAGGTGACAGGCAGGTTGATGATTTCCATACTGACCAAGAAGACAGTAAGAAAAACAATATGTTGGATAAAGACAGAGTAACGTGAGTTTAGTTATTTTTGAGCTTTGGCCTTTGACTATTTTTCCAGTCAGGCCTGAGAAGGGGGCGGAGACTTTTATTTCAGTAGATTTGTGCTTATTTATACTAGGTGATTAGCTGGCTTATTACAATATAAATTGGGTAGTGTTAAATCATTCTTTGAAGTACCTACACATAAATTCTGTACCACATGAACAACGTTTCAATCCAGACATTGAAATATACTAATACACACACACTTGTGTGCATTTATGTGTATGTTTGCACATACGATGAATGGTATATATTCCTCAATGAAGGCTGTGCTATGCATATCATCTTCAAATGTATCTCTGAGCATTCCTTTAAAATGCCTCACTAAATTTTCATTTACAGTTAAATCAACTTCAGTTTTTCCTGAACTCAAGGAGGACCTATTTCCAATCCTGGTTTCTCTAAAAGCTTATTGGATAACCCTGAGTACATTTTGTCTCCATTTCCCTTGGTCTGTAAAAAGACAATAATAACACTGGCCTCACTTGTAGAACATTTTGAAAATAGATGAAAAGCACTATGTAATATATAGGCTCAGCAGCAGCAGCTTTTTCCACACACCCCAAACTGCATTTGCACATAAGGAGAATGCCACAGAATATGAGTTTGTTTCTCATCTATTTCATAATCTCAAAATAGAGAACAGCAAGGAGAATTTATATTGCAGTTTTGCCACAAAAAGAGGTCTTATTCTAGTGCACATACTTATTTCCTGACGTGCAGCCAGTCCTCATACTAAACTATCTGCCTTACCAAAGCCAAGTCTCAGTCATTCAAAAAATCTTCAGGAGGCAATGTTCTAGTGAAAACTTCGCATACATCCTGAAATGCTGTCATTTTCTCTTTCTTGTCTACCACAATTTCCCATCACTTCAAGACCAGACTCTCCATTGCCTGTGTGCAGTTTCAAGTGAAATAAGCATTTTGGGTTGTCCAGGTTGTATGATTGAGGCCTTACGGGATAAACATTTATCCCTTCAAAATCTAAACAAATTAATTGCTTCAACAAACATACTGCCTGAAATGGCATGCCAAAGAATGACTAATAATGTATGATAAATTCATTCTCTTTCAGTCTGCTGCCTGCATGAGAGAGCACTGGAAAAGGAACCAGCAGAGTTGTGTGTGTAGGTGGTGATGACAGAAGGGATAGAAAGGTGGCATCTCCACACCCCCGCCCCCCTCCCCATTTTTTTCATGTTTTTAATTTAAATAACAATCCAAATTACATCTTTAGGTAATAGTCACAATTCATTATACTGCCTGTGATTCGTGAAAAATACTAAATGTGTCTCAGAGAGAATTATGGGGTTTATCCAAGATCAATTAAGTCAATGAAAGGACAAATGGGGGTGGCAGGTGGAGTGGGGTTGCCCATTTGAAAAAGTATTCAGAGCTTTCATATTCTTCAAACAAGCTATTTCAAGAACGAACAAAAAAAAACCAAAAAAGCCCCAAAAAATACCTAACCAAACAAACAAAAAAAAAAGACGCAAAAAAGACTTCAAATTCTGCGCAGAGGGTAAAGAAAGTAATACCATCAAAGCCCCAGACTAGCTCCTCTGGTTACAGGAAATAAAAAGTAACTTCCATTATATTTGTATAAAAGCTTGTCAATACCACTGTTATACAACTGTCAGAGCCTAATAAAGCCTAGCAAGTATTTCCACATTATCTGTCGCATGTGGATGTATTGATCCACTCAATGCTAATACAAAGTCTTCCTCAAAGTGCAAACAAGCTCATTACTCCCCAAGCTCATTCTCCTGCAGAAATAGGACCAAAATAGAACTTTAACTCCTTAAGAAAGGATGAGTTAGGAAAGCCCAAAGCCCATTACATCTCTTCAGCATGGAAGTGTACTTACAGCTTTATCTTGCTATCTATTACCCTAGGTAACATGTGCAAACACCTATCTAAAAGCAACAGCAGCAGTGATCCCCAGGGCATTTCTGACCACTCTCTTTGTATTAAGTCAGATGTGTGTTGTTGGGAGACCTTCTTTAGAAAGAGAGGCCAAGGGTGCTTGCTCTGGGACTGCCAATTGGGATAAGAATTCCTTCATTCTTTATGAAATGCAAAGGACTAATTTTGGTCCCTTCTCTTCCACTCTGGCAGACAAAATGCTGGAAGCACAATGACTTGATTCACTGGAGCAAAACATGGAGGCAAGTGTAGGACCACTCTTTGAACAACTCTCACTTGTTTTGGAGGCAGGGGGTGGGTAGGAGTATTCTAGTGTTTATCTTGTTATTAAATACCAGTCCATGTTTTTTTTCTTTATAGTATTAGAAATTGTGAATATAAAGCTTTTCATTTTATGTTGCATTTGTAATAATCCCCTGCATTGCTCATCAGCCAGCACAGGACTCAAGTTAATCAAAGAAGGAAGTAAATAATAACAATTAATCTGTCCAATGTTACTTCATAATAACATGAACTACTCCATGGAGCCAGGAGTAATCACCACTAAGTGTATTATACAGCAGCCGAGGAAAACTGATTTATAAACCCAGCTGTCAGGCTGCAATCTAATGGTGACTGCATCATGTTGTACAAAGCTGCAGTAATTTTGGAAATGACCCCACTGAATATTCTGGAAGAAACCCTGCTGTTATCAGTAGCTACATCTACACTTCTCTCTAGGCCACTCTCAAGAACTGCCCCCCCCCCCCCAACCATGGCTTATGCTTTTCATTTCTGCTTCACATATGCACTCAAAATGAAATGTCCTTGAGGATCTCAGCTCTTCTGAAAGATTTTGCCTGCTACCAGTTTGCTGCGCAGGAACTGTATCTGCCAGAGACTCTCTAATAACTATCACTTTCTTTGATCCAGAGCTATAGAAAAGGGCATCTTTTGGCATCCTTTCCAACATGGCATGATGACACCCACACTGGACTAGTCCAGTTTGCTCAAACTGGTTTTGAATCTTTAAGGTGCAGTAGAAATCCCACTCTGTCCTGGTCCGTGATAGTAGGAAACCTCTCATCTAGAGCAAGACTGTAATTCCAAGTGTGGCAGAGAGTGAATAGTGTCACTTGGGAACTACCCATTACTAGACCCTCAGATGACATGACATTACCACCGAATGCTCCCTCTCTGCCTTTGCCTGGCCCTCTGTGCTAGGTGATAATTCAGGTTATTTGGCCAGCTGACTGTCCCTGCGTCTTCCTGGCTGCTGTCACTGCTAGTAGCTCTTCCTTGGCATCACAGTCACTTTGCATTGGCAGCTTCCTCAACTCTCCTTAGGCAGGCTGGGGATTCTCCTGTCTGGGGTGTCACTCTGCCCTTGACAAGATGTGCAGCTGCACAAACATGATCACCCACATTTTCTTTACTGTCTTTTGTCATGCTTCTAGATCAGAATGCAATTCCTTTGGAGAGAACCTATAGGTGTGCCAGGGAAATGGCAGGTGTGCGTCTGCCCAGACAGAGCCTTCCTGGCCAGAACACACTGAGCACATACATAGAGCTCCTGGAAGTCAGCAGCTGTTAGAGCTAACAGGACTTTTGGTGGCTGACATGCAGACAGACATGCTATCCTGTGCACCCAGTGTACTGTCAAGGACCAAGGTCTGACAGCTGAGCCTGGGCTAGAAAAGGTTCTTTTGGGTAGCAGCAGTTTCCCATCAGCCTCAGGGCAGAGGAACAACTTCATTCTCCTCAAAAAGTAGCCTGTTGGCTGGCCTAGGCCATCCGTGCTTCTGTCTGATATGCCGCTCACAGTAAGCAGTATCCTGACAGCGTGCATCTTGGCCATCTGGGAAGAAGAGGTAATGTATAGTTACTGACTCAGCTATAGTCTCCCTGTAGAGGGTCTCCAGAAGATGGGTGTTCCAGTAGGCCATAAGGGGCATGAGAACACTTTTTAACAGCGTGATTGTAATCTTGTAGGCTTATCAAGCTGCAAGTAATTGCATCATTTTTACAGACATGAATGTGCAGGCTACAAACAATATGTCATCCTTGCAGAACAGTCAGGTCTTCAGTGGCACAGCTGGCATCTTTCCTGGCTGCTGGGAGTCAGTATACGACAGTACAAGGACAGTACAAAATCTGCAGCTTCTGAAGAGTAACAAAATACAATTTGGCATTGTGTCCTGGTTAGGTGGACTGCAAAATCCATGAGCATCTGTCTGGGAGCTCCTTGTCAGAAAGTCAGGCCAAGCACACTCAGGGTGAACATGACAGCTGAGCATCTGAACAGAAGCTGGGAAGGTACTCCTGTGGCTAACCGGCATAAGCAGTTGGCAAACGTGAGGCTGCTCCTGAAAAATAATGTGAATGCTTCCGTTTGAAGGTGGTATTACAAGGAACTGATGAAGGGCTACTGTGCCGTTGTTAATGACTAAAAATAGGTAAACGTAAATCTATTAGCTTATGGTGACAGAATATACAGACAGTGCAGTCTCTGCAATGTGACGCATGTGTGGTAATAAGGAAAAGAATAACATACTTTTCAGACAATCCATTCTAATTGCTGCTATTCTCAAACAAAAGCAAAGTTTCTTACATTTAATTTGGGAAGGAGGAAGTTTCTTGCTTTGCTGCGTCACCAGGAAAAGGGTTTTTCTTTTTGAGATCTATCAGCCTGAATGGATAATATGGTATCTCTCTCTGTGGCTGTTTTGCAAAGGTCTCACTGACTATTTCACTGACCTTTTGTTTCTTCCTTCAGTTGTTTCTTGCTAATGGTGCCTTTTGCGCCAGTTGAAATCTATTTTTTCTCCACTGGAATATCTGTCTGTGCTAAGTCCATGCTGTCTAAGACAGCAGCGTATGGTGTATTGGCAGGAAGTCAGGAGATCTCGTGTTCATCCCACCGATAGCCAGCTACATGACCCAAAACACCAGCTCCCACATTCCTGCTCACATTCAGTCCTTAATGGAAAGTTTACAATGTTAGACATAGTGCTTTTTCTGTCTCTAGTATTTGCAAGTATTTATATACCACTAACCCAATACAACTTGGAATGTGGTTAAAGGTTGTCTGCCCTCAGCATCTTCCTTTTTCAACGCCAATCAAGAGTTGTCATAGACATTCAAATCCCCCAGTTTTGTATATGTGATTTCATTTATCAAACCATGAGTTGCATATGTCTATTGACTTTACCTATCTCTTATCAATTGCTCCCTCATGTGGGCATCTGTTAATATTATGAATAGTTAATATAAAGCTTTTTTACATAATGCACACAAAATCAAGAGTTTGCTGGCTAAGGATCCATTCTGCATACAAATACGTGAACAGTGGGGTCTCATAAATGTAACTGCTAACTCCCCGCAAGTGAGCCATCCTGCTCCACAGCAGAAGAGATGCTTTACGGTACTGGTCTGTCTGGGAAGTCTGCAAAACAAGCAGCAATGAGTATTTGTGGGCCACAGTGTCTGCTGCTGTGTTTACAAATGGATATTTTGTGTAGATGTGGCAATGAACTGTGGATGCTGCAGCGAAAGTTCCTGGCCTTGTCATTCCCATCACATGCACATATCTGATAATGCAATAGTTGCTACGATTTTTTGTAGTCCAGGGTTGTTATCTTGGTATATATAAGAGAGCTTGTCAAATTTCAAAGAAAAGAAAAAAAAAAAGAAAAAGCCACATCTATAACATTTGCTCTAAGCTGTAACAGCACGTCTCATGAGCAGGTGTGATACACAAGATGGCTGGGATGACAGGCCAGGAGACCAGTATAATGCAGTTGTCATTTCTGATCAGTGTTGCTCTGTGCCCACTGGAACAAGTCCTCCCAGAGTCACACCCGACTGCCAGCCCAGACCCAGGCTGCATCGTACCCCTGTGACAGTAACCAAGCAAAAATGGACTAATCCTAACGATGATGATGTCTCAGAAGATTTATTAGTTCCTATTCTGCAGACATAAGGCTCCACCTTCAAAAAATTTAGCTCCAGTCTCACCTAATGGATAAAAATATCACGCATATATCTGCTTTTGATTCAAAGTAGGTGATACGAGTGTTTTAAACTAAATTGGAAAACCGCCATTTCCATGGGCTTGCTTTTTTCTCTTTTGAAATTCTCTTTTGATTTAGATTCTTTTTTTAATCACTAGGTAAATCTCTTACTTGTAGGCTCAATCCCATTGAGGCTTTACTTTTCCATAGTGATATTTATTTACAGAAGATTTGGCAAAAATTAACAAAGGCCTTTTATGTATGGCTTTATACCGTTGCATGAAACGTCAGCTTTAATAAAGCAGGTCTAGTGAGAGATTAGATTAAGAAAACTTTGAGTATTGAGGTGAACTCCCATCAAGTATAGAAAACATGAAATTTTGGCTTATAGTCAAGGTTACTGAGAGGAGACCACGTCCTATAAGAAGAATATATTGGGTACAGCAATGTTTTTATACATCTCAGTTTCTTGTACATACTGACATGCAATCAGTAATTTCTATACTGTTAATCTATATGTATTATTTTATATATAAAAACATAAAGTAAACTAGAGATTTTGATTACATAACATAACCTTGATCCTGCTCTTTGTGTATGTTTTTTGGTTTTGGTTTGGTTTGGTTTTTTAATCAGATCTATATTTTTTCCACCTGACATGATATGTTACGTTGACACACTGCATGAGACATTTCAGGTTTTTCTGTGTCATGGACAGCTTGTTTGAAGATTTCTCTCATAGATCCAATCTGTACATGTTATTGCTCAAGTAGGAAGGAAAAAAACCCAGAATGACCTTTGAGTATCATATCTTCTTTTAAAGTTAGATTGATGGCTTCTTTTCACTCTCCTGTGTCTTTTTTGCAGTAATACATAAAAGCCTGGAATAAAATCTCCAGTGTGTAATGCATAGCTAATTTTATTTTTTTACTCCAAACCCTAGCAATTCAAAGCCAAGTAAACACCAGCAGGCTGCATTCACTTTCACTATGCATGTTGATGCTAATTGCAGTTCCCTAAGCATTTTACATTGTTTGCACAAAATAGCATTGCTCTGCCTTCAAACAGTCAGTTCAATGACAGCTGGAATGAGTTTATCTCATACTGCTTAGTGTCAGGTGCATTCTTACAGCTTTCCTGTCTCCTTTTGAGGGCTAATTAAGGCATTCTTCTCTCTTGTTTAATATTTACATTTAAACAGCTGCATCTCATTTGGATATAATGCAAAGACTGCACCTGGCTTTCTTTCCCTGAGTTAATTCTGGGAGTTCTTTTTCTTCCCCCTCCCTTCAGTAAAGATCCAAAGCGGTTATTTTTGTGCTTATGTAGGGAAATGAACCGAAGCGGCTGTAAATGGAAAGAGCCACTATTCATTCACAAACAGGGTGCATCTTCCCAGGATCCTTCACAGCTAGTCTCCTTAGGGTACCCGGGATGAGAGCAGAATGCAAAGCAGAGTCCTTGAGGCTTTCATCAGGCTGCTGCCTTTGTCGGACCCTGGTCTCCGCAGGGGCTTGTGCATTGTTCCAGTTCTTTTTGTGTTTTGGGTTGTTTGTTTGTTGTTTGGTTTTGGGTTTGTTTTTTTTTTGTTTGTTTGGTTGGTTGGTTTTTTTTTTTTTCCCAAATGAACAAAGAGTTTACAGGAAAAAGAAACAAAAAGAAAAGCCTAAACATTCTAGCACTAGGAGCACATGGCAAATGTACACATAGCAATTCCATAAAAGCTCTCACATGTTGGCATCAACGGGTGCAGAGGTGCAGCCCACTCTGCCTTCAGAGATGCACAAAGCCCCACGTTCTCCAGGCAGAATGTCTATGCACAGAGATGTGGTCAGGACTGCAGCCCAGCCTTAAGGCACTAAGCGTTTTGGCAGATTCAGCAACACTATTCACAACAATCTTGGTGCAAGGTAAGAACCTGTCAGATGTACCAACTTTTGTTGTTCTTTCCATGTTTGCAGATCTCCGTCTTTAACTAGGTGACTTCTTAACATTATGAAAAACAATGTTTCCCAAAAAGCTTTGGAAGATCCAAGGGCAAAGGTCTCGCTCCATACATCTCTATGTGACAAACATCATCATCTTTGTACAATTTTTTATATTTTTTTGTCAGTAAAGACAATAGAGAAAAAGACAATAGAGAAACTCTGTGCCTTAAAGCAATAGTGCACTGGACTGGGATAATCCAGACAACCAATAATAATGGTATAAATACCTATGAGAGAATTAATGAAATGGGAAAGCATACTGCGATCATAAGTTTAAAGGCCATACATTTACTGTTAATTATGTCATTTTCTTATTTCTGTGCAACTGATTTTCATTTCTCAAAAGGGAGGGGAAAAGAAGAGTCTTTACTTCACAGAAACCATCATAATGGGAAGCAAATGAACTCAGGAGGCATGTCCCATCTGTCCTGCCAGGGGCCAGCGGGACGCAGCGCTGCTGCCACAGCCCTCCCCACGTGAGGATTCAGAGTAACCGAGGGCAGCAACAGACCCTCGCTCCAGCTGCGAACCGCTGGAAGGCAGTGAGGCACACACTTTGCCAAGGAGCTTCACAGACACTGGATGACAAAAGAGCAGGTCTGGGAGATTGGTGCTATCCCTGGGGATTATTTCTCTCCCTGCCAGGAAAGGATCCACCTGCAGCTTGGTCTCTCTCTGTGTTGTACCATGCCAATCTCTGCCTTTCATCCTTGCCCTGGATGAACCAGAATTGAAACCCCCTTTCCATCCTTCTCCCATTCCCACACTTCTCACCCTGATCCCCCCCTCATGCTTCATCGACTCTAATTCTCTCCCCATATGATGGCTCTTTGGAAAGCCTCTTTTCCCAGCCTAACACCTTCTGCCTGATGGCTTCACTTTGTCAGTCCATCCATACCTTCCTCCCTTTCTTCATCCTTCTGCCAACCTACAAGCTGCTTGTGCTGATGCGCACCTCCTAACCACACCTCATGCTGTTCTGATTTCAGTGGAATAACTTCTTGCTTGCTTGGCAGGCATCAGTTTAAAGAGCTTTAAGAGACTTGGCACAGGGACTCCAGCAGGACTGGATCTCTAGCAAAAAAACTCTAGAAAAACTAGAGGGGAAAAAAAGAGGAGTCCTGCCTGAATTACACTCCATATAGGATAGTACACAGGACAGGACTTTGCAGAAGACTTAATTGTGAAGCTATAGCGAGCTCTCAGTTTATGTAAATTGTATTTTTTTCCCAAAAGGCTTGTAACTGGGCAGGTTTTCAAAAATGACAAATGGTACATCTGGTTTGGAGGCCAGACCCCTCCAATCCAAATTTCAACTCTATGTATGAAATTATAGGACACTGGAGCCTCTGAAGAGGAAGAGCACCAAGGGAGCCTTCATGTGACTATATATGAATGTCTTTACCTGAGCTTGCAGTCACTGAACAGTGAAAGTACTATGCAGAAATGGATAGGCACTTCTCAGTCAGGCTACTAAACCAGTCCAAACACTCTTTATAAAGGTCTCCTAGGAGGATTATCTCACATACAAATCTCTAGAGTGTAGATATCTAAAATTAGCTGAAACTGATATCAACATTCAAACCTAAGCAACGTCCATTCTAACCTCCCACTCAAAAACACCCAATGGATATTTACTGAACCATTCTATGCACATGAGCCCTGAGTATAAAACATTACCAAAGCACTGTATACAGAAAGTGGCAGGCAATCCTAAGAATACAAGCTGTTTCTTACTACATAGAATTTTATTATTCATCCTTTCACCTGAAAAACATCAGACTTTTATGTTACAGCAGAAGTACACTGTCTCTGAGGAACAGGACTTCACTGGAGACAGTCTGTTGGTTCTCATAACCCATTCTGCATACTCAAGTTTGCTGTTTCCTCAAATATATTAATGATATAACCACAGGGGAACCATTTACATTGTCCGTTATGTAAAAACTGAAGCTTTTTTAAAAGCCTATCCTTGCACAAAGGCTTATGAGCAACCTGGACAGTACTGCAAAGTTTGGAACAAGGAGTTCGTGTCACTGTCAGCTTTTATCATTAAAAAAAAATGAACAATAGATGAGGTGGTTGTCATCTTGTTCTGGTTTTAATGGAATTTTTTTTCGACTGGAAGTCAGCTCCTTCAGAACCTAAACTTGCCTCAGGAACATATTGATTTTAACAAACAAGTATCAAAAGACAGTCTTTAAATCTCTCAGTTTAATTCAAGTGATGTTAAAATGCTTCATGGAGAGTAACTGAATAATTTCATTGAATTTGAGTAATTGCATTCAATAAATGTTTCTCTGAGAACGTAAAAGCATTTTACTTGGGTTTGTAAATTTTGTTCCACTTCAACTTCAGAATTATAGTTTTCATACTCCGGCTGTGTGTTACATTTTTGTCTATCCAGGTTGGCTGACATCTTTCACTGCAAGTTCCTCTATTTATTATTAATAATGGATCTTGACCTGCTCTCTCTTTCTGAAACAGTTCACCCTGCATCAGGGCTGAAACTGGAGGAAACAATACATGATTTGACCATGTTAAAAAATCACAGTGACATTTTCTTTGAGCAGCATAAAGCTGTTCTGTGGTGCAAGAGCTTACATCCCGATGAAAATTTAACCCAAAAGAACTTTTGCAAATTGTTTTTCACACACAATAAAAGACATAATCCTGAATTTATTTCAGCTCCTGATGCCATCTGAACCCTGTATCTTCTCCCCACACAGCAAAGTTCATTCCTTTCACCAGCCACAGGGCACAAGGGATGTCAGTGTCAGAACCACAGAGCAGCTGAACATAGGCAGTACCAGAAAGGGATGGTCTCTGAGCTTGAGAGGTGCCTGCTTCGCTTTGTTACTACCCTTAGGTACCCTGGTTATGGAGAGGGAGAAGCAGGCTTTGTGAATATGCAACAGCAAACGCAAGATGAGGAAAAAGGAAACAAGCAGAAGGAAACTCAAGTGTGAAGAGAAAAGAAACAGCAACTTGGCTATGAAAGAAACTACTGTTAGGACTTGTAGGGGAGGATTTTGGGCAAAGAGAGAGGAAGATTAAATATTCGATATGCAAACTGGGGCTAAAACCCATGGAGTTACTCTACAGCTAGCAGCTGATAAAAGTAACAGGATATATGTATGGTAGTGGGAACATGGGCTCAAATCTCTGGCAGTTCATCCTTTCCAATAAAATACATGGGCAAACGGGCAGAAAGCACCAAGGAGGTTCTTCAAAGCCACAGCAGAAACAAGAGAGCAGATGAAGAGTCTACGGTGGAGAGACAATTATAGGGCTGGGGCTGTGTGAAGGGAAGAAGATACTAAAGTCGGTGATAACACTGACAGAGCACCCTGAGAGGGAGATGAAAGTTACTTGAGCCAGGAGACCTGTGCTGGGATTAGGAATTTCTGCAGGGTTATATCATGGTCATCTGTAAGGACAACTGATAGACTGTGTGGAGGCAGGTCCCTTACCTGAAGTCACGTGCCAAGTTCTGGTTGTCATGCAGCAAAAAAGACACAACAGAGAAAAGGTGGTTCCAGAGAAAATGACTTTCAGGAAGTGGGAAAAAAATGAAAAATAAATGCAACTGTTTATTTCACTGTAAGATAAAAAGAAGATAAATAATAAGGTGCAAAATAGAGACATGCAAACTAATGAGGAGCAGTCAGGTGGTAAATTGAACACTCCTGTGTACTTTCTCCATTACTTTGTTGTAACAGGGGGACATCTGGGGAAGCAGAAAGGCAGCAGATGTAAAACCAGTAAAAGGAAATGTGCTTTTCCTGCCTGGCCTATAGAACATCTTCTCATGAGGCAGCAACACAGCCAGGAGCTCAGCATGACTCAAAAAGGGGTTGAACATTTGAATGGATGAGACCATGCAAAGTTACAGGCTTATAAACTGTGAACAAATCTAAAAATTTGGAAAGGATGGAAGCCCTCTGCCTTAGGTTATTTACCAGCTTATAAACAAAACAATGAGAAAGAAGCCTCTTCCTTACAAACAGCTTGTGAAATTTCCAGACTCCTATAACTCAAGGCAACTTTATCATATAGTATATCATTAAATTAACTCTTCTCTCTTTTTGGTGGCTGCCTATATTTGTTGTCAATAATAACACATTCTTTTTTGCAGGCTGTCTGTCCCTTATACGCACATTTCTGTCTGTGTTTGGACAATTTGCATGATGTGCTGTCACTGACAACTCTTGTCTAGACAGATGTCTACAAATGACCCCTGACACACCATTCAAACCTGGTTCATACAGAAAGTGAGAACTGTGATTGTTAGCACTCTGGAATAGGTGTTAAGCATCCTTTAGTTCAAAATCTGGTCTCTCTTTCACTTAAGCTAGGACTAGAGACCTCATGCTGGGGATAGGCAGTTACACAGCCGTCTACTGCAGTGGGTGCCTCTGCCTTACTCTGGGAAAAGTTTAACACTGCTGCAGAGAGCATGCTGGCCTAGCAGGCTCCATGTTGGTATCCATATGGCAACATATGGCAAAATTCACAGCAGGAATTGAGGATTATTACAGGAAAATATGGAATCATAGAGTGGTTTGTGTTGGAAGGGACCTTGAGAATCATGTAGTTCCAATCCCCGGCCATGGGCAGGGACACCTTCCACTAGACCAGGTTGCTCAAAGCCCCATCCAGCCTGGCCTTGAACCTTATACATACCCCAGTCTTTTCAAGCATAAATATTCAGGGGCTCAGATTCAGCAAAGAGCTAAACAATGTGAGCTGTAGGAACTGCTCATGCTTAAACACTTTATTAAATCAGTGTCCTTCATTCCATCTCTCCCAACTCTATTTCTAGCTACTGCTTACAAACTGTACTGAAAGATGTATATTCCTTCCCCCGTCCCCCAAAAAAAGGTCCAGCCAGTGCTTCAAAATGATATATAGGCTCCTCAGCATGTGTCAGTACAGGATCTTCTGTTGACTTAGAGACTGTACATTCCACCCAAGCCCCAGGGGGGTGCCTACATTAGTGTTTCAGTTTAGAGGAAGAGTGAGATTTTGAAGCAAATTTCCTATTATCTCTATTTGCCGTACTTTGATTTGCATCACAGAATGGTCTCAGAGTGCATGACCTCGATTCCTTCTGGATGAAACTAAACTGGAAGATGTGCTCCTGGGAGTGTACTTAATGTACTCCAGCTGTAAAGGGCAGTCAGGTCATGGGACCAGTTTAGACCTAATATAAAACTATGAAATGTGCATATTGTGGATGTCAGGCCCTAAACAACAACTGTTACTTCTATGGATCTTATTTGTCCACATTACTTAGTAATATAGACATAGAAAAACTCACCAAATGACACAGGCTAGTGTAAGCAAAATGACTACGTAAAAACTATCCCCCTGTTGCTTTTTCAGATCAAATGTTCCTAGGAGCTCAGACAAAATCACCACATACCGATGGTCTATTTTACTTCAGAAGTACCAAGGCATTTATTAACAAGATATCTAACCACTCTAAAAGAGGAAAAAAATAAAAGTCCTCTAAAATTGTGGGCACTATTTTAAGTATCTAGTTTTTCCTTTCTCTCTCGCTCTCTCTTTTTATTTATTTATACTTCAAAACACTTGTACTGATGATGTTATCAGCACTCCTTAGCAGGTAGTTACATGACTAACTACTAAATAGGATCCTTAATTTTGATACAGTGCTTGGGGGATGCAAACCATAATGTGACTGCTAACTATTATTAAGCTGAAGAGAAGGCTGATTAATGAGGAAGGCATTCTGCCTTTTAGCTCTGGGATGGAAGGGGCTGTGTTAGCTTTTCATGTAAATCCTTGTAGGGAAATCCTGCTTTTGTGAACACACTCCTGTTAATTTGTTTGTGTAATGCCATTGGAACTAAACCACCTTCCCTGTTCATCTTTAATTGAATATACAGGTTACAAGATGCTGGAATAGATGGATGGCATAGTAGTTCATAAGACAAACAGAACAAAAAGTACTGATTCTCTGGAAAATAAAGAGCAGAGCCTTGGCTTGACCTTATTTCAGTATTGATGACACTTAGGATTTTTATTATCAATTTTGAAGTTTTTCTTAAATTCCTTGTTCCTTTATGCTCTACTTTATTAAGAAGAAATTCTAACATTCACAGTTGCAAATACAATTAGTTCAAAAGACTTAAAATGTAAGTAGCAAATAAGAAAAAGAAAATTCCTTTTAAACTTTGTGACTTTGATGACATTCCAAAGATGTTTTGGTCCAAACACTTTGTGAACAACACACTATTGTTAGATGGCTATAAGAAAAGCATTTGAATTAACTTCTCACCTTCTAACTTTTGATTTCTAGAAACGAAAGCTCTGCTGTAGCTCAATGCTCAGCCACTTCTCACCACCTTTACAAAAGTACAGCTGGGCACTGTCTCAAGTGGCAGGTCAGAACTAGATCTGAGGGACTGAACCCCTACCACTGTTCCAGTTTGACACTAACACTTTCACTGGCAATGTGGAACCTGGCATAGACTGAAAATTCCAGGAGGGATCAGGAAGAGATAGACTGCACTATACTTTTAAATTATGCTTATTCTGCACTGACAGAAGAACGTTCTTCACAGAATATGAATACATACCTAAAATATAAGTCTATATTTACAGACAACTTCACAATGTTAAACTGAATTAAAAAGTTCTCCAGGTGCAGAGAGAGCTATGGAGAGCAATTATTTATGAGTTACCCCGCACGCAAACATGTTTATTCAGCATGGAATACATCACACAGAGATTTTATCCCTAAGTACTTTTATGTTGGTAAGCTTTTAATGAAAACAAGATGAAAATCCCAGTATCTAAAAGGCAGAAAGTACCAGTGTCTAAATGTAATAACTTAATTTCATCTCAGTGCTACTGGGTTTGAAAACCCAAACCCAAAGAATCTTTCTTTAGAAAGAGCAACAACAAATGTGTTATTTGAAATGTGTGTGTGTGTGTGTGTGTGTGTGTATTCACATATTGTAAGGCCAGAAGAGGTTCTTCTGACACAGTCCTTCAATAATACAGATCTCAGGATTTTCCAAAGATATTCTTGCATTACCCCTTTGACTTCCAGTATTATCCTCACTGCTAACAATGGATTGAACAATCCCAGTCTGAATTGATCTGACTTTACCCCAATGGGAACATTTAAACTCTGTTACCAAGTTGTCCTTAAAATTTCTCTTGGATAGGCTAAATAGGGTGAGTTTACTTTGATTCACACCGGAAAAAAAAACTCACTGGAATTACACTCTGGGTCATTCCTGGAGCCCTTTTCCAAGTGCATCTCCTTGGAGTTCTTGGCCACAAAACAGACTGTGGGCTCCCCACGCCTCATTGCTTCTCTACAGAGTAGCAACACCAGACCTGCACTCCTTGTCAGTCATACTTTCCCTGTGCATGTTAACTCCCTCAGCCATAACGTCACACAGACTGCTCCTTAATCAGCTGAGTCTTTTTCCAGGCTGCCGCTTTCCACAGTGAGTCTCCGGTGCTGCAAGTACAATCTGTGCTGCTTACAGATGTGTGATCTAGCACTACATTGCTACAAGTTTCTAAACTAATAAAAGTTTCCTAGCAAGGGCTTTTATATCTTCTTCTAGAAGATATAACTCTGTGAATATTTAATATGTATTAATTTTTAAATGGAATCTAATTAGTTTTTCCTTAAAAAAGTTCTGTGTGATCTCTGACCTAAAAAATGTGGTACTGTAGAAATCAGTTTGAAAGCAGAGAATTTGTGGTAATCTCCCTCTAATGCTGCCAAGAAATATATCCTTAAATAAATACAGGTTTCATTCCAAACCTTGCTTTGGGACCTCAGACAGTCATGACTCAGATTTTCCGTATTACTAAGACTGATGCTGTTCCAGGGGTGCAAAGCTTGGATGCTGCTATGCAGCTCAAGGACTAAGTCATAAAGTTTGCATTTTTCAATTGGACCAGTGCTATACCATTTCCTACAATCGTCCATTAGACATGCTTCCTACCTGCTACAGTGCTGGTATGGGTTTTGTGTCATTGTTGATATGCTTTTTCAAGAGTCTCGTTACTACATAGTGTAACTTCTGATTTTGTAGGCTCAATAAAGCTTGCCATTGTGTTCTACAAATGGCTGCTTCTGGCAGCTGCTGCTATCAGTTCTTAACAGCGCTGGCATTCAATTAGGCAATGAGAAAAAACATTTTCCATCACTCACATTAACACAGCAAGGTATTTCAGCAGTGGTAAGTTCTTTTTGGCCTTCCAAGTAATAATAGAAAAGACATATCAGCAATTTTCTTTGGGCATTAATTGAATTGCTCTAGTTCTGATTACCAGGATCTGCAAACAGCTTCTCCAATGTATGGAGGGTCTAATTACTCCCAGAAGAAACAGTCCTGTAAATCTGAGGTAAAGTATGTGTAGGGATTAAATATTCTTGCAGTTCATAACCATGTAGGTGTCTCTCTCCTTATTTGTAGAAAAGCAAACAGAAACATCAGAGACGTAAGCAGAAAGAACACTTAAGAAATAGGGCTGTATCTGGCAGACAAATGTACACCATGTGCTTCTCTTTGAAGCCTAAATATGTGAGAGAAATTCAGAAGATTTTAAGGAGAGCCAGAACAAGGACACTGGGGCGCCTCACAAGGCTTCAGCAAAGAACAGATGGTTAAAAAAAGAGGTTCCAGATTATCTCCTGCTTGACAAAGACATGACTGTTTTATAAAGGCAGTATCTAATGCTGTGTGGCTGAGAATAAAAGAACAGCAAGTGTAATTACCACAAGTAGCAACTCATCAGCTTTCTCATATGCATGTCCAATCCTTTAATCATTATTCAGATACTACATACATACATCTTAATGGGAATTCTGCCGAAGTATAAAATGTTAGATTAACTGCTACAAAATCTTGAAAAATTACAGCAAATGGCCTATGCAGGAATGGTAATGCGTAAACAATATCAATAACATTTGCATTGTTAGCTGAGCCAGAAAAGCCATGAGCAAGAAAACAATGGGGAAGCCACTTGACAGTGCCATTTACTTCCTTAATACATTCACTGTTGCATAGTATATTTTCTGAGATGGTTCAACTGTGTTACCCTACTAAAAGAAACCTACCATAAAAGTCCTGGGCACAATGTCAGTACTGAAAAGGAACAGGTTATTGAACTTGTCAGGGTTTGATTAGGCAATCAAAATTACTTTTGTTTCACAGTTCAATAGCATGTTACTGATATTGTTTCTATGGTAGAGCTTATGTAAACCAGCATGGCATTTCTGAATTCATCAGGTACTCTGTAGTGCAGGAATGACTACTACTGCTGACTCACAAACCTCGTATCAAAACCTGAGGTGTCTGAGATACACACCTCTCCAAGGCCTGACAAGAAGAGACATCTGGAAGCACAAATGGACAATGACAATTGCTTCCCAGACTCTAACGCTCTGTTGCAGAATAGGAACAGGCTGAACATTCAGCTGAGATCCCATTAACAACCACCTCATCACATCTTCTAAGCTGCTGCTTCCCACATTTGGATTTTCTCCCATGTCCCATAGGTTACAGGGTTCAAAAACCTAACTTGGTAAGCCCACAAAAAGACAAACAAAGCAATGTTCCTATTTTATGAGCTCCCTCACAAGGCTTGAAAGAAATTATAACAATATTAGTACTGCTACTAATAATTTCCAAAGGGACTAGGATCTCACAGCATCTATAAAATGTCAGTAATTAAACTGCTGTGGGACCACTCTTCTCTGTGCCCCCCTCTCTTCACAGCAAAGAGAACATTGGTTTCCTGAAGCATGTGTAGGGAGAACCTACCCATGGCAGGCTGATTCTGAGCGTCTGGCCTCCCTTTATAATCGGTGAAAGCAAACACTTTCAGGAGCAACTGGTAGAATTTAGACAACTAGTTTAGGCTTGGTGAATTGCACTCTGGAGGTGGATTTTTCTGTCTACTGACTTGATCCTGGAATATGCCCTGGAGCAGCACCTTACCTTCTTTCCCTTATGCACTGATAGGCTGTTTTGAAACTGTCAAAGTCTCGTTCTCACTTCCAGCTGAGTTAGAAGAGGACGTCTGACAATGTGTTGACTGCTGTATGTCTTGGTAATCTTGGATAACAGTTAGAGGCCAGTTTAGAGAACCTTTGCTCACAGCTATAACTCCTTACAGCCTGCTCTCTCTCGTATTCCAAAAATAGCAGTCAAGTGCTTGCTTAGAGTTTAATAACTAACCTTAAAATAAGCTATAGAAAGGATCATTGGGTGAGGAAGGGGCATTAAATTGTTTCACTCCTGGTATTTTGGTAGTTCATTTTTCAGTGCAAAAGCAAACTTTATAATAAATGTGATTCATAATGAATAGTTTGATCTGTTCTATTCATAACAATGGCTGGTGTGCTTTTAGTTCAATTTATGTACATCATAGCAGTCTGAATAAATACACAAACTATAAATAATTTCCTGTATTTTCTGTACTGCAGCAAGGTGTCTAGTTCTGTAAATAAAGACTCATGGCAGTGATCACAATGGTTTCAACAGGATTTCCTGAAACACTGAGAGCACACAGAACCATTTTTAAGGGTAAACACATGACTTCAATTTGGCTACCAACTATGCCTTCCCACCCAATATTTCACAGCCTGTCTGACAGGGAGAACCATGCAATTTTTTTAAT
>JAVJGJ010000014.1:15903112-15923196 GCA_035590215.1 Microhierax caerulescens | reverse complement strand
TCCTGAGCAGACTCTTCATGTAGAGATGGGGGGGGGGGGGGCTCACCACCTGGATGCACTAGGCACTCTGCACTCCCAACAGCTGTTAGGCAAACAGAAGACATCACCACAGCATCTCAGACTTGTAAATATTTCACTTCCATATCTGTTTGGGTTTGTTTTTTTAAGTTGTGGTGGTTGGCATCCTGTCCTGTCCCCACCCCACCCCCGTCCCCCCACAGGTCTCTCAATTAAGCCCCATTGATAAACTTGTTTCATTTAACTTAGAATGACTGAAGAAACCCCCCATTTTTCAGTTTCTTCTTTGCAGCAAGGAAGAAAACCAGTGTTTGGTTTGGCACAAACTGCTTACCACCCCACACCCCCAATTAATTTATGCTACTTTGCTTAGATCTTTGTTTGGCAGATAAACCAGAAAAAGTGGGCAGTTTGCACAACTCTAGCCATTAGTTAATGAGTGAAGCATACAAGTTAATGAGCTTAAGGTGCAGCACGGAAGACCTCAGATGTGGGGGTAAATGAAGCCAACAGAATAGACAACAAGCTAAGAGGATACTGTATAAAACACCAGTATGATGCAGACTCATGTCAGTAGCTGAATCTCCTCCAGCTACACTTTTCTTCACTCACCTGGAGTTAATTTCTGTACACAGTTTATGTTCATGGCAAAACAAATTTCGATTTCATGCATGTAAATTTGCTTCTGTAACTATTTGATAAGTGCACACATACTTATCCAATCAGAGAACAAATACAGCCTTATTTCATTTCCTTTCGGTCTATGAAATTAAATCGTGTGGCCTAAATAACCAAGATGAACTAGTTTCAGATCCGTAGTCCTGATATATTTTGAGTTAGGTACATTAAAGTGAAAAATGAATACAATAAAATAAGATGTCCAGAGACACTGCGAGGATAAAAAAGTGAAGGTTAGCTAACATCATACAAATTGAGTGCAAAGAACTCAGTCCTTTTTAATGAAAAATGCAGTTCAGCTATTCCCAGACAGAACAGAATCACTGTGATACCATACAGGTGAGGATTAACTACTTAACAATCCCTCATGTTTCAGTCAATACAAAGGACAGTACAGATGTCCTGCAAAAAAGCCCTTTCAGTATCAGCTATTTGGTGACTAAAAAAATGCACAAGAGACTCATGTCAACATGAGAATCTACTCTCAGGTATTAGAATAATGTCATGCCTTTTTGCTTTATCTTTTTGACAATGTATTAAAAATGTGGCTTAGAGATGGAATGATGGAGTCCATATAATGTTTAGTTCTGCAATGAAAAATGTAAACTTCTAATTTAAATTGAAAACAGAGCGTACAGAGATCGAAGAGAGATGCAGTAGAGCATGTTGAATCATCAGCAGTTTCTTAGACATTAAAAAATGAATATTAGCTAGTCACAATGAAACTACTGCTTTCCAGACTAGTGATGTTACTAGCAATGACTACGAATTTTCATGGAAGTAAATTGGCTTTTTTTCCTAGCTATTTTTGCACATTAAAAGACCAAGCATTCTTTTAACTTTCTTATTCTTGGAAGATTTATTCAATGCTTTGGATTTTATAAAAGCCCATATAGATTCTCCTGCACCGTTAGAGATTTCATGAGTATCTATGGATCCAAATGCACAAGGTCTGCTGAGTGCTACAACACAGGACACAAACATCCAAGGGAAACACCATAATTTCATATACAGAAAATGGGGAAAACCAGACACCAAAGGGATTGCCAATGTCAGCTTTCTGTGATCTAGTAAGAAATGATTTTATTTTTTTTCTTTCTTTCAGACACTATGAGAGAGCATTACAGCCTGAAAATCCTTCCTGAATTTACACATCCCTTCATACTAGCTTACCTTTCTCTAACAGCTAGCCACACAGCTAACAGGAACAAGGAATTTACTGCCACAGCTTAAGCATATAGCTCCTGTACTTCACATCAGCACTCTTGTAGAAGGGCTATAGGCAAAGACAATTGGTCTATTGTCCATTCAGAAGTGGGATAGAGACCAAAAACCAAGGAGTCTGATTTTGTTAGTTTGTAAGGATGACACCACCTTCTTGCAGAAAGGAACTCTCTTTATCCCCACACTACTTCAGGATGCAAAGCTTTAACCCCATCAGCCAAACAAATGCAGCAGCCCCTTGTCTGCAGCCAGGAACTTCAACTTCTGCCTTCAAGGAGACTTGAAAGGTCACTCAGTGCAGTGTCAGATTCTAGGAGAAAACAAAGGGAGTGGCAAGAAAGGAGGTGCACTGAGGGACCTCAAATGTAATGTAAGCTTTTTCCACCAAGGTAGCAATTACATCTACCCTGATAACAATGCCAAAAAGTATAAAGCTGGAATGATGCAAGGGAAACAAAATTCTGAATGTTTTTGGACATTTCCAGGGCTATAAGATGATTTGCTTAATAAAGAAAGGGCTACAAGAACTTCCAAGGAATTGTGATCCAGTCTAGCATCTATTTCAGCTGTACTCAAGACAGAACTTAGCTTTCCTATGAGATTTAAATAATTTTTTGGGGCCACTGGAGTTTGGACTGTTATTCTTTTCCAGAATAATTTTCTTCAACTGTTCAAATTCTGCAGTGTGTCTTTGAGTGGTTAAGACTGGATAGCCATCATGGTTCTCAGTGGCCTTGAAATGTGTGAAGTTCAGCCTTTCTATCATCATTTTCAAAGATGAGTAAAGGCTGTTTCCAGCCTTCTCTGTATTTTGGTCAGCACTTGCTGGTTTACTTGATATGGCAGTATACAACAATCTGTAGCAGTTGTTCCTCAGCTACTACATTTCAAAATTTCCAGTGTATTGGTATGACAAATGACTAGTCTGAAATGGTTAAAACTCTTGGAATAAGACTGTTAGCTGGAACCAACTGGAATTTAGTACTTTCAGCAAATCTTGACCTGACTATACTAGGAAAGATAGTCCATGACCTGGTGTCATGGTCAGGGAATCAGAAGGTAGTCTGTCTTAGGCTTTGATTGATTTTGGCGTACCACCATCCTCTGTCACAGTCTTCTGCCAACAAAAGGAATGGTGATCACTGCCTTAGGGTAAAACAACATTGTAAAGTGTCAGATATTTAAGCCTGTACCTGAGACCCACAAAAAAGCTAGTGTAGGTTGTTAAGAAAACTTCCTCATGAGGAAAAAACAGCTGTCATTAGTTCTTTCCTAACTACCAAGTAAGCTTGGAGTTTATATAAGCATGAAGGAAAACTAGACAGAGTGTTAGCAGTGTAAAATATCTGGAAAAATCTGACAAAAGTGTCAGAGAAAGAATCTAGTCTTATTTGTTATCTGAAGCCAAGCAAGGTCTGGAGAGGTAATATCTTTCATTAGACTACCTCATGTAGTCATAAAAAAGTGAAGATATTTGATTTTGGGCACCTAATATGTTCTTTATATCTAAAAAAAAAAAAAAAGCAATGTGAAACTTCACAGCAGCAGAGTGGCTAAGAACAACTGCTCTGAATCAAAGCAGGTATGTCAATCAGGTAGAACATCTGAGGGAAAGGGAGGGTCAACAAACAACAGCAAGGCAAGAGGTTATTATGGCCTAATGGCCATAATTAATATGGCATAAAAAGCTGCTGATAAAAGTCTTCTATACTATCGAAAGGAGTGTTCAAATACAGGAAAACAAGGTTCTCTTCCGTACAAATGTTTTTCAAATGCAATAGCAAAGCAAGCTTTTCTAGATTGACCAACAATGGTTGCAGCCATAAAGAAGAGGAATTAAAATATTCTTGTATTTTGTTCTTGGACACTACGCATATTGGATGTGATAGATTTAGTTATAGAGTGTGATCTGGAAACCAGGCAATAATTTGTGAATTTGGGATTGGACATCAAAAATACTTTTCTCCGTCTCTTTCCTAGTGTAATCATACTGGAAAAGTTAAAATAAAAAAATAATCAATCTCCAATGAGGTATCCAGTTACATCCTTATTAACTAATAAAGATAATTAACCCAAGAATCTGCTTTGCAATTACTATGCTAATTCATAATTCATTTTCTCCTGGAAAAAGCACACAAACTGTCAAAACTACTTTTTTAAAAGCTGTGCAAGAGATTTGGGTTTAGTTTCCTTATCTTTCTTATATTTTTATTTTCTTACCGGCTTGCTCACTAGTGGAACACCATTATTTTGTAAACATCCACCTCCACAACCTATTATTACCATCATCACTATCATCATCATCTCATAGCATAAGATCTTCTAGTCCCAAACATACCTATAAGGAGTCTCTCCCCCTCAATGCAATTCAACAATGAAAGTTACTGAAATAAGAGGATGTCTGTCAAGTAAATGATTCTAACAGTTTGGGTCAGGTAAACAATTCTATGTACTATAGCAAAATATCAGCACAAAGTAAGAGCACGTTTAAATGTCAGGGAATGAGACCTGAAGAAGACAGAGAAATCTCTTATATGTATATAATATGTATATGCATAGAATCACAGAATCATTTAGGTTGGAAAAGACTTCTACGATCATCAAGTCCACAGCTCTAGTCTGTGTCAAAACTCTATGAAACTCTGCTATGTAAGTAGGGAGACAAAGTCTCTACTGAAAAGCATTATGAAGCAGACAAATTTCTATGATTTTAGTAGTTTATACTCTTCCATATTCAAAGGCAACTCCTACCTTCAAAGCAATCTCAAAATTCATTGAGTATTCTTCCTTTGAGGTTTTTTAATACACTTAACTTTGTTCCTGACTGGCATGTTTTGGCTGTGCCAAAAGATTCACACTTTGGATTATAAATACTGGATGTCGATAATACCTGATCCCTACTAGCATTCTGCATAATTTACACTGGTTTAAGACAGGCAAAATAAGAAGTGCTCATACTTGTATAAAAATTGGTTAGGGTCATCAGGCCTTGATTTTCTTGTTCAGAAACTTCTGTTTTTCCCCTTATGCCTCTGTGAGCTTAATAAGACAAATACAACTTATCTAAATGGTGTTATCAGGTCAAACAGAATAGATATGATTATCCATGGACCAGACAACTGTTCTGAAAAAAAATCATTGACTTCTAAGCCTGGGAGCATTTACATTCCACTTTATTTACTTCTGTTTTGCATAGAAGGGAATGAATGTTACATATTGGCAGAAAGAGCCGTTAAACCACCGTGGCATGGCATTCTTTTTCACAGAAATACCATCAGAAAAGACACAAGGTAACTGATAGCCCTGCATACCTGAGGCATCGTCTCTCCAAAGCCAGCAGGTTACAAGTTCAGGATGCAACCTGGATAGGCAGTAATGAGCTAGAACTGTCTTACCCAGCTCTGGCAGCTACTGCATCAGGATGCAGCCTGGAAGAAGGCAGAAACCCCCTAAGTTTCAGTGTAAATCCTGCCTAGTGTAGCAGCTGTGAGGAAGGGGGAGGAGCATTACCTGTAAGTTTGCATAATAAGAAAAGGAAGATCCCACACATCTTCACCCTGCTTTCTTCCATTCTCAGAGAGGAAAGCATTACTTGCTGTGCAAAGCCACAGCTCTTTGTACCCAGACCCCTCCCACAGTCCAACACTGTTCCTAAGCAAGAATGTACGGTGCGGACATCAGAAATTGCATTATCCTGAAACAGTTACACTTGTTATCATCCTACCCTTGCGGTTTTTGTCTGCCTTAACTGCTTCAACCAAAACTGCTCTTAGAAGAAGCAGCAGCTAGGCATAAGGTACTTTACAAGATTTAGGTCCTTCTGTTCCCTTCCACACAACGTAAGTGGAGGCAATTAGATGGCTGCCTATGAACAGAACATCTGTGTATTACCTGACGTTGTCTTCTACTTTGTGGCCAAAACACAACTGTTTAGGTTTAGGGGGTTTTTATTCCCAGCATTTTAAAGAATTCTCCTTTCCCATGAATTTTACATTTTAAAAGTGACTACCATTCCCTTAGGTCAGGAAAAGGCATCTTTGATAGCCAGAGACAGCTGCAACACAGCTGATATAGTATGGTCATTATGAGTTTGTTTTAGCCATGCATTAAAATTCTGTTATTTAAGTATTCATGTGTGTCTAATTCTGCTGCATAAGCCAGAGAGTTTTCAGGCATCTGTGTGCAATATCAATATAACTTTCTATTTACTTTCCATGTGAAAATGAGGGAACAGTTTGTCAGTCTTGATGCTGACTTTTTTTCCTGTAGTTTTCTGTTTTGCCTTTTGCCATGTGCTCATTCCTACATCCCACTTTTCAACGCTACTTTATTTTGGCAAGGAAATCACCTCGACTGTCATTTACAGAAGCTAAAAGGACTATAGGCACTAGAAAAATTTCAATTCACATCACATAAGGCTCCTGGAAGCCTTACAATTCCAACTTAATTTGAATCACATTTCCTAGATAGTGAGTAAAATTACATGTTAATTAAGGGGGGTTCTCAGCTCCTGTTAAGCCCAAGCAACTCTGATAAAGCCAAAGCAGCTGCCCTAAATTTAAATCAGCTGAAACCTCGATCCTGACTTTTTCTTTTACTAAGAGCTAAGAAATGGATAAGACACATAAGAACAGATTTCTTGCACAAACAGATGGAATTTTTAACCTTTAATCTGTCCAGGCATTGAGTAAATCCTCCTTAACTCACATAATGTACCTATTTAAGTAGGAGCAGTGTCCGGAAGTAACAGCACTGGTATTGCAAAGTACATTACAGGATTCACCATATCATCCAGCTGTATGCTGGACCACTGCCACTTGAGAAAAAAAATGAACTTACCCACATACCTAAGATTTCACGCTACATTTCATTGTATTCCCCATGAAATCAGTGCAATTATTTGCTTTGATAACTGCACAACAGGCTTTTATAGAAGCAATAGTTGTAACTCAGTAGCATGCAGCATAGACACATCTATCAGATGTCTGTTGGCTGAATGACACCTGTGGATATACAATTAGTAATTAATTAACTATATTTAACACAGCACCTTACATATCAATGGGCCAGTGACCTATAATAAGGCTATGAAAACTGAGCAATGAATTAAGCAAAAACATTTATAACATTGTATTATATATGATTCCACATACCTTAGAGAGGAGTTTCAGGTAATAAGAGTGTGAAAATGTGAAGAGGAGGAGGTAAAAAGAGAAGGTAATAATTATTCTAATCATCACTGTTTGTGATAGAAATAGGGATTCTTTACTTAACAGGAATTGAAAAGGAAAAAAAAAATAAATCACACCAGATATGAAAAGGAAGGTAGGAGACGGTCACTCCAATAAGGGCTTGGTTTTTACTTCCTTTTCCTCATTTGTGGCATGAAAGTAGAGCTGAAACACATACAATATGAGAGCTGGCCATTTCAACAGTATGAAACTGCATAACTCATGAGATGCCTTGGATATTCTGCTAAAGTAATACAATAATACCAGACTGTGTTCATATGATGCAACTGTGGTTTGCAGTTTCTCACTATACCATCATTGCCTGCAACTTAGGAATACCACCATCCACAGGGCTACTTTATACATAAATTTCAAGAGCTTGAGAAAATTTTCAATCAGGGGCTGTATTTTGATTGCTAAGCATAAATGACAGCAGAGGGAAACCCCCCAAAATTGTACCAGTACTAGAAATGCACATTAAACCCTGAAAAAATAAAGAGAAGTCTCTTTAAAAGTTACTGTAGGAAGGATTTTCCCTAATTCAAGACAAAGTCATGTAAGCATAGCTGTGAGTGAATGGGATTGCACATAGCTCAATTCTGTCAGCACAGTAACATAAAAGGATTGTTTTCCACATGCCATTTGGAAAGAGAATTATAGCTTCTGCCTCCCTATTCTCTCAAGAACTGCTGCACCAGAAGATAAAACCTTAGAAGATCAGTCTGGTCCCAGGAATAGGTCTCCATCCCTCAAATGAATAAAGGACTTTAAGGAATCAAGCTTTTAAGCAGAAATTTCAAATAAACACGAGACTTTCATTTATTTCTTAAGAACTTTGGTCATTTGCTGGCTGTTTGATTTCCGGCATGCAGGACTGTACAGTTATGTATGACATCTGGTAATGTGTTACAGTCCACTTACCTTTTATATTGTTCTTTAACAAGTGCTCAGAATATGACCTACTTCCCAATAATAAGGTCAATGTTTAAATTATGGGGTAACTATATATTTTTTTAATAAATTTAATTTATAACCTTTGAAGTTAAGATATATTTCAGTATGCAGAGCTATTTGGGGTGGCCAGTAGATTTTTCTGCATCCATCCAAAAGAGCTGGAAATTGATTTTCTACTTGAACTCCCAAGGTTGCTCAGTAATTTAAAACTATTATAGAAAGATAATTTCTATTATACTTCCAAAGACGTCAGTAAACAAGAAATTTGGATTTGACATCTTCTTGCCTCTCATTTTTGCTAAGTATTCTGTGAATTTTCTACTGTATTTTAAAAAATGTAAATAATGTGACAATAATTTAGACTTTTTGTGTGTACACATATACATGTAACAGTGTGTGTAAGGGTAGAAACTAATGACTGCAAAGATACAGTTTCCTATTAAACTTAAATGAGTTAAATATGCATCACAGAACTGGATTCACAATTCTGTGTGAAACGTGGCTCAGCGTTTTGCATTCCCAGCACTTAGCTGACACTGTTAACTTTGTGTCAATTTGCATCTTCCTTTTTGGGTTCTCTTTTTCTAAATTTGCTACAGTCAAAACAGCATTAGACAAACTGTTACCTATCTGCCTTGCAGCACCTTCAGGCAAACATGCAGACTCCCTCACACTTACAAACAAAACTAGCGCAGCATAACCAAACTGTTTCTTCAGATGAGAAAGCAGCAGAGATCGTCATGGCAAATGTATTATTAAAATATTTCAAAGGCATGGGGAGAGTCCGGTAAGTGATGCCAAGCCATTGTCTTTTAGGACAGAGAGTGTGCAGAGATACCAGAACAATTCTGAATGAAGGACTGCACGCAAACAGCTCATTGCGGCACAGTTCTCTGTGCAACGCTTTTCCCTTGCACTAATCAGTCTGGTGTAGCCATATGCTTCCTTGGCTAGACTGCTTTCAGTTAGCCAGACTAGCTCAGTCTGATGCTCAGGCACCTCTAGCCTGGGCAGCAATGTGTGGTGCAGCCCACCTTCAGAAGAACCAGACAGATTGAAAACTATAAGGAGCCACGGGATTAATCTAGTTAGGTGATTTTTAAAAGCTCACCATAATTAAACTATTGTATGAATTCTTTAATATATTTGAAATGCAGCTATGCAACTGTGGTTTTATTCTTTACACTTTCAAGGCAAATTGTTATTTATATTCAGAGATATCTGAAATAATTTCTGTGTTGAAATTATGCAGCTACGATTAAAAAAAGGAAAAGATCGTTACTAAACAGACTACACCCTGCAATGATTATTTTGTTATTTAGGTGACTCCAAGGTAAAATCTATACATTTTCTCTCCCCTCCCCTGCCTTTTTATATAATTATTCTGTCAAGGTAACTTTCCTTAAAGTCTGAAATCCACCTTAAGTTTTTATTTGCAAAAGTAAAACAAATTAATTTCAACGCTCAGGAAAATTACCTTCATAACATAGTCTCAGAGCTAATAAAACCTTCTCTTTAAGATTTGCCTTTGTATTAATCAGTATTTTCTAATTTTTTCCTCCTCTTTTAATATATTTTTTTTTATTGCTACTAAATGTTTTAAAATACGGTTCTGCATGCAGGCTGTCCATTTAAAGTAATGATTCTACAACTGATAGTAAATAATTCAAGTATGTACTGCCAAAGCCCTGGGCAATTTGTATGCAATATAAATCATCACAATCACTTGCAATAGTCTGTCATGGGAAAAAGTAGAAGTCTAGCAGCTACTCAGAAGCCTTTTTATCTATCCATCTACATCTACATAGTAATTTTAGTTTACAGCAGTGCTCAGTAGGTTTGCAATTGTTCAGTCTGCATCTAAGCTCCTATTTTAAATCATAGTCTTAAAGGGATGAGAACTCAGATACAAAAATTCCCTCCAGGTCGGTTTGACATATGGTTTCTGACAGCACTGCAAGTGCAGCATGGTGAAAGAAAGTTAAAATAACTTTCAGGCTGAATCTTGTACACACCTAATCCCATCTAGTACTCTGAAGTCCCTATTGGTAATGACTAAAGTAATTAGTCTTGTACTATTTGCATTGCAGTGCCATGTCCCTGCTGGAGTCTCAGACATAGGCCACAACTTCATGATGGGAAAAAAAGTGCAAACCTGGGAAGAAGGGAAATGAAGGAAAGAAGTCTTTGTGCACCTCAGGGTTTTCAGCTCAGTCCCTTGGAATTTGCCACTGGAAAGAAAACTGCTTCCTAAACACATACAAAGCCCCTTTTTTGGAGGATAGTGGCAGGAGAGAAAGAGGAGACAGTGGAAAGACAACAGCAACAAAGCACAGAAAATAAGGAACTGAGTCTTAGATTGTGGTTCTATTTTGGCAGGACTGATTTTCAAAAGCATGCTGGTACTTACAAAAGCTGGGATAGTGTATGGCTAGCCTTAGTAGGGCTAGCCATGAACTCTGTATCATTGCTGGGACAGCCTTTTCCTTTCCACCTATGGCATTCTTTGCTTTGCCCAAAGCCTATGAAAATCTTAGTCCTCAAGAAAGGCAAGATACCTATACCTTTGTGCAAATCTTGCATGTTCTTGTTCCTCCATGCGGCTGGTCTTTGTAACACTCTCTCTCTATTGCATCAAACTATCTTCATTTTCCAGATGCTCCAAAACTCTTTCTCACTACATTTTTAGATAAGCGTTTTCATGCCTTCTCTGTGACTGCCATCCATTTTAGAAAGAGTTTCCTGTGATCAAAGCTACTTACTTATTCTTCAAAGTCTTGCACGAAAATACTTGGCAATGCCTAGGTATCTGCTGACGATCATTGGGAAATTTCACAGCTTCCTTGGACTCTTACACTTTGACTGTCTGTTACAACGCTATGACATAGAGCTTTTTGGAGCCGGAGCACTCTTCTGTGGTGACACAGCAGTTGGGATCTGGAGCCGTTAGCAGGTGTTCGGGTAATAGCATGAGCAAAAACATTTTTTTCAGTGCTGAAGCATTGTGGTGGAGTTTCTAAGGCTTCTAGCAAATAGTGTGAGGTCCTCTAATCCTTCACAGGCACATAAATGTCACTGAAAATTTACCTTAACTGCCAATCCTAGTCAGAGCAAACATGCACTTTGCTCCCTGTATCTCAGAGTTAAGCTTGGCCTGAATATATGACCTATTCTGTGTATGTAATACATTAGGAGAAGCCTGGTTTAGCCAGATGAAACTATAGAAGGCTGAAAAGCAATAGATAAATCATCAGTAATTACAACCTCTTATCTCATTTACCCTAGAATAACAAATGACTACTCAGTCTCATGTAGCCTAACAAGCCTTCAAGTTGACTCCTTCTGAGCCAAACCGTGACTTTTGTTTCCAGTACAATTACTAACTTGAACCTTAGTTTTGAATTATACCCAGAACACCACCAAAAATTGTTATTGTTTCAGTAATCATAATACTGTAGTCATCAGTATTTACTTACTATATCACCTCAAAAATCTCACTGAAATACTGAGTTCTCCCTAACTCAAAAAAATAACGAGATCACTTCACTGCCCTAAACAACTTTCAAGGCAAGTGTCAGAAAGCAGACACCAACCACAGCAGGACAAAGCAAACAAGCAAACATCAGGAGCAGCTCACTTACCCACTCATTTGGACAATGTGTTTTCTAAAGCTGACAGAGCTGTACAGAGACTGATCAGGCTGGAAGCCAAATAATGTACTGCTTGATATTTTACCCCCAAAGTTTGGGCTTTTTGGTTTGTTGTTTTGTTTTGTTTTGGGGGTTTTTTGGGTTTTTTTTAATTGTCATGGTTTAACCCCAGCCAGCAACTAAACCCCACACAGCCACTCACTCACACACACTCCTGACAGGAGAGAACTGGAAGAGTAAAAGTAAGAAAACTCATGGGTTGAAATAAAGACAGTTTAATAGGTAAAGCAAAAGCCACACTCACAAGCAAATCAAAGCAAAACAAGGAATTAATTCACCACTTTCTATTGTCAAGCAGGTGTTCAGCCACCCCTAGGAAAGCATAGCTCCATCATGCATAACAGTTACTTGGAAAAATCAGCACCAGAACTCCAAACATCCCCCCCTTCCTTCTCCTTCCTCCAGCTTTTATGGCTGAATATGACACCATATGGTATGGGATATCCCTTTGGTCGATTTGGGTCAGCTGTCCCAGCTGTGTCCCCTCCCAACAACCTGTGCACCCCTAGCCTGCTTGCTGGTGGGGTTGTGTGAGAGTCAGAAAAAGCCTTGGCTCAGTGTAAGTGCTGCTCAGCAATAACAGATATATCCCTGTGTTATCAACACTGTTATCAGCACAAATCCAAAACGTAACCTATACTAGCTACTATGAAAAAAAATAACTATCCCAGCCAAAACCAGCACATTAACCAAAGGAAATAATTTCCCTTCCTCCCCAGATTTTTTTTCACTTGACAACCAATGGAAAAAGTAGATAAAAGTACAATTAACACCACCACCCCCATTTTCCATATTTAACCATACAAAAACTAATGAAGTTGTAGCTATGAGAAGCCATTCCACACAGTCTAATTCTACTAAGATGTTCTCCACACATCAAAAAACTGTTCAAAACCACATGGGTCTGATTGCCATTTGCACAAAAGCCACTAATCGCCACTTTGGCAGTATAAAGGAGCTTTGATGTGCGTATAAATTCTTTTTCTGCATTCTTATTAAGGCTCCTTTCATCTGTCAGAAATGTCTAAAAAAAGACAATGGTTATGTCTCCACAAACCTCCCATCTCACTGTAAAACAGACTCAAACTCACATTAGCTATTTATCATGGTGTAAAATTCAGGGTACTTACAACTCAAGAAACTGCATCAAAGTAACTGTCTGGCATCCTCTGGCATTTTACACTGAAGTATCTGTCTATAACAAACAGTGAAAATCTATTAACAGTGAAAATCTAGTTTTCACGTAAGGATACAAAATCTTGCATTGTATTAATTCCATTAGATTTGGATAGGGTTCCAAGCTGTTATCCTTGGGTCTGGCAGCAATGATCACTTCACTGTACAATGGCAGGCTTTTTAATGGGAAAGGGGTCTAGCAATTCACCCTCATTTTCATCCTTCTAGCCCTTTTCAGAGAAGTTACATGTCTCAAAGAGGAACATGTGATTAAATCTTTCTGAAGCAGTCCTGATTCAGACATATAACTAATGGGCTTCTTGTTCTATGACATAAGTTTTTGGTGAGGTGTATGTGTGTATGTATCTGCATCTATAGATATCGAGGCACACACCTACATATATCAAAACACTTTCAGATGAGGTAGGGCATACAGGTGAATGCTCTCTGTCATTAGAAATAATCTGAATGTACAAGGGCAAATAAATGCTCTTGCAAGAATCACATGGCTGAATGTGCTCTGACTCTTCTCTCCTCCATTTTCATTATATCATCTCCTTGGCTTATGTTCTCCTCTAATCACCCTGGGAAGTCCATAGGACACAATGCTTAGTGCTGCTTCTGAATGTCCATCAACACCCAGAGGAACCTTTGCTAGTTGGACTGAAGCACTCCACCTCTACTACTCATTCACAGCTGAGACACCACTAAAAGAAAAAAAGAATGAAAAGGTGAGAAAAGAATTTATTTTCATTTGTCCTGTACCTCAGCAGTAAAGCTGGCTTGGGAAAAAGTCTGCAATGCACTGGCCTAAGACTTTACCAGGATACCACATAGCAAATTCTTCCTATTCAAAATGGCTTGAATATCCTAGCATCACTTATCAAAAACATAGAATCAATCCGTTCAGTTAACAACAACAAACAAAAATAAATCCTGCACAACAAAACCACAAAACAAAAGGTAAATTTAAACAGCAGTCATATTTGAATGAATCCTGACAGATGTCCCCAGTGGATAAGTTAGTCCATGACTGCAGTGTTTGAGAGCACTCTGTCTTTGTACAGTTGCACAAGAATGGTTTTACTACGCCTGTTTCAGAGGGTAGGGTGGGGTGTTCATAAAGTCTAACTGTAGCTGGGGACAATGCCACTGGCCAACAGAATCTAGGGAGAAACAAAACAGGTTACTCAATTGAGAGCAATTCAGAGCATTTTAGTTTCTGCCTCCTGGACTAGTTTGGCTGCCTATGTTTTCTCCCCATCCTTGACTGAAGATGGAGCTTCCTTAGATTAATATTAGCATTTTCTGATGACCCTTCCCTATGTGTTCATTGATTACTGCTTTAGTATCATCTACTCATAGCTGGCTACTTGCTCTCTCTGCCTCGTCACTTGCTATTGCTTTTGTCTGTGCAACAGATGCTTTAGAATTCAAAGATTTTTTAAAACTGATTTTTAGCTGTTGCCAATACAAGGAGAATATCCAGGCACACAAATGATATGGTCTGTGTATAGGAATGCTCTGATGTGAATATTCTATGAACTTGCTTGTCAAGGAAATTGGTTTTGCATGAATCTTAATTTTAAGTGACTAAAGGGATTGCAAATATCATCTTGGTGATTGGCTTTGTATCATTCTTGCAGCTGTATTTCTAGTTATAGGTCCCTAGATAACAGTGAACAATTCATCTCCTTCCTAGGAACATATGCTTCTCAAATAATACTTGTAGATCGTTATTAAAGACAGAGTAATTGTAATTTAACCAAGCAATATGTATAAAGTTATTTTAATCTTTTCTCATAAATCATTTATCCTAGCCATTTAATCAATTAGGTAGAACTCCACTGAAGACCTGCTCATTTGAGAAAAACTTGCTGATACAGAAACAATTGGTGCTTCAGTGTCCTCTAGATATCTTTTTAGCAGAGACAGGTTGAAAACAAGGGCTGTCCCCCAAGCACAAATGCTTCTCTGTACTACTTTCTAGAAAACCTGGTTGAACAGCTCACAGCTACATCACAGCAAAAGAAAGTCAGGGGAACTGGAACAACACAGACAAACTAGGAACTGTGGTCTTCCAATGCTAGTCATTAACATACAGCATATCCCAACTGTACCTCACTAGCCATGAGCACTGTGAATTTTAATTCCTGATCCAAAATCAGTTAAACTAATACTGTACCTATATGAATAACACATTAGCAAGAATATAATCTTATTCTTGGAAAATACTTTGTCAAGATATACTAAACAAAATTAAATTACTATTTAGACTATTTACCCCTCTTTTCTAAATTTTGACAGGCTATTCTTTATTCAGAGATTTATTATTGTAACATGACAACTCTCATCACGGTGAGGGTAAGTTCCTTTTAACAACAATGTTTAACAACATTGTTGAGCTACTCAGGAGAGAAAACTTTAGTCCATAATTAGGGAAATAGAATTCTTTGCTGTCATAGCAGCCCTGGAACATCTCACATCTTCAGTTTAAACAAATGCACACCACTTATGTCATAGCAAATTTGTCTTTCAATTTGATTCCTCTGGGTGTTTGCCAGCGTGGAACTTAGGGCTAAAAAACCACATCTTTTAGTGGTACATAATCCTGGCACCTGGTGTCTTTAAAACCATTGCCTGTCAAATCAGCACAAACAGATGTTCCTGTCTGTTTGGAGGTGCTGTTGTAGCAGGTTAAGCTGTCTGTATCTGTCTTTATAGGAAAGAAAAATCTTTATCATTTTTCTGATCATTATTTTTCCAAGAATCATTAATCTGCTTGGCAGCTTATGTAATACAGAGCAATACACGATGTCTTCTCCTTGACCACCCATGTCTTATAATGTAGATAAATGTGCTGCACATCACTTACATTAATTATCTTGGCTGCTTATAAGGCGAACAGACTTCAAAGAGTATTCCACTCTCTCCCTCATTCTCTTTCTTTTTTTTTTCCCTAGTGGCATGGGGATGGACTTTCTACAACTTGTTGGCTCAGCCAGGTTTTTCAATCTTCTGAACTGTAGGCTCAAGCAATCACAATGGCAAAATTCATAAATTTCCACCTCTGGATAATCAAAAGCATCTGTCTTAACATTATTAGTCCTAACAATATAAGTATTAGCTTTAATCATGGTGACCTATGCACTCCTGTTAGACAGATGTTCCATTCCTCTGATCACACCAGTAACTTTTTCCTGGGCAGGGTCCTATGAATGAAGAGAATTGCGTTGTAAGATTTGAGGGCAGCCACGGCTTTAACACTTCCTTGTAGCTGCAAAAACAGAACCAAACCTGTGTTGCTATGTTCTAGATGCACAATTGTGCTTTTTTAGTGCCTTCACTTAGGAATACAGACTCATCCTGGTATCATCTTTGGAGATCCACTACCCCCAGCAGCACCCAGCTTCTACTGAAATTTTGTATTAAACCCAAATTCATTGCATCTGATAAAATTAATTCTAGAACACCTAACAAAATGGCTGAAGCAATCTCAGAGCCCTTCATCATTATCTCTAAGAACTGACAAAGGGAAAATGCAGCAAAGTACTAGGAATGTGAAAAACAGACTGAATATAGTGCTGATTTTAAAATAAGGAAAAAATAAGGGATGGTAAACTATACACTGATCACTTTAAATTCGAACAAATTATGTAATAAATAATCTAGATACTGGTAAACAGCTAGAAAAAGAGATGAAAAATGGCCATCACATAAGAACACCTTGTTTTAAATCAGTCTAATTGTCTTTTACAAGCAAAAGTACAGAGATAGTGCATTCGAGTCTAGTCATGAGCTATCTGTTGTTTAAGCATTTTAACTCCAGGTAGCTCAAACGATCCTTTCACAATCAAGTTATACAAATATGATCTACATTAAAATATCATAGTCTGGGGTTTTTTTTATCAATTTCTTGAAAATAGTTAACTGTGATCAAATAGAAGGGTGTCTAGCATGAAGTTTCACCTGATTCTGGGTTTATGTTTTCCTTTAACATATGAATTATGGAACAGAACTTATGCTTATAAAATTTGCAAGAAATGCGAAAGTGGGAGTGACTGTAAGTATACCAGAGGACAGGATAAGAATTTGAAGTAGTTTTGACAAAGCGGACACATGGAGAAGAAACATTAAACAAAATTCAAAGAGGTCTAAGGACCAAGATCTACACTTGCGCAGGAATAATCCACCTAAATACAGAATAGAGAACAACTGGTTATGAAATGCATCTTCAGAGAAGGGTCTGAGGTTACAACAGATGACAGCTAGACATGAGTCGACAGTGCCACACTTAGGAAAAAAGTAACATCCCCTCCCAGACACGCAGAAAGGACAACACTCCACATGACATGAAGCATTCCTTTCATGCTGAGGCAGCTGCAACACTGGGACAAGTTTTGAGCAAAACATTTCAAATTAATAAAGTTCAAGGGAGAATGACAATAATGATGAAAGGACAGAAAAACTCTACTAAACTAGGAAGACTGAAAAAAATTAAATTGTTTGGTTTAAAGAGGAGAAGATCAAGGAGGTACCTGGTCACAAAGGATTGCTGCAAAACAGAAAAGGGAATAATCTGTCTTTCATGTTAATGACAGCTGGCACAACAGATACAGGGTTGAAAATGTATCAAGAAAAACTCAAGGAGGATTTAAAAGACATTTTTCCCTTGGTAAAGATAGTGAAATACTGGAATAAGCTGTAAGGAGGAAAGGAAGAAGTTTAAGAGTGAGCTAAATGAGCATGTGTCAAGCTCCATCTTTCTTAGAGGAGAGAGTGAAGTACATGCCCCCCCCACCCCACCCCAAGAATACTTTCTAGTCCTACATTTCTGTTGTACTTTCCCCTTGTTTTATTACATTTCTTCCAATTTTAAATTGCTCCAATCTCCCAACAAATCCATCCACACATATTTCGTATTCACCATGATTAGTACCTTTATGTGATCAGCAAAAATTATCTCAATGTTTCTGTACCAATTCTGTTAACAGCAACATTATTTATAAAGGTTAACCAAGATCAGTTGCAAGACCAAACACCCTCTGTCATTCAGAGATATTAACTATGACTATAACCAAAGGAATGTCACTTTGATGATATATAAATTGTTTCTGAACGGATACATTTATTTTCATATATTACCTAGGCCAGTGCCTGCCAACAAGAGCTGTTTGGGTGACAGTCAGTGCCAGATAAAGATATAGTGACTGAGGCAGAGTGAGCTAAACAGCTCCCATTATAACCAGCTGAGGTCTATGGCGCAAGTCAGTGACCACAGGAGGCAGCTACAGTCATCTAAGACACCTTAAGGTGATGGAGCTATTTGCACAGGGCTTGCAGGTATGCCAACAAAGTTACAGGAGACCTGCACCCCTAGCTGGCAGCCAAGGCTGCCTGGTGTAATAGGCCACCCTAAAAACTATGAGGTTCTTGTATATGAACCGAGAGGCTTCTGGTAGAATCCGTGGTGGATGAAGGGGATGGGAGAGGGAAAGCACCTTCCAAGAGTCATTTATTATTAGAAACATTGACAATGGAATAAATCGTATTCTGGAGATACCTGTCCACAGCTCAGAGCGGGGGCCTACAGAAGTAGGTTAGATTGAAACGAACCGTTTTCAGGTACCTGAAGTAAGAGCAAGGATGTAAGTTAAGAAGTGTTGATTTGGTAGAGCTGGCCAGGGTTTTGAAAATAAAGATGGCAAACTTGAACTTTATCTGAAAAAGCAAGTCAATAGCAGATTTAAATCTCTGGCCTTTGTGCCAAAGGTCTGTGAAGAAAACAAGTCTTACGACACCTGAATTCATACCATTAAGAATTATCTCAGAATGAAAAAACTATGAAATAAAAGGAAAACAGACGCTTCTGTTCCTTGGTACTACAGAGGAAGAAACTATCTAAAAAGAAGGCTGATACAAGAAATACAAAATGTTGCTTTGGTTTAGTGTTTCTCTCCTTCCCATCCTTTCTTTTGTGTGTATATGGATTAGACTATTTTCTCATGTGATACAGAAATGTTTTATGATATTAGCTAAATCCCATTAAATCATCCCTTAGAATGGGTTATCAATATCAGCATCAGCTTCTGCAAAGTTAATAAAATGCACATTTTCTTTCAGAGATGTCATTTCAGCTTTGCAGTTAACTACCCTATTTTTGAGCACTAGTGAGCTATTTACTGTTGTATCTTTAGGATTTAATAGTTTTTATTTGATAGAGGGTGATTTATTCTTTCAGCATCTCAATGTTATTCATTTAACTGGAATAATACTATGGACATGAGTTAAAATATCAATGCCTTATACTGCTGCATGGATGAACTAACACTTTCTAGCAAGCCACATTCTTGATGTAAATAGGGTAAATTATTAATATCAGTTCCAAGTTTACTAATAATTTACAGAATATATTGTGTTAAAATTTATAGGGAGTAACTCTAACAAGTTTTCAGTATCTTATAACCATTTATAAGCAAACAATAAACTACTAAATGTAGTTCATATTGTACAATAGAAATGCCATGCTGGAGAAATACCTACTTTAAACAAGAATTTTTAAACCAGATCTCCCATTTCTGCAAATATTTCTGATTTAGAATAATTGCAGATTCAGTTTTGCTTCTTGCACAGATGACTCCTTTCAGTATCTGTTGTCTGTTTTATTGGTACAATCACACATCAATGCAGAAAGGCAATGATGCCATCAGTTACCTATGCCTATAAACACACCACTGTAATGACTTCATAAAGGGCTACGTACTGGTCTCTAGGAAAAGCTGCAGATTATGTAGTCCAGCATGCAGGACAAAGGCATGAGTGGCCTTTAGATATCTTGCTTAAAGAAAATGTGACCCAAAAGCCTACCTGTTGGTGGCTTATCACACACAATATTAAACTTCCTTTTGAAGGCTCCCTTGAGATGGAACAATTGTGCACATGTGGCATTACTCTTCACTCCCCAAAATGAGGTGGCCACGTCTGCTTATTGAAGGTGATCCCTGGCCCTTGCTGACTCCAAGACCATTCCTGGCCTCTGTCTGGAAGATTCCTACTAATCACAGGCCTGGACTAGAAGGAGTCCATGCTAAAA
>JAVJGJ010000014.1:15887930-15898610 GCA_035590215.1 Microhierax caerulescens | reverse complement strand
CTTGAAATTCTGCTACCAAAGGCAGGCAACAGCTGACATCAACCACACTGACAGATCCTTCGCTGAGAGTGTAAGAGACAGCTTCCCAGCTGGATGATGTAGGTACATGGTTCCAAAGTTAACCTAGGATTCTTTCCACCTCAGCACAATGCTTTAGCTTGACTCTCTGCTGTGAAGTAGGAGGAAATGCAGGAATCAAGCCTACATACTGATTGCCAGAGAATGCTCTAACTGCAGTGCTCTTCTGCAAAAACCAGGCAGCAACTTGTTCCCCCCTACTGCATGCAAAGCAAGACGACTTTTCACACTCATGCTTTCAGCTGTAGTGGCATGGAAATCAGGAGGAAGGTGGTTTATTGGACAGCCTTCTCTTTGGCACTCCTATTTGATGGTATAGCCATTCACTGGTTTTGCAAGCCCCATTCTTTGGCATCCACCTGTCCCCATTCACTGTATTTCAGCTCTGTATGAATTGCATTCTTGAATCCAGGCCACTACATCTTCGGTGCTGTAACCATGACTGCCATGGCAGGTAAGTCCCTCCGGGACAACCATGCGTATGCAACTGCACTGTCTGTTTTGTGTTTCTCCCTTTTCACCCCAACACTTTTTCCATTCCACTGACTAGTTTCAGCCATATTTCATGGAAAGGTAGACATCTTTAAAATATCTGTTCATACAATACTTGTAGCAGTGATCAAGCAAAAGATCAAGCAGAGGAGAGAGAGCCTATAAACATCCCAAGTAAACACTATGGTGCTGCATGAGCTAAAGATGTGATAGATGCTGGAGAATGTTAAGGGGGGGTGGGGGGTAAAGTTCATCCTTCTCTCCCTCCTTTCCCCCAGCATACTAACTATGGGAAAGCTTCACTTGGATCTCAGATTTTCTTAGACACTAAAATCAATTGGTCATGGGATACACATCTGCATGAAGCCAAGATTTTTCAGTTTCCTATACTCAGAATTACTCAAAATATCACTTGTAACTCTCTATTCTTAATAATACCTTTAGATCAGAACACCTGAAGTGGCCATCACATAAGTAGAAGGAATAATAATCCACAGGTAGCCTATGGGAAAGATCTGGATTCTCTGCTCACACACTGTCAATCCACAGCCAGATTCCTACTAATGAAGTTATTCACCAGGTATTTTTCACTCCTTAAAAGTGTGTACAGGACATACACATTCACACTTTAAGAGATTAAAGGGTTGTATCTGTTATCCCACAGTCAATGGTAGTGGCTTGTTGGGATAGAACGGAAACAATCCTGATGCAACATGTTTTTACAGTGGGTAAAAGAAGTTCCTAAAGTTGTAGTGAGTGATCTGAAAGTGTCTCACTGAATGTTTTCTCTTTTTCTATCTTAGAGCTAGTGTGACAGGAAGTTCTTACATACAGATGGGAGGATGATGGCCACACTTGTACCTTTGTGTTCTGGACCCTTAAAAACAGGTGTTATAAAAAGATGTATGCAGTTTTATAATCCCAGAGATTATCAGCATGACTGGAAAGCAACAAATGTTGAGAAAAGTTGTAGCATATATAATAACAACTTCTGTTTTCTCTCTGGAAGAAGAAGTAGCCCTATTTATGAATAAGATCAGAATGAGATTTTTGACAGCAAAGTGAAAGAATGTTACCTAGTTCCCACAGGAGAAGAAAAAAGAAAGAAAGAAAGAAAGAAAAAAGAGAAAAAATAAAATAGTGTCATAAGGAGCCAGGGTAAGAAATACTGGAGAAACAAAGATGGAACATATAAGTTTTGTTGCAGGCGTCTTTTGATTTATAGATTTTTGAGGCCAGACACGTGGCAGAAGATGAATAAAAATGACACTGAGGAATCAAGTTGTGCAGCTATACCTGGAAGTCCAGGGGCTTGACTAGGTTGGCCAGATAGATAAACTAATGAAAGGAAAACTTTAAGCAAGATATACTTAATGTAAACCCTAACAAACTGGTTTACAAATAAACTGAAAATTTATTTTCAGCCTTGAGAAATGGAAAGCACAAATTTGATAGAGAAGGTGATTTGCCATTTTCTTGCTTTGTGCATGAACACATGTAGGAATTATGTACTCTACCACAGATTCACATGAAATATCTTCGTTCGGTTTTCTCAACTGTGACAAATATGTATTGAAAAGAAATATGTTTGTACTCAGTACCTGGGAATTTTTTCACCTTTATGCACTAGGTGGTACCATGTAGGAACTCATCACTGTATCCCTGTAAAGATAGGAAACAACCAGGTCTTTAAATGCCTCCTTTCAGCCATTGTCCTTGCCACTACACTGAATTTTCTGCAAAGACACCAGTAGCACAGGCTGATTTTTCACGTAAACAGAGCAGTATAAAAAAAATAAGGAATTACTCAACTGACTGAGGTACTGTCCATGTAGAGTAACACTTACCTGCAATGTTTTCTTTAAAGATGCATTTTTGCAAATACTTCCAAAAGTTCAAAATACAACTCTTTTGCAGCACCACATTTTCTTCCAAAGACAGAGGAAAGCATGGTTGTGCCTATAAGAAAAATAATAAAAAAAAAAACAAACAAAACTCTGTTCCTCTGATACTGAATTACATTGCACTGGTATTATTATTGCTGTTACTATGAATGAGTAAACAGACAGTGCATAATGTGATGACCATTCACAATGCTTATGCAGAGTGTGGAAGCAAAAGAGTAGCCTGCTAGTTGGCGTGCTGCTCTCAGAGGTCAGAGACCAGCATCCAGCTCTGCTCTGCCCCAGATTGAGATACAGTAAACCACTTAATCTCTCTGTCCATATCTAGTGCCCAGCTGAAAAGATCCAGGCACTGGTTCAGACTTTGAAGCCAGTGCCTCTAAACAACTCAAATGAACGTTGTTTAGGGCCAGCCTTCTCTATATATGTAGGAGCAAAGTAGTTGAAATAGTACAAAACTGGGCCATGGAAAGAGCAAACAATGAAGCAGTACAGCTAATCAGTCCCAGTGCTTCAAATAATTTTATGTCTTGCTTCTTTAGTATTACCAGTACGTGTCTTTGTGCTTCCATTGCTGTAGATACAACACCTATACATTATTATAGTAGAATAGTGGCATTAAATACGAAAGGGTCAATGAAGCCATCAGCTGTTAGACATAATGGTGTATGGATCCATATGAATGACTTAGATGAGTAGTCCTTGCGTTACTTTGACCCTGGTGTAACAACACCAGACACACTATCATGTTTTGCTCTCCCTATCAGCTTCAGGTGTAACCTCCTACAGCTACAGCAGAATTGGGCATTATTACATGCAGCATATTGCTTATAAGCCTGGCTAGAAACAATTGCCTTAGGCAGGAGTCACACCTTTTTCAACATGTGCACTGAGAACAACCTGTGGTCTGCAGGCAAAAAAAGCAAGAGCAGACGCGTGACTAGGTACTATTCCTTAATGCTGTGTTACTACTGAAAAAAATATTTTTATTTTATTTCTTCCAAACCTGCTTCCAAGGGAGTTATGCGGCTGAAAGGAAAGACAGCAGGTCTACTAGCCTTTGATAACCAAGTGACCTACTGAAAGGGTGGGAAGAAGGGAGAAGTACCTGCTTTCCACATCCATTTTATCAGTTTACATTCACTGCTGAAGAATAAAAAACTGCCTGTTTTCTATATCAGGCATCCCTCATTCATAAACTGTTCCAAAGCTAAACTCAGTAAGCACAAATGATGCAAAAGATGTGCAGGCAGGATTTCAGGCTCATGAGTTTAAAGTGGAAAGTTTGAACCCCACTGTATTTATGCCTTGGTTTTGGGGTCCCAAGGTAAAGCTCTGCCTCCCTCAGGAGAGAAGCAGCTCCCTTCACCAAGAGCCCTCACCTCAGTGTTGCTGGGGAAGCCCAGTTCCTTTTCAAGATCTGCTGTACAACACCGAGGTCATCCTATCTCAGATGTCCATCTAAAATAACACAGGAATAGCAGTATTACTGTAACTCAGATGGACAACAGAACAGGCATTGTGAAGCATCCAGATCCCAGGTGATCACATAGAGAAAGGAGGGTAATACATTTTGGCCTTTGTTGTCAAAAAAATGGAGGGGAGCAGAACTACTCTTTTTTTTTTTTTGAGAAAACATCTGGAAAACAAAGCATTTGGAAAGTTTTTTGTCCAAATTCTTAGGAAAACAAAGCGAAGGAAAACCAAGACAGTCTTTCCAATGCTACAGCTAGACAAGCTCAGAGTTGACAAAAACATCAACCTGTGTAAAAATCAACTGTCTTTTCTCTATTAGAATTTCACAGCGAAGCAAGTCATGTGAGCAATGACCTCACTGATAAACACACTTTTCTGACAGTTGAATATATAGCCTTTGAACTTTCCGTTTTAAACCGTTTGTCACTGTTCTGCCATGCTTTTCATCTTGGAGGGGGAGTAGCGCATATTTCTAAAAAAGATGTGGCTGAAGATGGCCAAGATAGTGGAGGTGAGAGATAGCCAAATTCAGCTGGACTTGTGGAGAAACAATCCCCTTGTGGGTGTCACAGCACAACTGAAAAATACCACTGGTCATATAGCTGAGATGTAGCTTCTCAGCATGCCTTTCTGCCTGTGCAAACTAACATAGCAGACCCATTTTTTTCATGCCAGAAGCTTACCCAACAGCTATTTTCAAATCCTCTGCATGGGGTAGAGTAGGGGCATTGAAGTCATGAGTTAATCATTAGAGGGAAAAAAAAAAAAAAATAAGGGAAGGTTTTATTCCGAGACAAGGTTTTAGTCTGAAAAATAAACGTTTAGGAGAAAGTATTTCCAAGTACTTTACAATGACCATCTTACAGAGTTTTCATTTTATATGCTCTGCCACTATTATTAGATTTAACTGTTGAATTCAAATCAAACCAGAAATTTAGCCCATTGTAACAGATCTTGTGATTCTCATAGTGAACCATCCAATGTTTCCAACAGATTTAATGTCTGAGTTTATTTTTTCACTCAGTACAGGATGACTTTGGCTACCAGATAACAGGGCACCTTGTTTACTCAACAGAGCTGACAAAAGGCACATAACTACACTGGAATATATCTAACACATTAACTGCAACTAAATCATACATGGCAGAACTTTAAGAAAGAACACTTGTGCTCTGTAATCTTTCATTATGACTACAGGGTTTTATTTTTTCTGTGGGGTCAGAAAAACTGGAATACAAGCCTCTGTCTCTATGAAGCGTATAAATCTAACAGAAGTTTCCCTGATGCACTGAGATTACAAGCCAGGAGAAAAAAAATGAAGAAAACTGGCAACTCACATAATGGAAAAACAAAACCTGGAAAAGTAATCCCTAGATCTGCAAGAACTATGGAGAGTGTTAATTATGCAGTATTTGAGAGAAGTCACCTAGAAAGGTGGTATAGAACTTGGACTACCAGAAGACATTGTGCTGCACCACCAATGCCAGCGCTGCAAAGACACATAATATTTCTCAGTTCCA
Source organism: Microhierax caerulescens (assembly GCA_035590215.1). NCBI lineage: Eukaryota > Metazoa > Chordata > Aves > Falconiformes > Falconidae > Microhierax > Microhierax caerulescens. The sequence continues at coordinate 15,893,140 of JAVJGJ010000014.1, read as the reverse complement.
CTGTAACAGGCACAAGAGTACACGACTGGATAAATGTGACCAGTACATATAGGAAAATTATTCAACAAGAGAGGAAAGAACCTTTGTGAAGGGAAGGGTTAAAGCATTTCTCTTCCCATTACTCTTCTCCACATTATTTGTCCTGTCAGACTATTACCTGAATACGTGCATTTGAGTATCCTATGGACTACATGTATGAAGGGAAAATAAGTCTGTCAGATGTCATCACAAATACAGGGGGAAAAGGGTACAGCAGGCAGTATGTGGCTTATTTTCTGAGTGTAGAAGGGGGGATAATAACTCAGAGAGACCACAGTCTTTACAGCTCACATTTTTATAGCTGAAGAAATTATTTCTGATCATTCAGCTTCTGGTACAGCTTCTCTGAGCCCAGTGAGATCCAAAGGAGTCCCAATATGATCTTTTATAATCTGAAAAGCTAAGTACAAGCTCCAGAGGTTCTGATGGTATTATCTGACAGAGCTGCAGAAGCTTGATTTCAGATTATACAAGTGCATAATGTAACCAACCGTTTTCCTGTGCTCTATTTTCTAGATGGAAAGATTTTTCAAGCTTCAGACAAAAGGGAGTTTATATGTCCGAGAGAGAAAAATCTCTTTCTATCAGATGTTCTATATACTTCTATACAATTATTGCCCAAAAATTAAAGTGAGAAATTACAAATTATTAAAGATGCTGTATTACCAATATAATTTGTTTCCCTTCCCTAAAATTTATTGTCAATATTGGGAAAACTTCAAGCAGGTACAAAAATCAAGTTAACTTTAACAATGTTGTATTTAAAGTGAAGTTGCTATAGCCACAGGTAACATAGCAGTATATCACCACAAAGAAGCCGATTTTAAAGGCTGTAATTCCACTGATTCTGGTGACTCCAGCGGGTAAGTTTTCACATTCTTACAGGTCCAAACACTGCCCTTCGTAAATGGAGTATTTTCAAAATTCTTTTTCCAATTTCACGAAGTTTGATGCCCACATAAAAATTAAGTAGTTGAACAAGTATCTGCAGGACTAAAGCTTAAGATGTAGCCTACATGAATGTTAACATAATGTTGTTATGAGAGCTCTAATTTGCAGCCAAAATGACGTTGTGGGCAGCGTCTTTAAAATGCCTGTTTTGAACAGCCTAGACTTTGATAAGAAATTCATGCCCTTCTGTAGAGTGAAAGGGGACATTTTCCATGTAAAGCAGATGTTTACTAAAAAAATTCTTAAAAAAAAATTCATTCCTATACTAAAATGCTACAAAAAGAGGTTTAGCTATGTGCATGCAAACATGGAGCTTTTTTTTCCAGCTTCCTCTTCAAAAGAGGCAGTTACAGGTTTAACTTCCACTCTTAGACCAACACAAATTGCTTTATCATTACTATTTTATTTTTACAACCCCAACCTAAAATTTCCTCTCAGCAGTGTGGCTTTTTATTAGCCTTCTGAAAACATCAGGTCAGAAAATTCAAACTATAAAGCAGCCATTACTTGGTTATTGATGCTAACCCTTTGATAGGTCTGGGGAACTCAGGTACTTTACATCTGGGCCTTTGAACACTTTTTTCCTTTTCATTTCAGCAAGCAATAACATCAGAGACATCAAGCTAATCCTTTCAGTTTCTAATCAGTATTGTGGACACATTTATTTCAGCAACTGAGTCTCTCTCTGCAGCTATTGAGAATTACAAGTTGAAATGTTAATGATTATAAAAATGTCACTGAGATGACATAGTGCTCATTTCTGCTGCCAACAGTTCTGCAGGAAAACGAAGTTGCTGCAAGTAACACTTGTTCATCCTGGTGAAGTACAACATTACTGCAACAATATCACATGCATAAATTGACTTTTTATGTAAGAAACTATCCTACAGCACTACTAGTCACAGATAGCATAGATCGGTCTGTTCTGGTCAGTGCCCTCTTTCCTCATCCTCCAGAAAGTGGGAGATCGCCTTTCTGGTGTTGGAGGATCTCACATTACTCATTTCCATCCAGGGTGAGTTTCCTTGATGTAAGTGAGAATCTCAGACTTCATAACTACACTTTTCCTATGGTGTTATTTTTACTTCCTCTAGAAGATATCTTTGCCATCCAGCAGGCAGATCCCACAGTGAAGGTAGAGAGAGTGAAAAGAACAGTTATTTTCTGGCTATGTTGAAAGTCAGCATTTATTCTTAAATGATCAAACTTTACTCTGCTTTCTATTCCTCCTCTCCTGTGACAGAATGTCATAAAATAGCAGTGAATAAGTTGCTTTATATTACCTCTTGAGCTCCATGGAGCTGGTAGGGATCACACTTTAAACACACAATTCCATACACCACACACATACCCCTGCAAAAATCTTCCCTCAGTACAAGCAGAGATTTTCATACAAGTCCCTGATTCCCAGAGCTCAGACACCAAAGAGAATACTAAAACTTGTGATGAGTAAAACCCCCCAATAATATAGAAAAATCATAAGACCTGACAATACTGGAAAATCTTAAATCGTTGTCCATTACAGAGGGTTTACAAAGAGCTTAAAAACTTTTCTTCTTTTAGCAGGGAATAAAATCTCTCTCTCCTACCTACAATGCAACCTTGCTGCAGGGTGAGGGGAAAGACAGCTACTGATGTCTGAGATATTTAAATATGGCAGAGCAATTATTCGATGTCCCTTCCCCTAAAAGCACAATCACTACTAGAAAGAAAATAAAAATATGATACGTCAAGGTTTATAAAACCTTAAACAAATTTCAGCATGTTACTATATTCAAATATTGGTCAAATCTTTTTTGCTTATTAGTTTTTCTTGTATTAATTCCAGACTACTTCAAGACCAGTGGAACTTTTGATCATCCAAAACAAATGTTTTTTCAAAGATAATGCAGTTACGGAACTGTAGATAGCCAAACCCATTATAAAATCCAGTATCTTCAACTGTAATCTGTGCTGCTAAGAATACTTTTGAAAAAATGTTATTAATTATCTTTGCAGTCAAAAGTAAAAAAAAAAAAGTAAAAAAAAAAGTGAAAAAACTCTTTAAAACTTTTACTTCAATTGATTTGTACTACATCCATAAAAAACTTGTTAAGGTCATTTATACCCATCCTAAGCACTTATAAGCAGAACTAATGTCCCTCCATCACACTTATGTAAAAAATTGTAATGCACCAGTATATGGTCTAAAAGAATGTCTGGCAAAAGCTGAAAAAATAGTGAGGGTTATCTGCCATGCCACAGCTTATTTTGATATGTTGAGATTGTTTAAACTCAAACTAGACCTCATGTTCCAGAACTTAGAAACTTTTATACTTTCTGACAGTTGTAACTGATATACTTCCAAATAACTCAGTCCTCTTCATGAAATATAGTAAAATTAATGATATGAACAGGTGGGGTGGGATTGAAACTCATTATTTCTGGATGTGCAAGTCAGACATAATCCTATTAAAATCAACAGGGAATTGGTATTTCATTCCCTTCAACTCCACACTATTTCCACTGCACAGCAGAAACCATCTTTTTATCTTGCTGCTGCTTCTTTTTCTAGATGGGTGGTGCATTCATTTAGTCACCAAATTTTGACTTCCCCATCATTTCTTTAAAAAGACTCCAGACTTCTCAACATAATACTCATTTTTTATTTCCTTGCCTTTCTCACAATAATTGCAAAGGAATATGAATGCACAAATCTGAGAATCATATTGATTCTGCATGGTGACATTTGTCATTGGAAAAGTCTGCAGTAGATCTGATCACAAGTTCTCCTTCCCCAAGCAGAGGCAGGGCTATTTTCTCAAGCCTCCCTGGCAAAGCACAAGACGTGCAGACTGGATCTTTCTGTATACATGCTTGGATCTGCCACCTTTCTGAATTAGAGACAAACCCTCTATTTTTCCTGGGGTAGCTACTGTTGATTCACTTTTTACACCAGCATCTTCTTCCTTTGTTCTTGAAGCAGTATATTTCAATTAGGTAAATATATGCATGTAGTGAGCAACTTTGTCCCCAAAGCATTTCAAGAATATTATTTCCGGCCTGTCATTGTTCCAGCTTATGAATTCCAGCTTTTTAAAGCATTAGCCTTCTTGGTTTTGGTTTTTTTTATTAATATGGAATTCCACTATTAATATTTTGTTTATTCTTTTCTAAATAAGGAAAACTTCTTTAACAATCTCTATTGACTGAAGTTCCCAAAATAATGTTTACTTTCTCATCTTTACAGTGAAAATAAAAGTCAGTACTAACACAAGCAGTAGTTTGCCTGAAAATGCAAACTACTTTGGCCTTTCCTGGTCCTTCTAAGACAGCTGACTCCTAGAATAAATGACAGTAGCATTTTTAAAGCTGCTAAATTATTCTGATCCTAGTGAAGCAGATATTGTCTGTCATAAAGGATCCTAGAACTGGTGAATCTGAGCGGACAGGAATAACCAAGTTAGCAGAACTCACTGTTAAAACTGTGATAAAGACGATAAAAAGATAAAAGGAGGGATTTATGCTGAAAAGAAGCTTACAGTAGCAGATCAGTTTAATTTACTCTACCATGTAGTGTTGCAGAACTCTCCAAACTAGCCGGCTGCGACAAGGTCTTTCACCATCTCATACCAACACACTCTTCATGCCAGTCCCTCTGCTGCCTTCTCCTCAACTCGCCTCATCCAGGGCCTGCTCTCTCTTCTCTTGCTTCTTCCTTGGCTGCTCTCTTCACTAGCTCTCAACTCCTTACCAGAACCAGCCACAACTGCGCCTTATCTACACCAGCCAAGCCACCGCCCCTGAAGCCAGCCCACAGCTGTATGTTATCAATGATAATTAAGCCAGCTTCATTCTTCTGCATAGTAGTAAGCAAAAAAGCCATGTAAAAGGTGGGTAGACAGATTTGACTTGTAGATTGACATTCTCTTGATCTCTGGCCACAAAATAATTCATCTCTGCAGTATGGGGCAAAAGTAGAGAGAAATTTAATGTCAGATCAGTTAACCACAGTCTGAAATTGAAAAAGCATGCAGTGTTGATAATGATGGTTAGCACAAGTTCCTCCTATTAAGTGATGTCATCCAGGGCATTCATTGCAATGTATTAATTACACAGTGCAGTTAGCTTGATCTCCTAGGCCAGGGGTCCTCAAACTTTTTAATCAGGGGGCCGGCGTGTGGATTCAGTGGCAGGCCGTCATCTGCGGCTGCGTGGTTTGGCACCCCCCGCCCCCCCCC
>JAVJGJ010000014.1:15869218-15882604 GCA_035590215.1 Microhierax caerulescens | reverse complement strand
TCCAAGATGGACCTGCCACTGGCTGAGCCCATCAGCCATGGTGGTAGCGCCTCTGAGCCTCTGAGATAACATTTAAGAAAGGGAAGGAGGGGAAAAGACAGATGGGCACAACTGTGCAACAAATTGCAGCTGGAGAGAGGAGTGAGAATATGTGAGAGAAACACTCTGCAGACACCAAGGTCAGTGAAGAAGGAGAAGGAGGTACTCCAGGTACTGGAGCACAGTTTCTCCTGCAGCCCACGGTGAAAACCATGATGAGGCAGGCTGTCCTCCTGCAGCCCGTGGCAGTTAATGGTAGAGCAGATATCTACCTGCAGCCCATGGAGGAGCCCATGCTGGAACAGGTGGAAGCCTGAAGAAGGCTGTGACCACATAGGAAGCCCATGCTGGAAACAAGCTCCTGGAAGAACCTGTGGCCCCATGGAGATATGAGCCCAGGCTGGAGCAGGTTTGCTGGAAGGACTTGTGACCCCACGGAAGGGACCCATGCTGGAGCAGTTTATGAAGACTGTAGCTCCCAGGAAGGAGTCACTATGGAGAAGTTCATGGAAGACTATCTCACATGGGAGGGACCCCATGCTGGAGCAGGGGCAGAGTGCAAGGAGTCCTCCCCATGAGGAGGAAGGAGCAGCAGAAATATGTGATGAACTGACCACAACTCCCATTCCCCATCCCCCTGCACTGCCTGTGAGGGGAGGAGGTAGAGAAATTGGCAGTGAAGTTAAGCCCAGGAAGAAGGAAAGGGGAAGGTGCATTTAAGTTTTTGTGTTATTTCTCATTACTGTACTCCAATTTGATTGGTAATATATTAAACTTATTTCCCCAAGCTAAGCCTGTTTTGCCTGTGACAGTAATTGGTGAGTGATCTCCCCATCCTTATCTTGACCCTATAACAAATGAACTTTTTGTTATATTTTTGCTTCCCTATCCAGTTGAGGAGGGGAGTGATAGAGCAGCTTTGGTGGGCACCTGGCATTCAACCAACATCAAACCACCATAAGCCTGTAAATTCAAAGTGGGATAAAAGAGGGTAGATTACGCTTTCTGGTTCAGCTAATCTGTGGAGAGCACATCTTTCCTCACCATGCAGCAAGGACACCTGAGAAAACAGACCAGGATTTCAGAGACACCTTTTAGTCTGTGTGCAGGACATGACAACAGCACACTGTTCTTTGCCTCCACTTCCAAGTAAAACCACAAGTCATTGTTTCTGCAAATGTCCTAGAAAAGGGACATTACAGGAATACACATGAATATTGGGAACCAGTCCATTGCAGTAGCTGCCCAGTTGTTGTGGCTAAACAGTTCTAGTGAATCTTTGCCAGGTGCCCAAAACAATGAAAAGTATTTGAAAAAAAAACTGTCAATAAAATAAAACCTCAACACTGAGCAGGTGCCAAAGTATTGTTTTTATCTTTTGTAAGAGACAAATAAGACTACTTTGTAGGCAGAAACATCTTCTGTTTCTTGGTATGTGCAGAAATATTTTCCACAAAGCAAGCAGAAATTTCAGCCATTTCTTATCAGTAACTGGAGCTGACTGAATCATTCAAAGATATCTGTTTTAAAAGCATCCTACATCTTATGGTAGACTTCAGTGAAAAAAACACATTTAAAACATTCAGTTACATCTGGATGTCTAAGATATTATAAGGCTAAGAATAAATCTATGAGGGAAGACAACTGGCTGTGGTTTAATATTGTTGCTAGTTTTGTCAATCCAACTGGCCCTTTAACACATGCTCTGTTAGATATGGAAGTACAGTATTCCCCGTTTTTAGAAGCTGAATATAGTTCTGTTATGCATCAAAGTTATTTTTTAAGTTTATTTCACTCCAGCTAGTATAACTGTCAGAAGACTTTACACTCAGTGTGACTGCAACAATGATAAATCATTTGACTATCTGTTCCTCATTAAAATTATTTAAATGCTATTCTTGCTCCTAGTTTTCAAATACTACCACAAAATTTTAGGAAAAGATTGTCAAAAAAACCCTTGCAAAATAGGATATAAAAAAGGGGGGGGAAATCCCACAACCTAGGTATAATCTGTCTAGAATAAAGGCCAATGTGGTGAGATGGTAACAGTTTGCAGTGCAACTCCATAAACAGATGGCATAAAAAATAGTATCACTTGTTTGTCAAGCATTACTCTATATGCAGTATGTTCAGGAAATTTAAGATTAACTATTTAGAGTACACTTGTAACTGCAAGAGTAGCTTTTACTGAAATATAAACATTAGTACCCTCTTCCACCCACCACACCCCCAATGAAGAAAGAAATCCCTACCCTTATACTGCATTCAAGATGGTTTAGAATGCCTAAAGCATTTACTTTTGGTGATTCCAGCAAATGGACTAAAGGAGACCCACAGCTGCTTCAAGCCCAGGCACCTTCATTTACTCACCCACCTCACCTATGGGGACTTCTGCAGAAGCAGCTGGGCCCATATCTGATGTACAGGCACAACACAAAAAATACTCTAATTTACAAAAAGTCATTAGATGTTTATCAGAAGCATGTGACAAGCAGACTGGAGAGGTGTGCAGTAAATGAGCATTCATTACATGTGAATGGAGTTAAAGCTGGAACAAATTATATGATCACCTAATCCAATCTCCTCTAGAATGCTTCCTATAATTCTTCCTCAAATTATTTTACCAGAAGAAACACATTCACCAAGAAAATGTCCAGACTTCTAATACCCAAAAAGATGAAGAACCCACCACTTGACATGGCAATCTGTTTCAGCCGCTCATCGTTTTTGTGGTCAGAAACACAAACCTTTAAATGAAGCTGGCTTTCACTTGCAGCCTCTGGTTCTTGCCTTTTCCTTGCATCACTGATACACTCTGAAGGTGTCTCCTTGTCACTGTTTTGAAACCATGAGTAACATCCTGTCATCACCTGCTTAACTCCTGGCAACCTTTTAGTAATTGGAATTTAACAGTGAGCATAGGGTGTTCAGCTTTACTCAAGAGCAAGCACAGGGAGACAGACATTCAGAACTCTTGGCACCCAGGGCTCCCTGAGGGAAGGAGCTCTGAAACCCTCAATTTGTGACCACCAGCACTAAGAGCCATGCCCCCAGCAACCAACAGGCAGTTTTCACCCTGGGGTTTCCTTCCTGCAGACAGCCCTGAATTTTGCTGAAGAACAGCCAGCTAAATTCAAAGCATCATCACTCACCTGCTCACTATCAGAGCCAAGACATATAAGACAAATGTGGCTTTGGGCAAGACTGCTAATTGGAAGTATGTAATTTTGTCAGATTTTTCTGCTTTTCATGGAGAAGATACCAACAAGGAACCTAAAGAGATAACAGCAACTGTACTGGACCGCAGAGGAGCATCAAAAGTGCTAGACCAAGTCTGCAGCCATCCGCCTTCAAATTCATGATGTTTATACCTTCTTCAATATTAATTATTCTCATAGTTCTCCAGTATCCTGCCCAAGCACCATTAGGTTACACTGATATTATAGCTGGACACTGGTATTACATCTTACTGTAATTTCTACTTCTTGTGTTTTCTTCTAATATTGAAGATAGAGCCAGTGTTTCAAGTTTCTAAAATTCAGCAAATAGCTGTGTTTTCTGGGGAGAAAGTGGGGGGGGAAGCAAAGAAAAAAAGAGGAAAAAGGGAAAGACCCATATAACTGGGGGAAGGGATGGGGAAGGAGTAGTAGGAAAGAGAAAGATAAGGAATGTTCATTTATGTAGCAATCTTAAAAAATAAAGTTTAAAAAAAAAGTATGTTTGCAAACTCCTCATCTTGACATCTTAGGGTCTCAATATAACAAATGTTAATAGATTCAATGGCAGTCCAGTTTCTAAAATCCTTTTTGTGCTTTTTAAAGAGACTGAACTATGTTAGGCAGACACAGGTGTTCTCTGAAATATGTCTGGGTAAAATCATTACCAAAATACATCATTAAATTAATGCACATAAATAAACAAGGGGGTTTGATGCTTTTCTGTGGGGTTAACAGACTTTTGATAACACAGCTTGTCTTTTCATAAGATGTATCATGATCTCTTTTAACAGGCATAAATAATCAAAGTCTCCTGCAGTCACTAAGGCAGACAGATCTGACTCAACAGATATATCACAGCTTTTCTAATCACAGCCCAGGAACATGGTGTTGGACACATGCAGCTGACTGTGGAATTGGAAAAAACCTTCCTTTGACCAAGGAAAAAGCAGTTTTTGTCATGCTGGATATTTATTCCTAGCATGAAAATAAGAGTCACTCTATGTACAGCATACCAAAAGCCTTACATGAAGCTTATTAAGAAGTAATAGAAAAATTTCTGCTGTTATCAACAAGCTTCATATCACACCTAAAGTGCTTGAAGAGCCTCATCACTGAAATTATCACAAAAAGAGAGAGAACAAGCATACATATAAAAAAAGAGTATAAGATCTTCCAACTTATTGGCCAAAATGTTCTAATTAGTCTCTTGTGCAAATCGTAGTACTCCATTTCCAAAATGTTTATGTAATACCAGAAATTCTATGAGACTTCTGTAGATACCTTTCAAAGTAAATGCACCATTAATACAAACTGCAACTATACTGATAAGACTATCACTAGGATCACTCAATCTCCGTACTTACAGGATTCCTGGACTCCTCCAGGGCCCTCAATATATGGACATATAATGACATAACTCCCAAATGGAGGTAATGTAATCCATCCTTCTGTCCCTGGGTACAATCACTTTTGCCTAAATCACTCCTGACCAATATTTATTTACCTTGTGTTTAAAAATCCCAGCGATGGAGATTTCAGTTTCCTCAAGCAATCTATTTCAGTGTTCAACTTCCCCCCCCCCCCCAAAAGAAATATTTTCTGTTTCCTAAACTAAACCTCTCATATTGCTGTTTCCGCTCATCCATTTTCTTCTGCCCAAGTCCACTGTGAATCATTTATTCCCAACCTTTTTTCTGCAATGTTTTCCATATTTAAAAGTATCACATCTCCCATCTATTTTAACTTCTCTGGACTAAAAGGATGCAACTGAGGGCTGTTTCTTGGTTTTTTGGTGTGTTGTTGATGGGGTTTTTTAATGAGTTAATAAAAAATAATTTAAACCCCAGCTGCCAGCAACAAAGAAAAAGAAACACAGTTTGTTTATGTTAATGGCATTAAACACCCATTTTAAAATTCTTTACAAGGTTGCTCAGATGATAAATCATAAGTCATTGTTTTAGAGCAGGAAAGAGACAAGAATGCCATATCACTACAGCCACATTACCAATTTACCACTACATTAGCTCTGCATCAAATGAAGTCATAACAAATTTGGGGGAAAAGGCAGGGGGGAGGGGGGAAACAACACAACCCAAGACACACATATTTGGAGTGCTAAAGCATAAAATAGGTCACAGAGAAAGTCTGAGCCTATAATTCAATTCAGTTTTACTGTAAAGCTCAAGCAATGAGATATCAATAAGACACATTAAATGTTGATTAGACAGCTTGAATTTGACTTCTGCAGCCTTTTAAGAAGTGGATTCAGATTACTATATTGTAAACATATCTGAATACTTCATACTTGAGTCTGTTTCCACTTTCGTTATAAAAAATTTCCAAGTATAACAATGTTGTGTTTTATTTATTACAAACATGTTTTTCTATTGTGTTGCATTTTTCTAAGTTTATTAGACAAATGGCCTAATCCATCTGAAAGAAGATAATTTGTAAGTAAATCTAGTCTAACTGTGTATGAATGCTATACACATGTGTGCATATACATGACATGCTTGTGTATGAGATGTGTTAACTGTGCATTGATAAGAACAGATTAGCTGTAAGTAAACAGCCAAGCTCTGCAGTTCACTCCCAGCCTCAGTGAAGGTTCTCTTGCACCACTACATCACACCAAAGGAGAAATTGTGCTCTCTTATTACAGGAACATATTTGGAGAAAGGAGAAATTGTCCTAAATTGCTGCCCTGCATCTTGAAAGCCTGGAGGTTTGTTTGTGTGGCCCCCTAAGACTGAGCAACTGCTGCACTACCAGTCAGTTGCCTGAATCAGGACTGTTCTTTGGAACTCATCACTTGACAAATACTTGAAATTGTGTTTCTACTGAAATCAAACAGCAGGCAGTTTCAGGCATGTGCCACACTGTACAACCTGAAGCTTTTCTTCTTTGCCAGCATTGGCCCAAAGCTTCTTGACAGCAACTAAATTCATTTTCATATTTTCCCCCCCAAGATGAAAGATCAGAGCCAATCAAGGGTCAGAGTAGCAAGGAAAGAAGAATGAAAGAGAAGGAATGAAGCTGAGACAGTCAAGGACAGAAACCTGGAGAGCCAGACTCACTGCTTTGGATGTGGAGAAGCAGATGGATATGGTGATGCCAGGAACTTCTTCTTCCGGGAAGCATTACAACTCCAAGGCCTTTCCAACAGTAGGAAAAGGAAGGTGGTTAACCTGATTTTCATAGCTCTGGCACAAGTTAACAGTTGTGCCATGGCTGTTATCCCACCCACGACTAGCAATTGCTGTAATTACTACCTAGTAACTATATTCAGAACTACTCCTGGCAATTGAAATGCACATGGTGTTGATGTTCACTCCAATGAAGAATCAATGCAGGGCTCTGAGCTGTCTCCCACTTGAATATAAAGACAGGTTCTTGCCCTAGGAAAGTTTCAAACTCTAAAGACAAAAACAGATTAGTTACTTCCCAGGTCTTCCCAAAGCCTGAAAAGAAACTCTGAGGTCACTAGATGTATCCCTCCTATTACAAACATCAGAAAACCCTTTTCATATTTGAGGACTGTCTTTGGACCAAAAGCAGTTTGATTCCTTCTTCTCCTCCCCTATATATTTATAAACAACACTCCCAGATCCTCTAAGCTCTTGTTTGACTGTGTTAGAATATATGGTGGTTTAATAACTTAAGAATTTTGCAGTCTCTGATAAAGTACTTCCCTCAGTGACTGCTGCCATAATTTTTTTTTATTATTCACAGCTTATTCTGTGATGTGTTTAGATTTGCTAGTCAATCTCCTTCTCAGTTGCTTGAACTTATGCTTCACTTTTGTAAAGACTATACCAGTAGTATATGGTACTCTACAGTTACAAAAAAAGGGAAAAAAAAAATAAAAAGACCACTGCTCTTGAAAACCAAAGTAATTCAGAGAGATAATAAAAAAACCAAACAAACAAACAAAAAAACCCACACACAACAAAACGGGAACCTACCTTCTCCACAAAACGAGAGTCTTATTTTAAAATTAGTCTGTGATTAAGTTGCAGTTACATCAACCCAAGCACAGCCACACTTCCAGTTTTCATTTTGCCAGCTAACTTTCCTAGGGATTCTTTACATGTTGGGTCACTGCCAAGACTGACATCAACTTAGTAGGTGTGCACACAAATGAAGCACACAAGGGCACATTGACCATGGTGCAGGACATTAATAATAGTATATATTCATAACTAGACCACAAAGCATTGTGGCTCTCTAGCCTAACTTTTAAAGGTGCCACCTAATGGTAAAAACATCCAAAGCAGAAAATTTTCCTGTAGATCTCCCAAGCACTGACATCCTTCTCTCTGCCCTTTCTTAAATGACAGGAATAAAATAATCCCATGACAATAAAGGTTTTGAAGAACCAAAAAGCTGCATAAGCTAATTTTTCAAAAGAAACAAAGGTGCCTAAATTTCACATATTTTCAATTTAAACTATTATTGTTTGAAAAATCTTACCCATTATCAGTGTACCAAAAGCAGTACAGCAAGGAAACATCTGAACAGGTCCTTAACTTGTGCATAAAACCAAACTATTTTTATTATAGTGAAGAGAGATAATGCTCTTACAGTCATGTAACTAACTTTCCCATTAATTATCTCACTTTTATAAGGAAGCCCAACTGACACAGCAAACATGTTCCTGTTGAAGGTGTCCCTTAAGCCACATCTTCACTGCTTTCTCTAGGTGACATTACCTCTGGTTTCACAAGGCCTATACACTGTCCCAATAACCACTGTGTGTAGGTATGCAGAAGTTTTTGTTAATATTGTGCCAGACAAGTGGCTACAAAAACCCAATAAAAATTGCTTATTTTTATAATTTGTGGTTCTGTCTCACCTAGCCCCAAAAGCAAAGGCCCTTAGTCTAAAGCCTGAGGGTTTTCTTACAAGCTGCTGCCAGTCTATACCAACTGCAGACCAGGTACGTGCCTTAAACACCCTTTCTCTGCAACAGCTTCTTTGTGTTCAAGAGACACAAGACAGGGTTTCCTGGAAACAACACACACTCTCTGCACTTCCGAAGCTCCTTTTTCTGGCTAGGAATAAACAAAAAGGCTCACTAAAGAGCAGTACCATGATGTGACTAAGGAATATTTGCTTGCTTCAAATAGCAAAAAGTGTCCTGTGGTAGACACCAACTGCTCTCATTTGTGCTGTGTTCTGGACCTAAACACTGAGTATGCCTAGATTTGAACATTTTTATAGGAAGACTTTCCAAATAATTCCTTTGTTAAGATTTACTAAATCCTTAGAGGAAGTTATTTTAAACCCTGTGGCCAGAAAGACAAAAGCATTTGAGAGTACGTCATGTTTTTGAAAAGTAGATGCCAGCTGAAGCTGACTAAACCTCATTCATTTTCCTCAGCAAATGGTAGTGCAGGCAATACCTTTGTGCCACAGGTGTGGAAAAGAAAGGAAATCACAGGCTCATCCTTAGTTGGAAGCATCCTGCTTCCTCAGCCTAGGAGAAGCCCACAGGGAAGCCTGGTCTCACCTAGCTGTGGATCACTTGCTGATTGCCCAGCAACACATAGAGAACATCCTCCTCAGGGCAGAAACTTCAGCTACGTCACATTAAGGTATGGGACATTTGACAACACCAGTACTTGTCTAGCACAGCAAATCATAAAATCAATCACATGCTTCCAGGCACACAAAACAATTGGTATCTAATTTCCACTGAGACACCACAGAACTGACTCTTTGCCTTCACTTCAAAAGCTAAATTAGTTCAGGAGTGACATTTAAAACATACCAAGGAGTTCCCTAATTTTATTTTGTCATATCACTAACTTTCAGAGTTATCACAGGCACATTACACAGCTGTGAACACCAGAAAGCAAGGGATTTGCTCCATCTGGACCTTATGTCCTGAACTGTTCTCTATTGGAGTGTCTCCTGCTCTGGGGTAAAACCCCTGTGAAGATTCCTATTAACTAATACCAGCACACAAAGAAATATTGCAAAGGGGAACTACATCATCATCATCACAAAAGCTTTGAGAGAAAGAAGTCCCTTATCTTTCTGTAAGCACAAAGTCTCTAAAGGGCTTCAGACCTTAAAAGCCAGGCCTTACTACAACACATCTTTTAGAATAGCAAAAAAAAACCCTCAGTGACTTGATAAAACACTACAAGAATAGAGGGGATATAAACAACCCTTACCTCTCATCAATAATATCCTCTCCTCCAGTCTTCTCTCAGCTCAGCAGCTTCCTCACTTGCAACAACCGACACAGTTGGTCATTTTCCAAACCCACAGAGAATACGTCTTTCTTCCCGTCATGTCTGAGGTTTAGCTCCATGCTTAATGCTTGTCCCCTCTGCCAGCCCTCCGTCACTGCTATATCGCCTGAAGAGGAAAAACACCTTCCCAGAGCTCCCTCAGCTTGTGCCAGCTGAGCACAACACCCTGACCATGCTCAGTTGCTCTCAGGGAAGAAACTCTCCCACCTGAGACTTCATCTGATTTGAAGAGCAGCAGTCAGGACCAGGTAAATAAGGAGATTTCCTCTTTCCCTAATTACATCTCCCCCCTGCCCCTGAAAGAGATTGCCAGTAATGTGTGTGGTTTACATAACAAGGTGTGGGCAGCAGGGGGTGGCAGCGGTGGTGGTGCAGGGACTTCTGTGAGGAGAGGCCCAGGCTGCCCAGTGCCACTGAGAGCTGGTGCCAGCCCATCCCAACAGACCCACTGCAGGGCATAGCTGAGCCCTGAGCGAGGATGGTGGCACCTCTGGGAAAACGTGTCTCATAAAGGGCAAAACACTGAATGGTGGTGTGAGTAGAAAAAGTGTAAGGAACAACTTCATGTAGAGCAGGGTCAGAGAAGAAGGAGGTGCTCCAGGTGCTGGAGCTGAGAGATTTGCTTGCAGGCTATAGAGGACCATGGTGGAGTAGATAGCCACACTGCAGCCTGCAGAGAGATCACGCTGCAGCAGATACTCTGCATAACTTTTTGAAGACTGCATATGCAAAGTGAGTGTAGCAAATTCTGAGCAGCCATTTCTTTTGATGGAGTTAAATGTTTTGCATTGGCCAATGGCTTTCATTAAGATCAGCTCTGGTTCAACATCAAACAGGCAAAATGTTAATCTGAACTGTAACAGAAACACACAATAACTAAAGATGGCATAAGCATGTGTGACATAGAGCCCCTTATATCACTCACAGTCTGCTAGGATGGGATTAATTTCACTGAACTTCACCCTTCAATGCTCGTAGCCGAGTTATGATCAAGATTCACTTCATAGTCAGTAAAGAAAGAAAAGCCCTTCTAAGAGATTGATTTCATCCTAAATCAATGTCTGAAGTAGGTCAAATGAATGATCCCTGAAAGAATCTGTTTCTCTCCACTGGCTAAAAAGGAATTCTACTTCAGAAGAGGAGAAATTTCCATTGTATGTATTGAAGAGAGATGAGGCAAGTCTCACCTCTAATGACTGGTCCATTCTGTGCTGGTTTACCGTTGCTTTTAACAGATGCATAATGCAACACACATTCAAGGCCTCTAGCACAGCCAAAAAAAAATGAGCATTTTCACCACGCTAGGTCATGAAAAATGCGTTTTTTACAAAAAACCCACCCAACTTCAGAATTTATCATTTCACTCACAAACACTCCATGGCCTGTGAGGAATACCTGCAAAGCTCTTGAGGCCTTAAGTACAGGTAGCATACTAAAATATGAAAACGCTGATTGGCAGTAAGGGGAAATATGTTCAGATGTCACACAGGACTCAAACCCCAGCTTGGTACCACAGAAATACAAGATACTAGCTTTACAGACCATACCAGATAATTGAAATTGAGTGATCAGGCATCCCTAATGTGATTAGGTGACCTGATTTCATGTTTTGTAAAAAGTAACTGAGTTGAGCCAAAATATGATTTGACTGGTTTTGGTACCTTATGCCTCACAGGTCAGTCAATCGTCGCTCATGAGAGGTACCCTAACCCTGACCTGTATGGGATTTGAGTCAGGTTTCAACTCTGAGGAAGAACTTGGTTTCAAAGTGAATTCAAAACTCTGTCCTTTGCACTCTTCTTGTCCTTGGGTGACACGCTGGGGCAAGGCAGCTTTTTTTATTTAGCGTAGTCCGGCCTCATCCACTGAGTCCTACACTACACCTATCCTAGCATTACTTCAACACCTCTAAGCGATATGTGTTGCAACATGACTAATATTTATCAACAGATCTGTTTATAATACCCTTTCTATGTTAAACATGTACCTTTTCTCAACACTTTGAGTAACATGAGGGTGTCACACATGGCTTTGCAAAATATGGCTTTTATGCATTTCTTTGATATGCATTGACATTTCTGGGAGAGGAGGTGTGGCTTGAAAAATCAGAGCAGAGAGCAAGGAAGGAAAACATCATAGGTGTTAAATTGCCAAGGAATATTCTATTCCTGTATATTAGTTGCATTGTATTATCTGATTAGCAATGTCATTGATTCAAATAATAGCAAAAAGAACCACAGAAAGATGGCAAATGAAATTCCACTATGCAAGAATTAAAAGAGCGCTGCGCCAGTTCTCATGACATAGTCTACTCCAGAGACATCTGAATCATAAAAAATTGGCTTGTACACTTAGGTAAAACTTAGGTTCTACCATGACTTGGATAAGTTAACGAGATTTAATTAAGATACCAGTACTGTCTTACCGTAATTGGCTTAGAGTTATGATTTTCTAAGAATCTGAGGTTGTTTAAAAAGAAATCTTTATAATGAATTCTTGGGAAAAAAACGTTTAGTAATTTCTGGCCTGGGTTTGATGCAATAAATGAAAACATTTTAATTACTAAATTCCAAACTGGAAAAATATGCATCTTTATGTGAATTTATAGGGAATTCCATGGCTAGTGGATGTTTTCTGGGGGAAAACAGGCAAGACAGTGAAATTTTTTCCTTCGATGGTCTTAGGTGATAATTCTCTGAGACAGAGCACAGGATACCCCAGCTGTGCACTTGACAATGAAGGACCTCATGGTGATGGTGGCATGAAGCCCACGTACCACAGGCTGACCTTTGCCTCCTGCCTCACCCCACTGACCCAAGGGCATGGCTCCTGGCTCACACCCCACATGTTTTCATACTGCTCTGTGTTTGGGTGGATTCCGTGTTTTGAAAGCATCATACCCAAATGATCTCAGAGCAGCCTCTGGTTGACTCCCCACTTCCTTCCCCTAAGGAAGATACAGGGACACTTTCTATACATCTGCATATAAAGACATCAATATTTTATCTATACACATATGTAAAGATCTAGACATTCAGCATAGTAAGGACAATAAGGAAAAGGCCCAGAAGTCAAAAGGCCACAAAAAGCAGAAGAACCAGCCGGGTCATGAATCAGAAAACTGTTGTTTCAAGGTCAGTTTCACAGAGAGGGCAGGTGGCACAGAGCTCCCCTCATCTGTGCTGTGGGAAGCCTCCAGGTGCATGTGGGACAATGGCGTAGTGCAGTGTATGTGTGGGGGTGTGCGTGTGCTTTCTTCTCTTTACATCAGTGCTTCTGTCGAAAACTGCAGAAATCTCTGGCTGAGTGGTTGTGGAAAGACAGTATGGGGCCATGGTCTGCGCCTGTCCCTGTCTGGGACTATGCCTGTAAAAGGCAAGAGTACAAAGGAGCAGTCACCCTCACTCCCCATAGACAAACCCTACTCAGGGCTCTGCCAGAATGCTGATGCTTTAAATTAGGGTCTGTATCCTTGTACGGTGTCAAATCTCTGGCTGTGTGGCTGAGAAGTGGAGAGCACCATAATAATAAGGTTCTGTCCTTGTGTGAGCTTCCTGCTCTGGAAGACAAAGGAGGAGCAGCTGCTATCTCTTGCTACCAGACCCAGCAGCCCTGCACTCCCCTCACTGTCCGCCTCACTGCCCTCACCTCAGCCCTGGCTCACCCGCCTGCTCGCCTCCAGCTGCCTCACCGCACAGCCCTTTCCATGCCTGTCCTGGGATGCCCTGACACCAGCCCCCTGTGACATGGCCACCACATCACTGTGTGAGCCAGGGCTGATGGAGGGCCCAGCCTTTGGCTGCTCAGGAAAAATGGGCTGTCGCTCTTCAGTCATGTTAAATGCAGTGGGATGGACAAACCCCACA
>JAVJGJ010000014.1:15858376-15868794 GCA_035590215.1 Microhierax caerulescens | reverse complement strand
CCAGGTGCCTGGGAACAGGCCCCGCAGTGTCACCTCAGGCGCTGCCAGGAGCCTTCCCTGGCCTTACCCGCTGCGCCGGGGCCAGGCAGGGCTGGTGTAAACATGGCCCCGTGCAGCTCGGCTCAGCTCGGCTCTGCCCAGGGGTCTTGGGCACTATGGAGACCTCCCAAATGGTGTTGGTGTTGGTTAGGAACTGAACACTCTGTACAGATTGGTTCATGTGCTGGAAGTGAGGTCTGCAGTGCACTGCAGTTGTCTCTAAGGTATCTGTCCTGATCCCAAGAGGCCACTTCAGAGACCTCCCATAGGTCCTGTGTCATACATGGCAGCTCTATGTGGATGTCTCAGGGAGTCTGTGATACGGTTCTATATAAACATTTAGACTTTTGAAGTGCTTTCCTGCGTTTAGACTTCTAAATTTGGTTGTAAGTATGCTGCTGACAGGTACCATGAGAGACTGTGCTCTGGTGGTTGCAATCATCTGAACTGGTTTGGAAATGTGTCAGGGTAGGATGAACTCTCTCCTAGAAATGCTGGTTTTCTTTTGTACTTTAGCACTAGCTATGACCCTGTATTATGCTCAGTAGAGCATTTCATTGCACAAGTTATAATTATATGCATGGGTGTTGAATCACTTTTTACAGAATTCCTGTCTTTTAGTAAATCCTGAAAACTGCACAGGATGGACTGTAGTCAATTAAAGAACAATGACAAAATGTTGTTCATTACACAGCCCTACAAATTGTTATTTCACATAGCACTTTCATCCTGATCCAAAACTAATGTACTTATTTTATTCCCTGGCCTTTCTGTGATGATTGTCAAAATTATACAACTTCACAATTCTATAATAGTTATAGTAATATAATAATAGCCATTACTATTTTTAGTCTTAGGGTTAGATGGCATCTTTAGCAAAAAAGTTAAAAATGTCTGCAAATTTGAGGTGCCCAGCCTGAGAATCTTAAGGCCTGGGTTTGCAGGTCTCCTGACGCAGTATTTATCACTGACCTTGTACTGTATTTTTGTAACATTTGTGTACCAACAAAATCTTTAGGGACTGTATTTTTATCCTTTCACCACACAGGCAATTACATTTATACATTTATAGACATCTGTCTCTATAGATATGTAGACAGTTGAGTCACTGGAGAGTGATCAGTACTTCTACAGTAGATGACCCCTTCAATTAAGATGAATAACAACACTAAATGTTCCTGTTTCTCTCCATTGACTGTAACATAGGTTTAATGTAACCAGTCCTAGGGAGAAAGGATGCATCTTTAGCATCACAGCTTGGTGATTATGGAGCAAGACTCGTTCCCTTACTGCATGAACTTTTCACTTCCCAAAGCCTTGATCCTGTAGACTAAAGTTTAAAACACACAAGTAGGGGTGTCACCAGGGCTATTTATGAAGTCTGCATGAGACATTTATTGGATAATACATATAAACAGTAGCCCCAAAAAACTTTTCTTTTTTCTTTTTATAATTTATCATTTTGTCTTCTGCCTGAACATGACTCTGAGTCCTAAACAGTAAAAATACATCAGCACCATCTTTATAGCTCCCATGGGTTCTTGTACAATGATGCAAAACCTTTGTTAGGATAAAATCTGGGCAGGAAGGGAATATGTCAGGATTGTAATATGAACAGATTTCCTCTCTGCTTTATGCTGAAAAAATGTGCTTTCACACAGCAGCAAGGTGAATGCAAAGGTCAACAAAAATAAGCAATGGATTGCTTCTCAGACTTGCCAAATCTACTGTTCTCCCTTTATCATGCCCTTGCCTTAAAAGAACTTTCCAGGAACCTATTCCATGTTTTTGAAGCCAGATTCCACACACAGAGATTCAACAGAAAATGTAAAGTGTGTGTCAGTGTTTTTTAGCTAGTACCTTTGATCACAGAAAAATTGACTTTTCTATGATCTCATTTCAAACCACCATTTAGATTATCCAAATCCAAATTTCTTAGATTGTCTTACACATGTCAAACAAACACAGAGGTTTTTTCCCCTGTATGTATAACATGTTATTCCTCAGGCACCAAGCACCTTCAGGATCCCTTCTTCCCTTTACATGGCACAAAGTATGTTACTGTGCATGGTGCAGGTCTTAACTGTTTCTACCTTTCCCATGTATCCTGGCAAAGTGGTCCCTGCAGAGCCTGCTTCCCTGCTGCCTGGCATCTGTTCCTTGCACAGGAACATCAGGCTAGTAGCCATGATCTGTAGCCTCTAGCAAAAGGAAGTTTTATCCCAAACAGCTTTTAAGCTAAAGACAAGAGACATCAAGAGATGATGATGAGTGGGAAATAATATCACTCCCACTTTAGAGAAGTCCACTTTTTTACTGCACCCTACTTGGGTGCAGCTTGACACGGATCACAAAAATTTCTTGTGCTCTCACTCCTCACAGTTTTTCCTTCCCTTCAGGAAAACCACCTTGTGGTAGGAAGTGGAAAAGGTATGTGAAACCCATCAGATGCTAAAACCTTCGTCTTAGGGTAAGCCAATTCCCAACATTTCCAATTAAGATCTCACTATTTAATTAATATACAACATCAGTAGTACCAAATAGTCATCTTCATCATCATTACAAACACTTTGTGGCCATTTACTTGCAACTCATTTCATACAGGCTTATGAGAGGATGTTGACAGATACATTTGGCAGTAGACCTCATTATGGAGACTGAAGACACCAAAAATGGTAGGAGGGGATTGAGAAAAGGAAAAGAGAGAGATAAGCATTAAGTGAGAAAGAAAAGTGTGAAAACAGGCAATATGTAAACAAAGGAAGAAATTAGGGTCATTCCTTTTTCATACTCTTGCCCCTCAGATTTATTTCATTCTTTGTAGGATAATGTCAGACAGTCCATGCAAAGCTTCCAGCAATTGAAATAATTATTTCTACTTTCCTAGTATCTAGGTCCCTGTTATTCACTATTCCACCCTATTCCCTAGTGAGCTGGCACATCACTGCAGACCAGAAGTATGTAGGCAATCAGATAGACTGTATTTTCTGTCTATTCAATAAACTCTTTTGGGATACTTAAATTCTCTTCCATCCAGTTTCTTACTCTTTCATGCCAGAAGGTTCTAACTCAGTAAGGGGAAAAACAATACAGCACAATGCTAGTTCACTGCATTAATAAGTATCATCCAAATATCATTTCTTCTTCTCTAGCAATTTATCAGTGCTACTGGAATAATTATTCTGAAAGTTTTTTCTCCTGGTTTAATGTAAGTAGTGTCCTGAAAGGGCACTACTATATACTAAAAGAAATATCTGATTAACACCCAGTGGTGTATTCCAGTGTCCCAGTTTCCACTAAGGAATTAATCCTGTTGTTGCTTCTGCTTCTTTGTTATCTGGCACCATGAATAACTATGCTTCCATGAAGTGACTGAAATGTTCTGACTAATTGGAATTCTCCACTCAATAACTTTGGTTAAGTAAGTAAAACTATAAAAAATATGTCCTCTTTTTTGTATGTTCACTAATTTCAACAGTATTTTATTCATATGTTTTGTAGAAATCAGCTTTATGGTTATGAAGTCTGGAGGAGGAAAGTCAACTTTCCTGTGACTCTCATTTCCGTTTCTCCAGAGCAAACTGTTATTCAGTATGTTTACTGCATGCGCTGTCTTTGAGCATATGGGATATGACCAGATCCCTATCTGGAGACCCATTTAGAAATACTAGTACAAAATTGTACATAATGCTGTACACAAATTGTACACCATTCTGAGCCTCCTCTCAGAAGATGGAAATTTTACTACTGCCATGGCTGGAAGGGATTTAATCTTGAATATCCTAAGGAATAGTTTTTAGAGAAAAGCCTATGCTTTCTCTAATGTTCAGACTAGGAGTCCTTCTGCTCATCATAATGTGAGTTTGACCTGGCAGAAGTGCACGGTTTTGAGGATATACATTCTGAATCAAGTTTCACACAAGGTAAAAAAAAAAAAAACACTTCAGAATCTGTAAGGGAAAGGTTAGAGCTGTACCTAACACAAAGATCTGGGTTACTGTTCATACTGTAATAACTCTTTCAGTAACAAAACAAAGCTCTGGCCCTTCTTGTGATATCTGAGCTTTGCAACCACTATGCAAAACCTATGGACATTCCAGGTCCTGCCCTGAACTTACCTTTCTCAAAGTGAAGCAGCTTCACTAAAGTAGCTGGTTGACTGCTCCATCCAGGAATACCTCCAATCTACACAGGTAAGCCACTGATACAATTCCCTCACATAGAGGAATAAGCTGAAGCTGGAAATGTACACATGCTGGATGAGTACAATAATCTCATAATCATTGAGTAAAAGTATGTTGAGCCATTCTTCAGACATGTTTTGTGAGACAAATTTCAGTGAGGCACTTCAGGAGATGTTTAAAGATTTTAAGTCCCTTTCTTCAGTGTAGAGAATGTTTCTTAAATCCTTGCAGAACAGTATACTATAAAACAAACTCCTCTCTTTAGAGGGGGGAAACCCTTATTCTGGCTTTCCATAGGTAGGTTCCTGATCAGATACAGGCTTTTGCAGTTCCCTTTCTTTTTGACCAATCACTATATCTGACTATGGATCTTCAATGGAGATCTACAACATACATGGAAGATATGAACCTGGCAACTAAAATTCATAACTATGGGAGCCACAGACTGAATAGAGACCTTGGTTCACAGACCTTTAATATTTTCCTGTTACTTCTTCCCTCTGCCCCACGGATGTCAACCAACCTTTCCTTTCAAACACTTTGTTTTTTTCTCTGGTACACAAATTATATCTCTACCAATTGTTCCTAGCTGAAATTTAGCTTGGTACTCACTGTGTTTCTCCTAGAAAGGCTTGTTCCTCTGAAAGCTTCACTGCTTTTTAGATATATATATACATATGTATATGCACACAAGCTAGGTAAATAAAAATATTACTCATTCCCATAAAATTTGTTTCTCTTTTGTATGGGAATCCGCATATCTAATCTAGGATTTTGCCAAGTATTTCTGTGCAAAAAGGTATGTGCTTCAGAATCTCCTTGCTAGAGAAATGTTACAAAGGCTCTATTACTTTACACAGTGGTGTTTCCAGACAAAGTTCTTAGCATGATTCATTTTCAAGCCAACCCTGTACAAGGTTGTATTTTTGTGTCCTTGGAGTTCTGGTTTCTGCACAAAGGGAAATTGTATGGTGCAGACAGGATGCTTTGGATGCTCTATGGATTCAGTAATGTGGGTGACCCATTATTTTATACACTGACATGATTTCATTTTCTGTTTTGTTCTTAAATAATTTCCTACTAAGTCCCAGGATTTGATCTGTTGGGAATTTTTGTTTGGTTGTTGTTCATTTTGCCATCTGGAAGGTACTGAGCACATTTTTCCATTGATCTGTCTCTCACAACCTCAAGTATCACTCATGCAGCGTTAATGGTCACCTCAGAGCCCATCATTTTATACAGGAAGCTGAATGTCTTTTTCCTCAGATGCATCGCTTGACATTTATCTACACTGAATTTCATCTTTCATTTCATTGCCCAGTCACTCAGTCTCATAAGTTCCCTATGTATTTCCTCATAGCGAACTCCTGTCTTTTTCATTTTGGATAACTTCATATCATCAGCAGACTTTATCACCTCAGACCTCACTCTCTCTCCCAGGTCATTTATGAATATACTGTCTGGAGAACAAATGCATGCTGTACAAAGAAGAGCTCCTAGTGGAAGGCATGGTGAACCCTTCAACACTTTGCCTTCAGTACAAAAGCATCCACCTGAGAATTTTGTGGTAAAAGTGGCTGTCAAATGCTAATGTAGAGAGGACTTTGCAAGCCTTCATTTAGATGTTCCCTATGGAGACACACATTGGTCTGCAATGATCCAAGCAGTTGAAAGGGTTTCCACATAGACACATTAGAGGAGATAAGAAATTAGTCATTCCCAGATAACATGGAAAGGATTGATCAGTATTATGACTGCATACAGTTTGCTTTAAATGCTGTGCCTGTAATTTATAAGGGTGAAGAAGATGCTCTGGCTACTAGTCTAAGGGTCAGAGACATATGCATTGTCATCTCATTCCAGATGTTTCTTTAAAAGCATATTTCTCCCTTCTTTGAACTGTTTTCATTGGGGATTAGTTTGGTTTGGGCGTTGTTAACCTGGTATCCTGTTGCTTTAAAACAAATAATACAAATCTGGAAGCAAAGTGTATTTATCGTACTGAAATAGTTATTATTCAGTGGAATTATTATAAAAAGGTATCTTCCTTATCATCAGGTAGATGAAATATCTTTGGAAAAAAATATCAGTTATCAACTGAATGTGTAATCCAAAAAAAAAAAAAGCTGCAGCAGCTAACTGGGCAAATGTAAACTTTGTCTTTTTAAGCAAGACAGTAGTAAATAATAAGGTGATTTTCCCCTCTGTCTGGAGATGACAGGACTACTTGGGAAAAGCCACTAAACTCTTGATTTAAAAACATGCTGGAAAATTGAAAGGTATCAGAGGTCACAAGAACGTTATGAAAACCTGCATTGTAGTAAAAGAAGAAAGTTAGTTTATTGATGTAAATAAATAAATAAATAAAAAGAACGAACTAATTTGAAAATGACAATGTGCAGAATCTGAAAAAAAGTAGAGAAACCCAATGACTGGAAGCTCAAGCAAGACAAAATTAAATCAAAACTCAAATTGATGCTTGAAGTGAAATAGCTCGCTGTTGGGTCAAATGGATGTAATGGACTCTTGCTTCATATATTTCAGTTGTGAGTAGGTATTTTTGTACAAGGATGATCTAACTGAACAGAAGTTACATTCCTGTTACGAAAGCTATTTTGTAGTTGATATTGCCTTTGTCATGATTAGAGCTTTAAAATATATATGTAAACTCAGCTTCAGACATGGGAACAACTGTCTGAACTAATGTTTATGGAGAGGAGTTCAGAATATATATTGATTAAAATTAATTTTAACAGCAAAAATATAATTTTACTGCATATACAGTTTCTACAAAGTGGCAAGGTATTCACAGTCCTTTACTTTTGCACCCTGTGGTCAAAGTGCAAAGTCTTCTCACAACAGCATGAAACTCTCTACCCACTTCCATCACCTGTTTGAGAAATGCTTTCACATTAGTATGAATCTTTGTGCCAGAATTTTAATGTCTAAGAATATTTCTTTACACAATGTTAACTGTCTAGGTATACTGCAAGTCAGAAATACCTTGGGCATAACAGAGAAGCTATCATTAGTGGGGTTTGGTTGCTTCTGCTCTCAACTCAAACACCTATATTTTCACCTTCTCATCAGATGGCAAGATACAGTTGTTTCTGAAGAACTACATTTGAAAGATTGTCACTGGTCTTAGTGTAATGACTTATCTAAACAGTAACTGAGAGCTTCATCTCCCATAATTCCTGATTTTTTTCAGAGTATCATAGACAGAAATAATCCTCTTCCTGATAGCTCAGTTTGAACACAACAGTCCCAGAACCAACACTGCAGCATCTCCCCTAGCCAATCTGATTTAAGAGTTGTTCCACCTATCTACTTTATCTTTGTAGCTTTAAATATTTTGGTACAATTTCATAATTCCATAATTAGTCCATTAACTCTTGTGTTGTGTGATGTATTTCTCGTGAGAAATGTTCATCCTGTGGGATTTTGATAATCGGGTTAATATAACAGATGTATTATGCCTAAGTTTTTCTTTGCCTTTTAGATTTTCACTGGAATTGCCATTTGGAAAGGCATTGATTAGTTTTAATCACAGAGCTGGATCACTACATAACATGTATCTAGCATAAACATTTATTTTACCCCTTGAGTATTCTATGCAGGTCACGAATAATGAATAATTTGGCACTAAAAATTAAATCAGGACACCAAAGGCAATGTATTTACTACACAAATACAACTGACTCTATTTTTCCCTGCTGCTGTTAGTACCTGTAACAACACTTCAGCTCTTACTTTTGCTTGTGAGTTTTAAGGTATGTAACATCTACTGTGCTAGATCATCACCATGGCTCTTTTTTGATTTCACAAAGCAATCATGCACATGGTTAAATCTGTGTGCTTAATGCTTCGGGACATCCAAGGGCTTTCACTATTACATGCATTACAGTATTATGTTTCAGTGATTCCATTTACTTGCAGGCTTAAGTTTTGCCAAATCACAGCCTTTTTTCCTATTTGCAATACTGGCTTCCTAGACCTAGAACCAGTTGACATAAACTAACATAGCTCCACTTATTTCAGTGCAAAACTTCTTTTTATATGTAACTGATTTTTATTACTTGACCCACTCTTTCTTACCATTAAGGCTTAGAAAGGTCATATAGTAGAAAAGATCCCATATAAGGAGTCATTCTCTAATACAGTTATCAAAAACTATGGAAAAACAAACGAAAAAAAACCCATGTAAAAGAACACTGGTAGGCTCCAGCTGTTCAGAAAACCATTTGTTACCATTTGGTTATGTGTTATTCCCAGGTTTCATTTATGAGCATAGCATTTCTTCTTAATGTCTAATAATGCAACAGAATGTCCACTCAACCAGATGCCACTCTGCATTTGAAATGATGTTGCTTTCCTGAGGAAATTGTACAATTCCCTGTAGTTTAAGGATATTTTTCTGATGTCTGCCTTTTCCATTTTCTAAATTCAAACTGTTACATGGTGAAGTTTGTGCCTTTTGTTCCACCCTGCATACCTTTTCTCTGCTTCTTTTGTGCACTGGATCACAAAGCTAATGGTACAAAGACAACCATTGCATTGTTAATTATGCTTTTCAAAAGGCTGTCAGCTCTCAGAGGCAAGGATTAAATGCTTACCTTTCAAATATTCTTTTTTCAACCTGCCCTGTGGAATCTAGTCTAGACAGGGTATGATCCACTAATGGGTGGTGTTACAGTCAAAGAAAGGCTTTTTTCTTTCTTTTTTGAATGTGAATTCTTCTCCTGAAACTTACATGTGTTTTCCAGTAAATCCAACTATTTAGACATTCTTAAGAGTAGATAAACCATGTCTTGCTCCTCTTAAATCAATGTAAATTTTGTTTTAAAGAGAATGTTTGCTATGAAACATACATCACAGTGATCAAAAGGAGCAATTAGTTCACTGGATACAGGAGGATTGGTTTATTTATCCTTTGGATTTTCAGGAATGTGTACTCAAACCCGGTGCCTTTTAAATACTAAGATCATCTGACAGTTATTTCCAACAAGTTATGCAGCTAGTAATAATAAAAATAAAATCCAAAATAAATATAATGATGTAATTCCATAGGAAATTATTGCTATTTAAAAAACAACAAACTTAAAGCTCAGTGTGTATCAATAAACACAATGTAAGTCCTGGTGATTTGCTAGGAAGTAATTTAAGTGGCTGTTGTGACAAGAATTTTCCCGGGTGGGGGTTGGGGGGGTGGGGTGGTAATTTTTGTTATGAGGGTAAACTTGATTAAAGAAAGTAACTTGGTGATTTGAAAGTGTTTAAAAATGACTGGATGTTTTGCCTCAGAGTCTGTGCTGTGGTGTCCTGGTGAAGCACTAGGTATGTATTCCATTTCCTAGAGGTATGTATCTGGTGCCATTTGAAATGCCCTTGGTATCCTGCTAGGCCTTCTAGCTTCTAGATGGTACTAAAGAAGGACACAGCTCTTCTACAGGTTCTGAGTCATACCAGTCATCACCACTGGATTCTCTAGAACATCTCTAATATTACATGTATATATTTAGATAACTGGATCATACTGCATATGCTCCAAATAATTAAAAAAATCAGTGTGACATCCAGAGCACCTTCTGTGTCACTGTCATTTCTGTTCTGCTTAGTTGTGAAAAGCAGGTCAGCTGAGAGCAAAGGTGAGCATCACAACCCTCCAGGCATATAGAAGATATGCTCCAATGATTAATCTGTCAGTGGGGCAAATTGCAGCTTTGGGAGCTAAAGAATCAAATAGAATGTTCCTCCCCATAGAATCATAGAATGGTTTGGGTTGGAAGCAACCTTAAAGAGTATACAGTTCTGACCCCTCTGCCATGGGCAGGGACACCTCCCACTGGACCAGGTTGCTCAAAGCCCCATCCAGCCTGGCCTTGAGCACTGCCAGGGATGGGGCACCCACAGCTGCTCTGGGCAACCTGTGCCAGTGGCTCACCACCCTCACAGGGAAGAACTTCTTCCTCATATTTACTCTAAATCTACCCTCTTTCATTTTAAAACTATTATCCCCTTGTCCTGTCACTACAGGCCCTGGTAAAAAGTCCCTCTCCAGCTTTCTTTTCTTTTCAACCCACCTTTCGGTACTGACAAGCTGCTGTAAGGTCTCCCTGGAGCCTTCTCTGCTCCAGGCTGAACAACCCCAACTCTCTCAGCCTGGCTTCATAGGGGAGGTGCTCCAGCCCTTTG
>JAVJGJ010000014.1:15829541-15844428 GCA_035590215.1 Microhierax caerulescens | reverse complement strand
AGTCTGCCCTCTGGAAGTCCAAGGTGGCACTTCTGCTGACTCCCCTTCCTTCCTTCTCTAAGAATCAAAAATTCTACCATCTTGTGATTACTATGGCCAAGACAGCCTCCAACCATCATATTATGCACCAGCCCTTCTCTGTTTGTAAACAACAGTTCCAGCAAGGTGCCTTCCGTAGCTGTGTCAGGAAGTTATCTCACACACACTTCTGTTTAAAGCTCTTTCAATGAGTCCTGCTAACTTCTGTGCAAAGATCCTTTTCCATCTTTGGGACAGGGGTACCTCATCTGTTGCTAGCACCAAGCCTGGTGTCATGTAGACTGACCCATGATCAAAAACCCCAAAATTCTGCTGGCTCTTCCTCTTTCTTACCTCATCATTCCATGTAGCTGGAAGGACAGTGTAGAATGCTACTTGTGCTCCTGATCCCTTAACCAGTCATCCCAAGGCCCTGAAGTCTCTCATGATTTCCTTTAGACTTCTTGCTGCAACTTCATTGCTGTCTACCTGAAAAATTAATAATGGATAATAATCTGAGAACTGTACCACGACAGGAAGCTTTCTCTTCACATCTTTGATCCAGGCCTCAGGATCTTCCCTAAGATGTGGGTCTGGTGTGCACATTGGACCTCCTGTTTCCTTCAGAAGGGGGTCTCCCATGACAATGACCCAGGGTTTTTTTCTTTATGGAAGCAGTTTTGATGCAGATTAACCTTGGCGACACCTCCGAGCTAGATGAACCACCATCGTCTTCATTATTGTTCAATTCCACTTGCTCAGCTTCCTACCTATTATGCAAGGGCCCCTGGGAAGGTGGGGTGCTCACAGAGGAGATGCTTCATGAGCAAGTTTTATGGGAGCATGATGATGACACTGTGTTCTGATTCTGAATCACATCCTTTTTTTTTTTTTTTTATGAATAAAATAGCAGAAAATATAAAGTAAAATACCAATAAAAAATTAAGGCACTAAAAAAAAAGTTCACCAAAATACTAAATGGGAATATAATGAATCAAACCTCTAAATGTTATCTTGTTATGCAGATGAATGAGATGCAGCAACTGCCTTAACCAAAAAGAGCAGAGAAAACATCATAAAGTCCAAGCATGGAGATCTCAATATTTGGAAAGTTTGCCCTTTGTACCTTTTATACTGCAAACATGAGGGATGAAGAGGCAATACAAAGGCTAAGAATACGGTGCCTCAGCACAAAAAGAGGAAATTAATAAAAAGAATGCAAAAGATGACAGCATTTGGATAAAAGCCAGTCATATAAAGATATCAGTACAGAATAATAGAAAAAACTGGCAGACATCCCAAATCAATTATGGAAGATTACTACAGCATAGGCCAATATACTTGCCTTCAAAAAGCCTAAGATGTGGATAAAAAAAGTTTGAGAATAGTTACAAAAAAGGGAAGAAAATGTGAATTTGGGGAGGTAGGAGGAAAATGAAGGCAATGTTAAATATAAATCAAAGGATGGCAGAAATGTGCTGTGATTTCGCTGTGTTTGACAGCTCGGTGTGACCTACAGAGGGTCTCAAATTACTGATTACAGACTGTACCTGAGACAATAATTCAGTGGGTGTGAAGCATATTGAGACATATCATCCTGCAACCAGGTTGACTGTCACTTGAGGTTCAAATACTCCTGACAAGGTAAGTATTGGTGTAAGCTCCCAAGAGTTTAATCTGCTCAAACTGTGAGATATTCTTACCAAACCAGGCGTGTCTAACATGCTGATTTTCATTTTTTAAATGAATAATATTTAATGGAGACTAACAAAAAAACTACAAATAAATTCCTGTTCATAAATCAGTTCTGTCTGAAAACAAGCCCAAGGCCATTTCCATCACTCCCTGAGGAAGGGAAAAATTATCACCTTGGATATCTTAAAACTTAGGGTGAAGGTAAAGTAACCCATAAATGCTGCACACTGTAGTTTAAGATACGTTAATAATTGGTTACTTGGGCTACAGCCAATAATCACTTACTTGGACTACAGCTGATGGCTGGCAATAGCATTGAGACTGTATCTGAAAATACACACCAACTGACAGGAAGTAAAGCTATTAAAATCATCTACTGTTCAACTTTTATGAATAACAAACTTAACATTGCTGATTCAGTCCTTTAAACCATAGCTTCTTCCACTGCAAATATGGACTGAATTCCAAGTTAAGAAAGTGCATCTTCCTTGTATTCAATTTTTTCTTTGTGCTTCTCAAATATCTCATATAAAAGCAATGCTTCTTATTTTTCATCTAAATTTCTGTTTACACTATTTAAAGTGTAACAGACTTAGAAGAGAATTGTCAGGCAAACAAAAACTGTCCCTTACACTTCATTTGCTTTTTCTTTTGCACCTTTTGCAACACAATTTAGAAGAATGCATTACTACTCCTTCTGTAGAGTTATTCTTTTTTATTTTATGAAAACACTAAGAAAATATAATACAAAAAGGATCATACCGTAAATCATAGACTGGCTACCTGCCTTACAGTCACAGAACTAGTCTACTGGAACTGAATTCCTTTTAATCACTGACTAGATCAGATGATGAACATAAAATAGGGTCTCTCTCTTCTGCAAATATGCTAGAAGACAGTGTGTGTGTGTGTGCGTGTGCGTGCAGGTAGATGCACACAGCAAGTTACTCTAACAAGCAGTAAGTAACCAGTACTATGTGGATAGGTAAAAGTGTCAGCTGTAAGAATACAGGCAAGTGCACAACTTCCAATATGGAATCTTACACAAACACCACTGTTTTCAATTACTTAATAAATTCCTTCTCTTTTAAAACTGTGGGGTATGATCAGAAAACATTGGTTGAATGCTTTTGTAAGATCTGCAGTAAACCTCTTTTATCCTGTTTTATCTAAGAAAGAGCCTGACCATTTCGCCCTCTACAGATTGTTCTTTTCAGATCTCAGTGACTCAGCTGATTTTGTTCCAGATTAGTTTACTCTGACAACTGACTGAAGACCAGAGCAGCAGATTCTGTTGTCCTGAAGTTTTAAGCAAGGATATTTCCTTTATAGTAAATATTTGTAGGTTTATTTATTGGAGGTTTTGTCTGGTGTCTTAGATTTGCACCAACACCACAATGTGCTCAG
This sequence comes from Microhierax caerulescens, assembly GCA_035590215.1. NCBI lineage: Eukaryota > Metazoa > Chordata > Aves > Falconiformes > Falconidae > Microhierax > Microhierax caerulescens. Next base: position 15,841,308 of record JAVJGJ010000014.1, on the reverse strand, counting down.
TCTAAAACAGCTGTCTGTGTATAGCAGGCACTGTGTGGCACATCACTTTTCAGCCATGCAGATTTGCACAGGGTAAATTCAGATGTCAGATTGCTAAATACAATTCATTGCCAACTCCACTGACTTTTGATATAGGGCAGCTGCCAGTTTAGCCATACAAACAGCAGATCTCTCCAAAATATCTTTCTAAGACAATAAGTAGTCCCACACCCCTTATTTAAACTGAGGCTGGGGAGCATTAGTAATGCAAATATGCCTAATTATGTGCTGAATTGGTCAGTGTTAATGGAATTACTAAAAAAGTTCATGGCCCATTTCTTCTCTCTCTTCTCAAGTAAATTTGCAACTGCAATAGACATATAATTGTTATGTCTGGATATCTATGGTGGCTGCTGCTGATGCACTCTTCTGAAAATGACGTTTCCAAAATTAGTAGGCAGTTTTGGGAATACAGGTCTAAATCAGTTTTCTGGTGTCCTGCAGTACACTATATCAAGTCAGGCTTAGAATTCATGTCTCCAAAGCTCATTTCCAATATGTTAGATGTTAAAGCCTTGTCCAGGAAAGTCATCAAATTCTCAGTGTTCAGTGGGTTTGTAACAACTAATAAGAAGTTCATATGATCTACCTCTGCTTAATGAAAGTTTTCATTGTGATACAGCCAAAGTGAGCCTACAGCAGAACCTCTAATGCCTGATGCTGCTGACTCCCACCATCCAGGGAAGCTTCTAAGCAAGCAAAGTGCAGATGAAAGGAAGTTAGGAAGGAAAGGCAATGGTAGCTAATGCTGTTTTTGAGACTGAAAGACTTGTTGTTCGTACAATAACCCTGAGACTTACACCAGGAGGACACATGAAACATGCCTTGTATGTTTAATCTAAACTGCATCTGAAGAACTGTGAATTGAGAGGTACAATCACCTTCTGTACATTGCAATCCCTGAGATATTTAAAGTGACAATGTCACACAGTTTAAAGTGCTTAGTCAAGGTCCTTTTCCGTTTATGCAAGTCTGTAACATGAACATGCAAAGTCATTGCCCTACATGCAATGGTACAGTGCAGCTTTTCCAGGAAGAACCTGAGAAAAAAATTGCTAAACATTTTAGCCTAATGAGTTAAAACACTGACTTGGTCTGCCATTTGTTATCTGATAATTCTGTGTGATGTGACATTGGACAAATAATTTTAACGGATGTTTTCCCAATCTGTACAGTGCGAATGTTAACAAACACCTAGCTAGCTTCCAGAGAAAGGCCTGATGATTGGGCCTCTTTTGTAAAAACTTTTATAAATGCAATGTCATTACTAACTCCAGAGGAATGTTGAACAAAAGACTAGAGCTGAGACGTGCACAGGCTTACAGGGCTGCCATGCAAGCTTTGTTGCTGCCACAGAACCAAGAAAGGATGGAGTTTCTCAGGGATAGCTAGTAAAACGGTCTAATATTAATTTGCCCTCCTTTCCTACTATAAGACTCTTTTTTCAAACTTTAACTGTTTGAACTGAAATGCAACATTCCAAGTGTCTGCCTCAGGCTGGTATCTTTTCATTCCCAGAGAATAACTATTATACCTCTATTAAGATTGCCATGCCAAGCTTTCAAAAGGCATTCTGTGCAACCTTAATTTGGTCCCTCATGCATATCTATTATAAAGCTAACTAACAAATAAAATGATCAAAGTGTACTATTTATTACAGTCTCTGCATCATTCAGTGCCCAAAATGGAGGTCATCACAGAAGGCAGGATTATTCAACTGCCCTGTCTTCAGATATCTGCAGCCCTGATGTCTACACCTGAACTAGTCCCTTTGGGCTTCCCTTAGTGTCACTGAAAAAGAAACAGGTACTTCCAGGATGCAACTCAGCTTATTCTTAGACAGATATCTAGAACACATGAATTGTATTAAAAAGATGCCAATTTTTGTCTGTGTTACAGACATATCTTTGGTTAGATGCACAAATTAATTTGGCAGATATTTGGCAATACCAGGTATTTAATTTGGGTGCTACAGTGTATAGTAAAGTACATCATCATCCTCTTTCTCAAATGGGACTAGGGTGCAGAAAGATTAAAGTAAATAGTTTCCACTAGTTTTAGATACTCAGATTTGTAATGCTTGGCATTATATAGCACTACACATATTCAAGAAATAACTTCTGTTAACTTGAAATATAATTATGCGTGCTTTGCACTTATTTGTCAGACCCTACTGTCTCCCGCTAGGCATGCAGAAAATGAGAAACATAGCATGAGAGACCAGCTGTGAGAAATCTGGTTTACGTCATCCATGTGGCAACACAAACAGGCGGGTGTAGAAACCCTTTCACAGCACTCAACTGCCTTAGGGATTCCGCTTTCTTTTCCATCTGCATCCTGCCCCACTCACTTCATAACTTTCAACTCTGTGACAAAAGAAGTAAAGGTTCTACAGACTATCTCCCTTTGTACTGCAAAATCATGATTCATCTCCTCCAGTATGTGTACTGAATTCTCTGAAAAAAGTAGTTTGCACACCTAATAATTAAAGCATATGTCCTACATATCTAAAGGGAGGTTGATATAAGATTCACAAAGCATTTTATTTCTGAAATTTTCTAACTCTTGATTTCTGTGATTGTTCAAGCTGAAATTCATCTGCCCTAACTTATGTTTCCTTAAGTTAGACATCTATGTCTGCGCTAATCACCCAGAGTTGTCTTACAGTTACTAGGGAAAGAGAAAGCCACTGGAAAGGGGGGAAAGGGCAAGGGCAGCTCAGTGCTTGCTAAAAAAATTAAGAAAATGGCATGTTAGATTAAGCACCCTCTGGTGTCACCTATTTGTCTCAGACTGTAAAGGGAGCCTATGGGGTCTGTATCAGATTTAGCCTTCTAAGTTGTGTTTACCCTTCTAAGTTTTATTTTCTAAGTCTACATTCAAAGCAGATTATTCCTACACTTGTTAATACAGAACATCAGTCCTTTAAAATGCCCACAATGATTGTAGATTTGCACAAATCTTTCTTTTGTTTGTCTTTTTTCTGTGCATGTTTTTATCTTATTCTGCCATTCCAGAGGCCTCTGGGGAGGCTTCAGTATTTAATTTAGAAAGTACTTCTGAATGAAAATGGAGCTAGATAAATGACAAAATGTATTTTATTGTACACACTACCTCCTAGGAATGCGTTGAATTAGTATGCTTTGTTGGGTTCTCCCCCAGGAGACTGATTTGGTCTAATGATAGTGCAAGGTCATTAGCACAGTATCAGCATAAATTCTGCTTAACCAATGCCAGGTGGTTAACTAGTTTATGTTAACGTGTTGTGTGCATAAAACTGTGAACTCAACTCCTCTGTATGACAACGTGATCTGAAGAAACATTTGGGCAGCCTGAACATATTCCCACTAATTTGAAACCAGAGATAAATCATTCTCACTACTGCCCCTAAGATAAGCTGAAGACTCTCACGCATTGCCATCTAAAGCAGATTGAATAATTTTACCTTAATGAGACAATTTAAAAACAGCACATATTTAAACCAAAAAAATTAAATATGCTTAATGTGCTTTCTCCAATACCTACAAATCAACTCCCTTTGAAAATTTGGTTGCTTATATATTGTAGTCTATTGTATACAGGTTCTATTTTTGGTATGATATAAAATAACCTTCCCTGAAAAAAATGAACTGTAATCACAGAGTACATTTTAAGTACACAAGGTCAAGTGCAAGGTCCTACAGCTGGGTCAGATACTCCCAGTATCAGTACAGACTGGAAGGATGAATGGATTGAAAGCAGCCCTGCTGAGAAGAACTTGGGGATACCAGTGGATGAGAAAATGGAAACAAGTCAGCAATGTACACTCACAGCCCAGAAAACCAACCATGTCCTGTGCTGTATCAAAAGCAGCATGGTCAGTATGCTGAGGGAGGTGATTCTGCCCCTCTACTCCACTCTCATGAGACTTCACCTGGAGTCCTGCATCCAGCTCTGAGGTCACCAGTAGAAGAAAGACATGGACCTGTTGGAGTGCATCCAGAGGTGGACCAAAAATGTGGTCAGAGGGCTGGAACACCTCTCCTGTGAAGACAGAATGAGAGAGAGGGGATTGTTCAGCCTGGAGAAGTGAAGACTCTGGGGAGACTTTACTGCAGCCTTTCAATACATAAAGGGGGTTTATTAACAAAGATGGAGAAGGACTTTGTACTAGAGCCTGTAGTGACAGGAAAAGGGGACAATGGTTTTAAATGAAAGAGGGGAGGCTTGAACTGATGTAAGAAAAAAAACTTTTACAATGAGGGTGGTAAGACACTGGAACAAGTTGTCCAGAGAAGTTGTGGATGCCTCGTCATTGGAAATGTTCAAGGTCATGTTGGATGGAACACTGAGCAACCTGATCTAGTGAAAGATGTCCCTGACTATGGCAGGGAGGTTGTACTAGGAGATCCTTGCAGGTGACCACCAACCCAAACCACTGTGTGATTTAATGACACAAGCTCCAGGAGGAAGTTTTGAGCCTCCAGTTTTGCATTTCTGACCCTTATGTTCTGAATTTATCTATTTTATGGTGCCCACTTACATTTTTTTAAATGACTGAAGAGGCTTCATTTTACTATATCTGTGAAATATAGGCATGTCAAGAGGAAGTAAGACAAGTTTGCTTTCCAAGCACAAAACTACACACAGTACTAAGGTGATCAGCAATGGAAAAAGGATTCTCCATTGTGCGTTGTACATTTCTTACTGCAAGCCAGAAACCTCTCTATTCATAAAATGGTGTTGGAAAATACTTCAGTGGGAAAGAAGAAAAGAAAAAAAAAAAAAAGGCTGAGGTTTTTGGACAATTGGATTTAATAAGTATCTCCATTGCACATGTGCACCCAGACCTCAGAGAGGTATAAAATTACCCATGAAGAAAAGGAAAGAAAAAAATAGCAAAACAAAAGCCTGGAGTCATGGCTCAGCAGTTTTGAAACACTGTCGACCAGATGAGTAAAGTGGTATTCTGTAAAACTGAAGACAAAGGGTGAAAGGCAAGATGTAACTTAAAAGGACAACGAAAAATTTTACATAGCTAGAAGGTTCAGTCCTTATAAAATCCTGACAATATTACAATAAACTTTTGATGATCTAGATGGCTGAATAGAGGACTTTATATAGAAAACACATCTATGATGGCTGCTCAGAATTTTAACTTTCAGGAAATTGAGGGGGAATCTTTAAGCAACAAAGGAAGACATTTGATCTCTTACATATTTTCTCAACTGAGCACAAACTGCAAAAGATGACAAGAAGTTCATGTGCCATCTTTGTGGTGCCAAGTCACAAGTTACTGCTGTGAGAGTTCAGCATCAAGGTGCATTCCGGTCTTTACAACATTGCTCAGATGGTATATTCTAATTTGTTCACAATATAGTAATTTACGAAAGTTGAGAGTGTTCCCACACTGAAAATGTGCTGGAGGAGGAAAATGGTGAAGTCAAGAGAAGGAAAATTCTTCCTGTCCCAAAGGAGAGAACAGAGTAGTCCAGAGGGAATGTCTGAGCAGGATTACTCACAGAGGAACCTACACCATACAGTACTCTGTATTACTAAAATGGGATGCTGTATTTCTTAGGTAATATCTACAATGAGCAGACAGAAAGCATGAATTATCACCATAAATTTCAGTCTGAAACCTCTGATCCTAGAGATCTCAGGCTATCAGTAATAAAATATTCCTAGAATTGCTCTAAAATTCTAGGTGACAGTTTTTTAACTCAAGTATGTTGTATCCAAAGCAAACAAAATCTGACCTCATTTTGACAGGTACAAAGGAATTGATCACAGAAATAACAAGAGTGTTTACGTAGAAGTTACTGTGGCTTGTGAACAGCTCTTTTGCAAAATCCAGAGAAGGAGGTTCAGATTACTTGTATCCAAATATTTTGAAAGACCAAGCAGAAGATCCTGATAAACTGTTACCGTTCATACACGGTACAAGATCCAGAGGGACACCCCCCCCCAGACACACACAAATCTTTAAAAGTTGTCATTAATCACTGTAATTACTTATTAATTACTGTAATTACTTAACATTGACAGGTAGGGGTGTGTGTGGTGGTGGTAGTGGTAGTGGTGGTGTATTCTCTGTCTCAAGATATTGTAACATCTGGTTTCCACCTATTTTAAAATAAAATTTTGATCCTTTCTTTTTCCTAAAAGATACCATGCTAACTCTTGAGAAATCAAAGCAGGAGGTCAGACAGCAAAACATTTTGGCTTATTTATGCAAGGAGGTCAGAAAGGACTCTTCTATCTTTTAAATCTATGAATCTTGGAACTGGGATACAGAAGAAATGCAGTCTTTTTGAAAGTATTATTTTCTTATTAAGAAAAACTTATGAGAAAACATAGCCCGTTATTTTTAAATCTGAGTTTAAATCTAAATGCTGGTTCTACTAAAATCAATGGGGGGGAAAAAATCCTACTCAACCTCAGGAGGGCAACGTGCTTTTTCATTATGGTTTACCCATCACTAGGTACCAGTGGGAAAGTCTGAGTGCTATAGCAGTTTGAGAAACTGTAATAAATTTGTGTGCTCAGCTTGATACATCGTTTTCTTTCCCTCCTCATGCCTGCCTCACTGGTGCAATATTGGTATCTAACACTGGCAGGGGAGAACTAGCCAAAAGTTACATAGACCTGGGAAAAGTCATTTAAGTGTTGGGAAGAGAAGGAGGTGTACATTGAAAAGGAGAAGGGCACAGCACCCTGTAACAGTGTAGACACAAGAGGGAAACCCAAAAGACTGGATAAATCAAAGCTGCCTACAGCTGTTCTCAAGAACGGGCCAGACGAATGAGCATACAGAGCTGGCTGCTTGAGGAGAACAAACAGCAGCACCAGTTGCAGGTCTGTGGCCCAGATCTAATGCTCAGAGTGTTTTAACATGAGTTCACATGAATCAATGCCAAGTTTGTAGCGATTTCAGGCAGCGGTGCTTGGGCTTGTGTTTGATAATCTCAATACCTAAAGTATCAGTTTCACTGGCGATTTTCTTTTTATGTTATTGAACTGCTGCCTGTAGCTCAGAGAGTAAATCTGGGCCATAGATCACTGTGCTGCACTTCTCTTCTTGGTATCTTGGTGCCTGTGGGATATAGTGATTTTTGTTACAACACAGGAGTCTGCCCCTATTTGCTAATTCCAGACATACAATGGCTTTGGTCTACCTTTAACTTTCATTCTTTTCATCTGCCATTATGCTTATATTAATTTACTTAAGACAAACATTTTAGCAGTTTTGAGGTGTTTCTCCATCCTACTCTACGCGTCTCTGCTCATTCTCAAATCATACACAGATTAGGAACTGGGGGATGGAGTCATTGCCACCACCAGCTTGCCGTCCTGTATAACAGAAATCATGGTGCTACCATGAAATTAATCCCTAAAGGTACATTTTTTTACTTGTAATTTTCTATAAACTGCAGAACCACTTAGAAATTTCATCTGTCACTTGTAGTACGGTACATATGAACATGCTTTTCTCTGTCACCTTTACAGACCTTTTAGAAGTGATCAATAGACCCCATAAGTCCTAATTACAGCTTGAAACCACTTGAGTGGTTTTAGGAGAACATCAAACCTTGCCTTTCAAATTTTCAGTGATGAAGAATATACAACTTGGATACTTCTATAGCTTTCCAGATTGGAAAGTATGCCTTTTACTTCTAATCATGATTTGTCTAACTCTAATTTTCACCTTGATATGTTGTTGTCTGCTAGGCAGAATAGCCTTCTGGAATCAATATCCTACTGCTGGGAGGTAGCTGTGACCCCTCTGATTTTCTCCTTGACAAGCTAAATGGTCCATGATTTTTAAGCTTTTCCCTGAATGGCATGTTTCTCAACCTCTAACTGATCCTGTGGTTTTCCTCTCAGTGTTTTTCACTTTATTATGGTCCTTTTTAAAACTACATTCACAGGAAATTGATCCAGCAGTCTAATAATAACAGAAGAAAGCATAATGCCCCTGCTGTAATTGATGTTCCCCTCTTTAAATAAATATCCCAAGTATCCCAGTGATAGCACACAAAAATCTTGGGGTTTGCTACTTAATCACTGTATTTCCAATGTTCTAAGGGGTGGATACACAGCACATCTGTGCTCCATGGACAAGCTGTATGACACTGGAGCATCTCCCAGTCAACAAATGGTAACAAAGGGGGCTACAGCTCATTGATTTCCTTGATAATCCTCCCCCATAAATTCTTCTGCATCAGTGCTTTCTATGACTAACTACTTTATGCAGTAACTATAAATGTATTTGTTGCCTATGCTCTCTCCATAGTCCATGGAGAGAAACTGGACCTTCCAGAAAACAATTTATCCCAACCCAGCACAACCACCTAAAACCGCTGGGCTAGAGTGCCCTCTGATGGGTATCCAATTTCCTCCATGAACAATGAGAACCTATGTGACTGTCTTACACCATGCACTTACAGACTAAAATTAGGTGAGGTGGATGCTACAGACACTGAGTAGTGCTGCCATTAGCTATTTTAAAGTGTAAGCTATGCCAGGGTTCAGCTTCACAGTTCTATCCAGTACCTACATGTCTATCTCCATATAACACCATTACTCTAAATCTGCCTATTACTCCTCCAAAGTTTTTGTCATCTGAAGATGTCATGAGTAATGACTGCATTTTTTCCCAGGTCATTTGTTGGAAATGCAAATCAGTGCAGAAACAAAAATTAGCCTAAGTGGTATTCTCTCACACAGAATCCATTTAATAATGTTTCTGTTTTTAGTAAACCTTTTTAAACCTGTCATTTAACAAGTTTTGAAAACATTCAGTATGCATGACTTTCATTTCATATGATTTAAATTGTGTGGTACCAAGTTCAGTGCTTCTGAAAGCTGTAATTGGATGGTATTCTGTTTGTCAACCAGATTTCCAAGTTAACATGATAAGATTTTCCAGGTTGATTAGCATTAATTACATTGTTTTCTTTTTCACTTGTATTAATTGAGTCTTATATCAACTGTTATATTATTTTGCCAAGATCTCAGTCAGCCTGACAGATTTGTAATTACCTAGGTCATCACATTTATACATCAGTATGTCCTTTTATGCATTAACCATGATTTGCTATAGGTCTTCATATAGAAATCAACTGATGCTTTAAATTATCTCAAATCCTTAGGATACAGATTAGCCATTGAACTAGAACATTCTCCAGAAAGTGAAGATCCAGTGATCTGCTCATAAAACTGAGCATAATCCAAATTTCTCACCTTTTGACATATGGTTCTATGATACCTTATTATAAAGATACTATTTTGCTTTATAGTGGCTTTAGTGCTTTTGAAAGTGAATTGAGAATCTGCAGAAACTGTCATTAAAATGCAGGCCTTTTCTGCAAAGGTCTACCAATGTACGCCTGTCTTGCTGCTCTATCCAAAAAATCTTTCTGTATACCTTTATATCAAAAGGGAAAATCTGGGATTTTTTTGATACTGGGGCTAAAATAAATATCTGTTAATTGATAGAGCTAGGCCCCTGTTTGGAACCCCATAGTAATATTCACTGTTTTTTTTCTGACCTCAGTAAAAAGACTCATCCCTTCTTCTACAAAAATATTTTGAGGTTTAGAACAAAGATGGCAGCATCCCATGCCTCGTACAGGGAGGAACAGAAATGTACTGTGAATGTATGATAGGAATTATACACAGTTCCTCTTGATATATATCAAAGCCATTGATGGTGGAATCCACCTGCTTGTTTTCATCACTGTCTAATTTATGAGGCCTCACGCTGTTTTGCTTGAGAGTTCTCTAAGCAACAAGTACCTCTGTTGCAGAAACAGGAATTTCATCCTATGCGTCATGTACTCTTGTGAAAAGAAAAACAAAAAAATCTGAGAAAAACTCAGTTCCGTGCCCTGGTCAGCTTGAAGAAGTTTAAACTTAGAGTCTGTATCAAGCCAGGGAGCACATCAGCCAAAGAACTGTAGAGTGTTTTAGGCAAATGCTTGTTCCACTCTTGTGTCAAAGCTGAACCTGTGCAGCCTGGGAGGCATGGGGCCAGAAAGACACCACATGACTCTAGCTCCAGACCCAGCACTAGGGAAGATGTATGAATTTTATATAAGATAACTTATACCAGTGAAGCCATGTACAGAAAGAGAAGCATCCTTGGAAACCGTGCCCTTTCTTGGCTGGATTATGTAACTGCTCAGATACTGTCAAAAATACCTTTTGTCTTCCTTCTGGTTGGAAGATAATCTGTCCTTCCTTCTCCACCATTTTAAACAGGCCACTGCACACCCCTAAGGGGAACATTTATGGGTTCTAGCACCCTGAATCTAAAACAGAATGACAGCCTGAGGACACTGAGGAAGGAAAGACTTCACCAAGGGGTTGTGGTAAAGGTCAGGGTATTGACCACTTCCTTTTATCTTAAAATGTACTCAGGAGAGAGTTAGGTAGCTGAGATCTTAGTGATGTTTTCTGCCAGTTCTTTGTAATGTAATTGGAAAGAGGGAGACACACTGACTGGATGAACAGAAGACATCTTCACAGCTCCCCCTACCTTCATTTGCTGTATGTCCTCTACTTGACTTTCCTCTTCCATTAGGACAATTGGATTGGCCACCTTCCCCGTTTCCCCTCTGAAATGGGCACCTAAAATATAGGCACATCTGCTTGCAAATGAAGCACTGTTGGAGCCTTTCCATTATCTACCACATGGGAGCAGGATTAGGTTCACTGTCAGTTTTGGGGAACGTGAAAGGGAATAAAGAACCATGAATTACACATAACAGAATTGCACCCTACTGGTTCCTTAAGACATACAAGATGTTTCAGTCCCATTGTCATCCTAACATGCTCTTGGAGAAAATGTTTCATACAGCCAGAGGCAGTCTTCTGAGTGTAGCAGGACTCATCCAATATTCCTGATACAGCACTATATCGACATTCTTCTTCTACTAGCAGGGTGTTTCATGTTGTTAAAGGTCTGGCAGCATATTACAATGTGTGAGACTGGCTAAGACTACATGAAATGTCTTAAGAAATAGACGGAGTAGGTTAGGATTTATTAGAGAACTGTTAGATCCGGATTCTTTTTTCTATGTCTTCACTGGATTATTTTCATTGCAGCGAATGGAAGGAAGGAGTATTAAAACAGCAACCCGATCACAATCCTCACATACCTTTGGCTGAGACCTAAACTCTTCCAGGCAGTAATACAATCTTTTAATACCAGACCCAATTTAATGAGGGTCTAAATTAGTAGGAATTAACTTTTTCTGAAAAGCTTTGGACAGTGCTTGGCACGACAGAAGAGCCCATGTATTTCTCCCATGGACAGCTGTGGGTTTTCTCTCCACTTTGTCTTCCTTCACCAGTTACTCCACTGAGTCTCTGCACCCGCCCCAGTGCAACTCAGTGATCTAAGTCACTCCAGCCCAAGGGAGGACCTTTAAATGGTCACCGCGGGCCCGGGGGTGATGGGACACATGGGTGCATGGCCTCTGCTGGCGGACAGCCCCCGGCACCCGGCTCCCACCGGACCCCCGCGCTGGTCCCGGCATGGCAGGTTCACTCCGCACCGGGACCAGCCTCCCCGTACCACCCCTCCTGCCACTGTCTGCCGGGGCTGGAGACGGCGCGGCCGGTACAGCCCAGGGAGGGCCCGGGCACCGCTCCCTGCCTCCCCCCGCCGGCCGCTCCCTCCCGCCCCCCTCCCTCCCTGCCCCGGGCCGCCCCCGTCCCCCGGGCCGCCTCTCCCCCAGCG
>JAVJGJ010000014.1:15799473-15829328 GCA_035590215.1 Microhierax caerulescens | reverse complement strand
TTCTCACCTTTGCCGAGTCGGGCCGGCCCCAGAAGCGCAGCAGAAAGTTCAGCGTGCAGGAAGTTTGGGGGCAGCTCGGGGAGTAACTCGGCAGCTGTGATTGCTGTAGGGGTGCTGTGTGGGGGTTTCGTTTTGGGTTTGGTGGGGGTTTTTTGTGCCTTTTTTTTCTTTACCACCCACACACCCCCTTGCCCCCCCTCCCCGCATACAACTCCCCCAAGCACAGAAGCAACCCGCAACAACAACAACCAAAAAGTCCGGGAAGGGGGAGAGAACGCGACAGAGGGAAGCACCCTCGGTAGGGAGAGCCGGTTTCTTTGCAGAGACACGGTCCCATTCACAGCGGATCCCAATGCAACTGCTCATCCTCCTCCTCCTCTACGCTGTCGTCTGTGCGAACTTTTGCAGCCGTCAGGGCACCACTGCCCCTGCCCAGAGTGGATCTATAAAAGCCTTGCGGTCCTCGAATATCAGGCGAGATGGTAAGTGTCCCTTAGTCCTCTTTATTCCCAAGGGCTGCGTTTGCAGAGGAAGTCCCGAGCACGCCCCGGGGGCTGCCGTGGCCCCTTCCCCGGGAGCGGCGGCCGCGTCCCCGGGGGCCGGCGGGGGCGTCTGTCCGGGCGGGGGTCCCGTCCCTGGGAGGCCGGCGGGGGTCAGCCCGGGAGCGTGTAGCCAGGTGGAAGGTGTGGGCTGAGGGGGCGGCTCTGCCTGGCGGCTGCTCCTCCAGGCGGTCCCAAACTTCTCCGGGCAACTTTGAGGAGGTTTCCGGGCAGCCGGCGACGCCCTCCGGGCTGCGGGCGGCAACTCAACCCTGCCAGCGCTGGGTGCCCGGTCCCTGCTGCCGTGCAGGGGTCGACCCGCCCGGCGACCCTCGGCACCCGCGGGCCCCGTCTCCTCTCTGTGCCTTCGATTCGAGTTCGTGGCGGCGCGGCAGCGCCGTCCCCGCCGGGGCGGTGTGTACTGGGCGAGGGAAGGTGTGCGGGCGGCGGCCGCCGGGCCTCAGGGCGGGGCTGGGGCGGTGCCGCCGTCGCCTCAGGGGTGCTTGGCGGGAACAGGGCTCCTCTCTCGACCTCCATGCGGTCTTTCGCCGCTTTCGGCTCCAGCGATGGCTCTCGGTGTGCCGGCCTCCTGGTGGAGGGCTTGCCTTGGCGGGAGGGTTTGGGCCTGGAGCTGTACCCCGTGAGGACTAGCTTCGTCCCTTGTGCCCGCCGCACGGGTGGCGGGAGTAGGCTGTGTGGTGATGGTGAGCACCAAGGAGGGTGGCTGCAGCCGTTTGGACGCTGCCTGCCTCTTGGGAAGGGGGGTTCAGTCTCCCTGACCCGTGCATTTCCTGCTGTGGGCCGCAGACAGACAACCTGACAGCTGAGGTGCTGTCAAGGGACACAGGCGTCTCAAGTGCGCCGTCTGCGTGGGCATGTGCTGTGGCCTCGCGATGAATGAATGTGGAGGCTTTATAAAAACAACACGACTGAAATTCACATTTGGAATCCATTTGTTTGTGATTAAAGAGAAAGAAAACCAGGTCTTTTTGGTTTGGGAAGGGCTATGAGCCTCTGGTTGGGGAGCAGTCTGTCGTGTTCTGACTTCCCATGAGGGAGGACCCACTTTTGCACATTGCAGTGTACCGATGTGCAGAGCGAAATGCAAGATGCTCTCCCTGAAAATGAACAGAGTTACTTAAGTTCAGTCTTGCAAGTTAACGTCTTCCAGTTGCCAGAATTTATACATTTTATAAACTCTTTTAAAAGACCCAGTCACTTGAGCCATTTCCAAGATTGTACTCCATATTTGCCAGTGTTTATTTTTCAGCATGTATACAGTGTGTGTAATGGGTATACATTTGATTTAGGAAGATGTTTTTGTTTCAGTTTGGAGCCATATTGAACTTAATAATCTTTTGTATGCCTTTCCTAGACACTGAAAGAAGGCATAGAGAAGGTAAAGATGTTTTTTCCTAGAACTGAGATAGTGACTCTGGAAACGAGACAGAACCGCAGTTCCTTCTTGCCTCAGAAGTCAAATTTAATCTAATAAAAAAAAATAATATGTATGTGGTTGTAATAAAAGCATACATCCATTATCTCTGTTTCATTCTTTAAAACTATTGTGTATTTTATCAAGCTTCATGACTTGTTAGCCTGCCATCTTAAACTTCATAGAAAAACTGAGACCATCTCTGAACTAAGCTAAGCAAGCTTCCTTCCAAGTCAAACTCCAAACAAGCTTTTCCATGGAAAACTGCAGTGATTTACTTAGAACTTCAAAATATGTTCTATGCTGATATTCTCTGTAATGTCAATGAAAAGAATCAGTAAACCCTAATATTTATAACGTTTTTAGCTTACTGGCAGTGTGATGGGTGTTTTACTCCACAGAAGAAGACTTCCTGTGGTAAAATTGCTTCTTGGGGTTATGAAGAGAACAAGCCTATGTGAAATGATTAGTTAATTGCTCTTTTCCTAGTTGTGATCATTTAATGTTGTGATTAAGCTTTGTATCTTTAAATATCTTCCACAACTTGTAGTGGCTGGACGTTCTAGGTACTGGAGGGACTGGTACTGGGGATGTTTGAAAGCAGCAGATCTATGTGAAATTAAATGCTACCATTGACCCTCCTTGGGCCATATGCTGGTTAGACCTACAGCCCACAGATGTAGTAAAACACACCCATGCTGAAGCCAGACACTTCTGTAGTCCTTCAGTGGATGTTATCCATGATGTTACCACTGAGGAGGTAGGTAGCATACTTTGAGGAGGACCACATGCAGATACATAGCGCGCTCAGCCTTGCTGTCCTTGTGCTTGGGAATTGTCTTGCTTTTTTCTCTGTAAAGGAAGGTGTATTCTCATATGGCCAGTGGAGCTGGGCATCAGGTCACAACATCCACAGTAGATCAGCTGCTGATCACTCTGATTTTACTTAAATGAATCAAACTGTTGCTTGAGTTCGTTGGCTAATGGTCTGTATTTGTGCAGCCAGAGGTTATGAGCTGGATTCCAAATTTTGCAAGCATGTGATGAGCTTACAAGCAAAGTGTTAGACCATAGCTGGCTGTAGGCCACTAGAAGTATTTCTGTCTTTTATAATTTTCAGTGGTGTTTGTGTCTTGTTTTGGTGTGAAGTGCTGATATGGAATAGCAGTGCTGAGTGAGACAGTATTTTTTGCTTTGTAAATGTTTGCAGACATGACAGTATGGAATAGGATCTAAGAAGACACAATGCACTGAGGATAGTATGTTCCAACAGTCTCTCTCAAAATGCACAGCAGGGACAAAAACTAATTTAATACTATGTCCTGGGTTGATGATCATGATTATTATGTTGTGGAGTTAAGAGAGATACTGAAGAGGAAGTGAGGTCTGTTCAGCTCTTTAAGAAAATATATCTTGGCAAATCCAAGACCACCTGCACATTTTATTAAAAAAGAGAACAATCCTTTGGATTTCAGTTTTCTGTTACCTCCAAGCAGGATGAACTAGTGATACTGCATACACAGAGCTTTAATATGGAGGCTTGGTCTCACTTCTGGCCAAAACAAACCTTTGCACTGTGCGTGATTCAAGATTGTCTTTCTTCTTTTAGGCAAAAAGAGGTTGGAATATTTGTAATCACTCTTACTTAAAACTGAGGTTGCTCTGAGGAGAAATCTATAGATTAAGGGTAGCACATTAAAAAAAAAGTGCCTTCCAATGACTACCAAACCTAACCGGACTGTACTTCCTGCTGAAGATATTAAGAATATAAATAACCTGCTTACAAGGCATCCTCTTGTACTGGTGAAGGACAGGCGTTGATGACTCAGCTGTCCAGTGTAGCACTAATCAATTTTTTAAAGTGTCCTGGAGATGCCAGCCACATTTATAGCACATGTAGTGGTACTTACTTAAAGTGTTTATTAATGCCATTACCTTTTAAGTCCTCTGAAGTTCTTTAGAATAACGGAGAGGACTTGCAGATGCTTCCATTGTTCTCTTTGCGTCAGTTTCCCAATTTGCAGTATGCAGGTAATACTGCCTAATTACAAGAAGTCTGATATTTTGTTTCTGCTATTTTGGTTGTTTATGTGTACTTGGAGATGAAAATTGCAGACAGAAAATGCTAAGTAATATTTTTTACTGTATGGTGTCTAACTGAAACATCAATTGCTCCTTCTTATCTGTTATTGAATAAATATTTGTATTAACACTCCACCTAGGAAAATATGTCTAGTCTATATACTCAGATTAAGCATCACTATGCATATTTTAAAGTTTTAAATCCAAAGTTTAAAGAAAAGACAGAGAACAGACAGCATAGTGTCAGATAATTTCAGTATGTAAACAACTGAAAGCCATGGAATCAGTATCTGCCGATGTGAATTTGAAAACATAATATTAGATGTTTCCATTAGGAATCAAAAAAAAATCAGGATTTCCAAACCTTGGTTTGCTTATGCACATGAAAATACAAAGAAAAATTGTACGTTGGCATTCTAGGGAAATGGCAACAGAATTTGGCTTTTGATGGTATGTCCAAAGAGATGTGTGCCATTAACTCTACCCTCACCTTCTGTGTGCTGGCCTGTACGTAAACACAGTGAAAAGCATTTGATGATTTGGGTAGTATCCTCTCACAAAATAGATGTTAACTGTCTGCCCTTGGGAGAAGGCATAATTATTTTCTTTTTTCATACCACTTCGAAATGGCCCTTGTATTACTAGTGGTATAGGAACCTCAGGACTGGGATTATTAATTGAGTTCTTTTATAATAGGCTAATATACATGTATTCTTAAAGGACTTTGTTAACATAAAGTTATGTCAACTGGAAAACAGCTAAAATAAATTTGCTTTTATAAGCTTTATTTTCCTAATTTTTTTTTTAGGTTTTGTGTATTTCAGGCTTCATCAGATTAAAAAAAAAAAAACACCTTAGTAATTTACCTGTAGTAATACACTTTGCTCTACTGTTGTTTAATTTTGATGATGTCTCTTATCTGTATAATTAACTGTTTGGACTGAAGTATTAAAGCGTCTTGCATGAGAATTCCAAACCTGACTCAGCAGCAAGCAGCATGGAGGAATTCACCAAAGGAGCTTTCAAACATGTTTTATTATGTAGATATATATCATATAGGGGAAGTCAGTTCAAACTCTCCAGCCAGTCTTTCAATACTTGTTGGTTTGGGGTATTTAAATATATTTATATGAAACTAAATTAAGCCAGCTAATTCTTAAAGGGCTTGCAGAGAAAACTTGATAATTGTGTTGCTTTGACTCTTAGAAATAGAACACTGCTGAAAATTCTGATTATTTTTTTTTCACTGTGATCCCACAGAGATGTTGTATTTTATAAAGCACATAGGAATAGGCATAAATACGAAACTCACAGAGGATCATTAATGCAATAACATTCTTCGTGTCTTTAACTTTGAATATCTTCATAATACCATTAAAGTCATGGGCCAAGTTCTACAGGATTCTGTGGTAGCAAACCTCAAATAGCTTAGATGTAAGTGAGATGATGTAAAGTAAAACTAATTATATCTTACAATGAAGCAAGAGTACAAGTATTTGCAAAATTTAGAATTGTTTCAGTTGGAAAAGACCTTTAAGATCATTGAGTCCAACTGTTAACCTAGTACTGCCAAGTCCACCGCTAAACCATGTCCCTAAGCACCACATCTACATGTCTTAAGTACCTCCAGGGAGCGTGACTCAACCACTTCCCTAGGCAGCCTGTTCCAATGCTTGAAAATACTTTTGGTGAAGAAATTTTTCCTAATATCAAATCTACACCTCCCCTGGTGCAACCTGGGGCTATTTCCTCTTGTCCTGTCACTTGTAACTTGGGGAAAGAGACCAACCCCCACCTCACTGCAACCTTCTTTTCAGGTAGTTATAGAGAGCGATAAAGTCTCCCCTCATCCTCCTTTCCACCAGGCTGAACACCCCCAGTTCCCTCAGCTGCTCCTGGTAAGACGTGTGCTCCAGACCCTTCACCAGCTCCGTTGCCCTTCCCTGGACAAGCTCCAGAACCTCAATGTCTTTCATATAGTGAGGGGCCTAAAAATGAACCCAGGATTTGAGGTGCAGCCTCACCAGTGCTGAATACGGAAGAAGACCACTCCCCTTGTCCTGCTGGTGTCTTTTGGATACAAGCCAGTATGTTGTTGGCCTTCTTGGCCACCTTGGCACACTACTGACTCATACTCAGCCAGCTGTCAACCAATATCTCCTGGTCATTTTCTGCCTGGCAGCTTTCCAGCCACTTTTCCCCAAGCCTGTTGTGTTTTGTGGGGCTGTTGTGATCCAAGTGCAGGACCTGAGGCCTGTTGAGCTTCATACATCTGGCCTTGGCCCATCAGTCCAGCCAGTCCAGATCCCTCTGCAGAGCCTTCCTGCCCTCCAGCAGATCAACACTGCCACCCAGCTTGGTGTCATCTGCAAACTGACTGAGGGTGCACTTGACCCCCTCGTCCACATCACTGGCAAAGATACTAAAGAGGACTGGCCCCAAGCGCTGAGCCCTGGGGAACACCACTTGTGACCAGCTGCCAGCTGGATGTAGCTCCCTTCACCACCACTCTTTGGGCACAGCCATCCAGCCAGTTTTTCACTCAGTAGAGTAGGCCCATCCAAGTCATGAGCAGCCAGTTTCTCCAGGAGAATGCTGTGGGAAACGGTGTCAAAGGATTTACTGACATCTAGGTAGACAACGTCCACAGCCTTTCCCTCATCCACTACGCCAGCCATCTTGTCATGGGACGAGATCAAGTTCATCAAGCAGGACCTGCCTTTCATAAACCCATGCTGTCTGGGCCTGACCACCTGCTTGTCCTTTATGTGCCGTGTGATGGCACTCAAGGTGATCTGCTCTGTAACCTTTTGTGGCACCGAGGTCAGACTGACAGGCCTGTAGGTCCCTGTAGATCCTCCTTCTGGCCCTGCTTGTAAATGGGCATCCCATTTGCTGGGATGTTCCTGAGTAGTTCCTGTCAGCTGGACCTCCCCAGTTAGCCAGGACTGATGATAAATGACGGAAAGTGTTTTGGTGAGCAATTCTGCCAGCTCTGCCAGCACCCTTGGGTGGATCCCATCCGGCCCCATAGCCTTGTGTGTGTCTGAGTGGCGTAGCAGGTGGTTGACCATTTCCCCCTGGATTATGGGGGCTTCACTCTGCTCCCTGCCCCTGTCTTCCAGGTCAGGGGACGGGGCACTCAGAGAATAACTTGTCTTATTATTACAGTCTGAGACAAAGAAGGCATTGAGTATCCCAGCCTTTTCCTCATCCTTTGTCACTGTGTTTTTGTGAAATGTATTTATCAAATATTCTATTAAATTAATGAAAGATATGATGCATATGTATCATAGTCATTAATATTATGTATATCCATATGCAGAATAAATATATATCTTTTAAATATTGGCTATGATATATATGTGTACATATTTAAAACATAAATCAGAGGACATAGGCACAGGGAAAATGAGTACTTCGTATAATTTTACCAAATCAGCATTAAAAGCATAAAAATATTGTACCCAGAGCATTGGTTTTCTTATAGTACTAAAAAAGAGCCCCAAGTTTTAATTTAACTTTTCAAATTCCTAATTGAAGAATGAAGTGTTAGGCAAATATTTGAGCCTAACCATTTGAGGTAGTTAGGATACTGGTTACATGATGTAATTAGCTATGTAGTTTATGGAATTCGGGTTGAAAGGAACAGTTAGGTTTAAAAAATGTTTGTCAGTTTTCCGGATTGTGAGTGGAAGTTCTGGAAGTAATTTACATTCTATTGAAATTTATATTAAGTAAAAAGGAACGTATAGGACAAAGGATTATTGAAGGCACAAGTTCTTTCAAAAAATAATATACAAATTCACTATGTTACATTTCTGGCACTCATTGTTAGACTGGGTGTAAATATTGCATAAAAGGAACAGATCTGCAAAATGTGTATTATTTATACAGCAAGAAACTCCTTTGGAGAACAGTAAATTGGAAGGGCAGGGAATGGCTTTCGTTTCATACCTCTAATAATACTATATATACAAAAGGTGCAGCAGAAATTTTTATGTTTTATGCTCCAGTCTTTTTTATATGGATAGTCTTGCTTACATTAAAATATATTTGCAGCAAATTACAGAGTGAACTCTTTAACAGCAAATAAAATACCTTACAGGACTGGCTCTGAACACAAGAAAAGTAGGCAGCAGCCTGTGATACCAGAGTCCAAAAGGCTTCAAAATGTCTAGTTCTTTTTTTGGCTCCAGAGCAGTAATTATGACCTCCAGAGGTCCCTTCCAACCTCAGCCATTCTGTAATGGCACCTACTGCAGATGACATTGGGATGGCCATGGTACCTATCCTGCCTCAAGAGCAGTGGTCACCTTCCCTGTCTCTTCTGTCCTGCTCTCCCTCTTTCCCACTCTAACCCCTTTTCCATGCACAGCAGTAACAATTAGATGTACTCTCGTTCTCTGACGTATCTTAGCCCAGCTGTGTCCCTTCTCCTTGGCTTCCTCCTCCATTGCTTGTGTAGCAACATTCAATTTTGCCTATGCAGCTGAGAAATTTGGAGTTAGCTCTCAATGTTCATAGTATGCTCCCAACCCTAGAGAGGGGGTTTCTGCCCCTGCCTGCTCTGGCTTTTCTGGACCTGCAGGGGTTTGACACTAGGATATTAAATGAGTCCTAAGAAATACCATGAATGCACTGTGTTGGCATTCTCATTAGTAAGAATTTGCCCACTAATGCAGGAAAATTTAGTAGTGCTCCTTTTAATTAGTTGAGTCAAGTTGTTCAAGAATTACCTCCAAAAATGTTGCTATTATATTTATGAGGTTGATTACATTATATCACATTTTGGATAAAAGAGACCACTTATCACTGCTTCTGGTGAGGATCTCTTGGCTAAAATACTGAATTGTGTTAGAATACTTGGCAGTTTGTTTCCTGTTTATAGTGTCAAATTGGCTAGATTTTCTTTAGGGAGTTTGGGTTTGACTCTGATGTTTGTGGTAGTGAATAAATCCTACATGATCTTGAGCTTCCTATTGTACTTGATTAATCTTCAGTTTCATGCTTCCCTTTTGATCTGTGTCCCATGCCATGAAGGCCAACATCCCATATTTCTGCTTTGGCAGTGAGAACTCTGCACATTTGGAGATGGTGCAGGAGAACGCACTTTTACCTTTTGTACAAACTTCCTGCCAATGTATTTTAGCCCTGCTGTGCACTGGGACTTGATGATTTTAGACTCTGTCAAAGTATTTATTAAACACTAGGTCCATGAAAAACATGAAAAATAGCTGTCTTGACCTTCACTGAACTGAAATCAATGACAAAACTTCTATCAGGTCTTAATGCAGCAGGGTCTGGCTCATGGTTTGCATGAATTAATATAGGATAAAAGTAAATCCTTAGGAATTCCGTGATGAGTTTGTTATAGGATCACAGAATCACAGGTTGGAAAAGAGCTTCAAGATCATCAAGTCCAACTGTAAACCTAACATTGCCAAGTCCACCACTAAACCATGTCCCTAAGCACCACATCTACACATCTTTTAAATACCTCCTGTGATGGTGGGTAACTCAGCCGCTTCCCCGGACAGCCTGTTCCAATGCTTGACAAACCCTTTCAGTGAATAAATTTTTCTCAAATACTCAATCTAAACTTTCCCTGGTGCAATCTGAGGCTGTTTCCTCTTTTCCTATGGCTTGTTACTTGGGAAAAGAGATTGACCCCCAACTCCTACAACCTCCTGGTAAGGTCTTCCATGAGCCTCCTTTCCTCCAAGCTAAACAACCCTGCTCCTCCTAAGACTCGTTCTCTGGATCTTTCACCAACTTCATTGCTCTTTGGAAGCACCTCAGCACCTCGATGTCTTTCTTGCAGTAAGGGGCTCATGTAGGTAAGCTTTACAATGCTCAGTTAAGATATTCGATTAGTGTCCATACACTGTAAGAAAACCTAAATCCTTTGCACTGATAGAGATGAAGGGGTAACTGATGTAGTTACATATTGTGTAGCTGAAGTGCAGAACAAAGCCTTGTGAGTTCATGTGTCTGGCGGCTTTTTCTCCTATACTGACAATCTCATGTGTCATCCACAGGATATCCTGCAAAAAACTTCAGCTGCAGTACATTTCTAAACAAGACCTTAAGGAAACCTGTCAGTATTTCTGTCTTACGTTGTTTTTCTGTTTGGTTTTTAGTTTTAAAGAGGCTCCAAGTATAATATGCGTGGGCTTCTGTTATTGTTTCTTCTTGGAGCAATTGTAGAAGATTTTTCTCATAGTTTAATGTATTTCTAATCTGATGTGACTCACAGTAAAAGTGGATTGAGAATAAAACAGAGACTGAGACTGGTGAGAGAGAAGGAATAAAAATAGGTACAAGGTACACAGAATGTTGATTACCAGAAGTACTGTGGAATTTGGAAACCCTTTATATACCATTTTGCCCTTAATTTTTGAACCAGGAATTTGCCTGAAAGATAAATCCTTTTCTTTAGCAAGCCAGTGACAGTAGTGTTGCATGAAAACAGCAAGTATGGTAATAATGCCTTGAGATTCTTTGTGGAAATGGACCAACGCAGCTTCTTAATCACAGTGTCTCAGCAGGGATAAACACTGATAGGAATGATTTCACTAACACATCCTCACATCAGTAAAAGTGTTTAAGACCTCATCAAGAAGCCTGCAGATAATGTGCTGCTTTGAAATTGATAGAAAGCCCCAAAGTTATGGTACTGTTTTTTTTCCTGGATCAAGTTATAGGTCTGTTCCCTTGCTGTTGTAAGCCACCCTTCATGTTACTGTGTTAGGTTGCTGAATGTTTGGAAGTCAGCACAGGGGGGTGCCGGTTTGCTTTATTGCTGTCCTTATGGTGTGACCTGGGGCTACCAAACCCCTATGCCTGCGTGTATCATTGTTGTTCTGGTAGGATGGCTACGTAGCTGTGACAAGGAGAAAGATATTCTTTGCTCCTTCCATCCTCATAATGGCAGAGAACAGTTCTTTGCCTGGGTAGGCTTGGTTTCATTTTTGTTTTTTAACACTTGTCACCCAAGAGAACTTAATGACATGATATGCATTTCTCACCAATTGCCATCATTCATTAGATCTTAGAAAGCCAGAGCCAAAGTTAACCTCTTATTTTGAGCAAGAGATAAAATTCTTGCATCGTATAGTAGTCATCTGTCTGGTCCTAGTATATATGGTCTGCTTTTACATAATTAGCATGTGCAGATATGTGAACCTCCAAAGTCAGTTCTCTGACGGTGCACACCATGTTTACTGTGCAGTACACTCGGGGTGTCTTGAGTGGTGTCTCTGAGAAATGGACGTAGTGACAATCCCACTATTGCAGCAGGTTGTCTTGGGACTGTCTTTGGACCTGCATGGCAGAGCCAGGTTTTCATGTTACATCCCCATCTCCATACTTACAACCTGTCTCCCAACAGACTTAAAGAAACAAGTAATTCCCTTGGCCACATGACAACACAGAAACAAGCATCTCCAGAAAATAAACTTGTATGCACCACAGAGGAACCTCATGCCATACTCTGGTGCACATCTGAGGACTGATTCTGGACCTGCATGTTTCCCAAGTGGCAAGCAGAAAAGGTTGAGAAGTGGATCAACATGGCTGTTCAGCCTGCTCTTTCCCCAGTTCCCTAACTGGTCACAGCACACATACTAAGCTTCTGCTGGGCAGTGCTCATGCATTTGATGACATTTTTCTGTGGACAGTAACACTATATGGCAATACTTTTTGTTTCACGGTAGGGGTTGAGCCCTGGCAGCTTGGAGAGGCAGAAGTGCTATCCAGAGCAGTCATTACATGTGTGCAAGACTGGAGATCCTTACCAGGGTGCAGCCATACTTAAAAATTGTGGCCTTGTTCGCTGTGCTGTCCCACCTCCTGTGTACTTTCCTGATCAGAGTTGCTACTGTTTTTGCAGGTTCAGAGCTTGGTGACATATTGAGGTAAAATAAGAGGGCATGTGAATAATTACTTGAATATGTATATGTGAATAATGATAGGGGAACAAGAGCATCATAAAAAACAAGTGTGATGTGCTGCATAAAAGTCAAATATCTTGGCTCACACATACTTGTCTGATGATAACTCTTGTGGCATGGGAGTTGAATAGCAGTCTCCCCTCCAAAGAAACACCAGAACAAACCAGGGAAAACTATTATACTTGTTTCGTTTCTTTGCACATTCCTTGGGTTTGATTTCATCTAGTGCATAAGGAAATAGAGGAAGGCCATGAAGAAGAAATCATAATGACTTGATATGTCAGGCCAGTTTATTTTTTTGAAGAATGGGTTTAAAGGCTTTTTTAGCAATACATGTAGGATATTTTTCAAGGCTTGCAGGTACAGCCTTTTATTTTTGTACAAGGATGTTGTCTCAGGATTTCTGTCTGCAGCCTTATAACAATGCCTGGTACTGCTGCTGTGTTTTGTGCCATCACCAACACTTGCAGGATCTAAAATGAAGCCTTGTCAGGCAGATTGCTTTTCAGCTTACCTTAGGCAAGCCATTAGTCAAAATACTGACTGAGGAAAAAAGTGTCACCAGTTTTTCTTATCAGAAGACGGACAGGATATCTTTCCATGTATGCTTTTGAAATGAAGTAATTGCAAATTGAAGTACACATTGTCATAGTTTTGACAATGAATTTCTATCATTTCATTTTCAAAAAGGTTTTTAAAGGTGATTGGCCAAAACAGAACAGAAATACCCATAGCTGCCTTGTTTCTTTCTAGAGAGGATAGCTAGCCTGGTCACCTAATGTGGCTTCTGCTTCCCTGCTGTTTTTATGGGTAGAAGACAAGTATTTCCTTTGCTTTTTTATTATAAATCAATATTGTCATTTTTTATTTTTATATTATATTTACAGTGGTTAAAGCAAAGCCTATTCTTAAAGAGACAAATCAGCATGAACTTCACTGTATTATCATTATTTTGTTGGCTTGATGTTTTTGCCAGTTTAAAATTTCTTCAAATTACCAGATAAAATACAGTATCTGATGCCAGCACGTGAATCCAGGCAGTTCTGTAAATTGTTTTTGGCAGAGGTTCCTACCCATGCTGCAGCAGCTGGCACAGCTTTTCAGAGAGCAGGAGTGGGCCTGCTGAAAGAGGTGACCAGAAGAAACCCAGGGACCTCCTACTAGGAATTTAGCTGATATTCAATAAGAAAGGTACATGCCACATCCAAGATCCACTGTGTTTGCTTATGATGGATACTAACAGAGTTCATACCCATAACAGTTGCTGAATGATTTCACATGGAATGTCTGTTTTCTTCCCCCACATATGCACCATTTCTGTCAAAAAGTTAGTAAAATCTGACTTCT
Organism: Microhierax caerulescens; assembly: GCA_035590215.1. Classification (NCBI taxonomy): domain Eukaryota; kingdom Metazoa; phylum Chordata; class Aves; order Falconiformes; family Falconidae; genus Microhierax; species Microhierax caerulescens. Next base: position 15,815,970 of record JAVJGJ010000014.1, on the reverse strand, counting down.
TGATGCTGATATCCGAGGCCTAGAAAAACAAAGTTGAGAATAGACTGACAATACTGGAAACTAAAGATTTCTGGTATCTGTCAAATCACCACATTTCTATATTGAAAAAAATGTACTACCCTCAAAAACTTTTTGCCAAATGTTTGCTCTTAGAATAAGGCAAAGGAAAGCAACTAGAAAGAAAGGAAGATAAAAAAAGTTGTTAGCAACAGAGACATTTTCATTTCCATCCATTTCCATTTTTGCCAGGAGATGGAAAAAAAAAATTTAAAAAAAAGAAAATCAACAACAACAAAAAAAAACCCGAAAACACCTAAATGTGGGATTAACCTGAAACATATTTTTAAAATGAAATCCAAAGTCACACAAGGTACAAAGTGAAATTGACTACACAACATTGTTAAATGTACAAAATAAAACCAGAAGAACTACAAATTTTGTCTTTCTTTTTGTTAGATTCATTGTAGGGCCAGATATAACTGGGCTAAAGGGTAAAGTTATAGAAGTTGAGCATAATTGTGCATTAGCAGCCATGTACTGAGTGTCAGAAGGAGAAGGAGCTGCAACCCTGTCTTAGGTTTCCCAGTTAATCTTCTGGTGGGTGTACAAACACAGGGCAATAGAAGGGGTGTTGTCATAAATAATGACTAAGGCAGAGAAGCTGGAACAAGTTGGATAGTGTGTTAATACTCCTTACTCTGTGCTGAAGTACCTACTCCTTGTCTGGCTGATGAAATGGAAGGGCATCCCCTTATTTCAGGGTGTGCTGGACGAGGGCTCCCTCCTGCCTGAAGAACTGAAGCCACAGCTTAGCCTTGCACCAGTAAACAATCTGATATATTGCCAGATTTGACTTTTTGCTGTTCCTCCACATGGTACTGCAGCTTTTGCTAAGAGAAACAGATGATGTGTTCAAGCTCTGTATTCCTTACTGAGCCACATGGGAGAGACAGTCCACATGCACTTCATGTGAGGCATATATATTTTTTGTGTCAGTGCATGCTATTTTCTCTTCCCACGGAGGCTGGACACTGGGTGTAGGTCCTGTCTTCACCTTGCTCCCAAGACAGGGAATAATGCAGTTTTAAGTATGTGATTGTGCTCAATTTGTGTAAGAGCAATTTACTGTATTTGTCATCTTATTAACATAGTGTGGTTTCATCTGCTGTTCACCTCTTACTAATGACTGGTAAATAAAATGCTAATATATTTTACAGCTTTTGAGTTGCAAAAGTTCAGGTATTCAGATAACTTAATTAACACCTAATTTCCACATACACTTAGTCATTGCTCTAATCTGAGAGTTTTTAGATATCTGATGAGAATCAAACTGTACTGAAGCTGTTAGCGCTGCTGTGGTTTGATTGAGGTCCATGTCTGTTGTTACCTGGTATTCTTACAGTCATACTCTACAGATTCATATTTGACTTTAAGTAGAGAAGAGATGGAATAGAAGTGGTTAAACTATTTATAAAACAATTATGGTTTTTCTCCCTTGTGGTTGGCAAAGGAGGAAGGAATATTACAGAAAGCATGAGAGGCAGCGTCCTCACGTGTGCTTTACTCCAGATCTGGTGGCTAGAGACCATCTTGTATGCAAAAAACATATGCTTGAGGAATCTTGAGAGGAAAGAGTTCTAGCATTGTGTCTTATAAATCCGTCAGCATCACTCAATCAACACTGGTGCAGCAGCTGATACCATCTATTTTGAGTATGAAAATTATGAGTTATTTTTTTATAAGCTGTATTATCCTCTAGTGTTTACTATCTCTCCTTGTGATTATACTAGCAACTTCTAAACTAAAATGTAATTCATACACCTCAGACAGCTTCAGTTGCTCTGTCTGTGGAGAAAACCTCTGCTGCAAAGGTGGTTCAGACTTGCATTCATGCTGCCACTGATGGGGGCGTAAGTGGAGGTCTTAGGGCATCTTTGAAGAGACTTCTGGTTTCCAGCACTCTCAAGAATTTAACCATGTTCTGTTACCTTATCCCACAGCCTGTTTTTCTAAGAAAGAAGTGGTGTTTCCTGGTCTGTGTGATTCTGTGTGTGCATGTACCTGTGTGTGTAGCAGCTAGTCTATCTACGGAAAGGTAATCAAATGCTATGCAGTATTACTTGATTCTACTGTAAATATCTGTTTCCTTAGAGCATTCTAAAGATAATATGCAGCCTCTGTGCTGTAACATTTGTGTTACATTCCTTTGGCTCTTCCTGCCAGAATAATTTCAGAATAATCATTTTCTATATTTCTATAACTCTGTTTTGGAAAGAATCCCTGCTATGAAACAAATGACTATCAGCCAGTGAGAAGGTTCCAACATATGTCACTTATAGTTAGGATTTCTTACCCATAAGTGCAAAGTGTAGTAAATCTGTTTAGTTCCACTCTCCCTGGTATTATGCATGGCATCTAAGTTGATGCTCATCTCTGAGTATCTAGGACTTAACTCCAAATTTAGGTGTCCAAATGCTACAGTTTTGTTAACAGGCTCTACAACTTTCCATATAAGCTCTGTATAGAACTTTTATTGTTCTGATAGGCATAGAAAAGCAGGTCACGCTTTTTTGCTTCTACAGTTTTGGAGCTGTCTGGACATAAAACTTTTATACTGCGCTAATAAATGTGTTGTTCCTAGCTATAATAATGTTTTATATTTCGATGAAAATCTAATATATGTTGTTTTGAAGAATATGATCTTGATTAAATTAATAATATTGTGAAGGTCTTCTTACTTTTTATATTGCTTACATCCATTGCATTGCAAACTGCATCTGGTGGGACTGCTGTGCCCTGGAGACTATTCTGCACAAATCCTCATAAAATCTGCAAAGTTTTCTTTATGATCAAATGTAAATGTATTTATTCTTAAATATAGGACTTGATTGTGTAGTAAAAACATTTTTAATCAAACAGCTTTCTAGTTTGAAAAAGAAAACCTTTGAAATCATGACAGGTGAGCAAAATGTAATACCTTGCAAGATATAACACATGTTATTGGATAACTGCAAAATGCTGTTTCATTGAGATCCGTCACATTCTACTACTTGAAATATTGCTTTCTTAATTATGCATGGAATTGAAGAACTATTTTTATGTTTCGAGGTCAGCTCAAGTTTTGCAACCATACCACAGTGGGTTGTAGTTCATTAAATACCTGTATATTCTATATTTACAGTAGACTGAATGCTGATGTTGGCATTTTTTTCAACTTCTGGGACTTGCTGTACAGAAATTTTGCTTTTGTTATTCCTGGTTTCAATTTACCTGGCAAGTGTAGAGGAAATATTCTTTTTTCGTTTTTTCAGTTCACTCAAAATTGAGAAATCAATCTGGGCTTATAAAAAACCCCAAAAACAAACAGAACACAAACAGAATTTTTTCTCTTTCAGTCCTTAGGTAAAAAACAACTACAAGTGTATGAAGTCAGCACTGCAGAGAAAAACATTTGAAATACAAATAGGAACATACCTGCACTGCTGCTTTAAAAAAGTTTTAAATTTTCATTGCATTTTATTTTAGGGACCATGAATAATTTCAGAAATATGGCTGCTGTTGTGTGTGTGCACAGGAGCAATGGGAGATCGTTAAAAGGCAGCATTTCTTTTACTTGCTACGTCAAACTTGAATGCAAAACATGTTATGGTACTTCTTTTTCTGATGCTTTCCACACAATTAAAGTAATGTTATATAAATAAGAGCTATTTTAAATGTTGGGATATGCAAATTTTAATTGAATTCTGATTTCTGTCCAAATACAGCTTGATGCACATCACAGTCAAAACAATAATTTTCATTATTTTGAAGATGTTCTCAGACATCATAAAAAATCATGACGTTCAGGATGTGCAGTAAATATATGGTGAGACAAAGTAGCTTTAAATGTTACTTGAAGTAGCTGGTCTCCCTAGGGAGCAGAAAGAATTATTTGCCCTTGTGCTGTTGTATTTAATTGCAGACAAGTATGTTCTTAATGGTTGTGTCTTTAAATATTCCTTTAAAACAAACAAACCTGAAAAGTAAAAATGAAAACTCAGATTAAAATTAAAGATATAAAACTAGGTTTCTTGCTAGTAGTTTGAAATCTTGGATGTGAATCAATTAATCTTCCCAACTCCACATTAGGTTATAAAATGTATCATGAAGTCACTTTATCTCAGGTCTTGGCTGCAGGCCTTTGAAAAGTGTGTGTGTATATATAAAGTACATAGATACGTACGTTTGCCTTGTGCTTAAGGGATTCTTATACATTTACATTTAGATTCAGTCTGCCTTACTGTGTGTTTAAATGAGGCAGAAACATAACTGGTAGAGAAAAAAAGTTTATTTTACCAAATACAGTGGCTTGAAAAATGGGGCGTCCTGTTAAATCTTCTTTTATAATTGAGGGGGAGAGAAAGGCACCTGCAGAGAACTGTTCATCCCATTTGTTTTAGATATCTTTCTTCAGGTGAGATGAATTACCTTCTGCATGTGCCTTGTTTTTGCACTCAATACAGAGCAAATCTAGGGCAAGTAGGTGACTTGTAGCAAGCTTGCTAGCACAGCAAGCTCAGGGAAGTGCCTAAAAATACTCCGATTTTCATCACTCTCTCAAAAATGTAAGTTGGATCTTCTCGATTGCTTTAAAATGCTGCATCTTTAGGAAAAGATTAAAGTTTTTTATAGAGCAATGAACAATGGCATTATACAAGTTACTTATGACTTGTAAGTGATATCAGCATGCCACTGGGAATGTGAGTTTCAAGAATAATATTCACTACTCCTGCTTTGGGGATAAAATGTGATGGATTGACACTACTAGTAGAATAAGAGCAGGTTTAGGATTGTACTTGGCTTCCCCTTTTTTTCAGGATCACAGGCAGCTATTAAATAGACTTCGATTGACCAGCATATATTTGTGCAATATCTTGTGTTAGCAGTTTTTTATATGTACAGAGGTCAACTGAGATTCATGTGTCACCCCTGCCAGCTGTTGTAGACCTCATAATGGCACTAGGTTCTGACTCATGGAGAATGAATTGGTCAGAGGTTTCTGGCAGGGTCTGAAATCACTGTTTGTAAGGAAGCAGCTCTCAGTGACGCCTGGTTGAAGGTACACAGTCACAAAAGTCGAGCCAGAGGTTGCTGCAAAGTACTGAAGGGGAAATGGGCTGCTTGGTTGAATGCCAACTCCCGAACTGCAAAGAACATCAGTAATTTTGTTGCAGTGCTGTTCCTAGAGGAGACCTTTGGGTGGGGGCTGGTTGTGTGAACATGTAAGTGCAAAAATGAATCTACACTTTTTGAGCCTATTACCTCTCCACCTTCTGAATCTTTGCTGTTGTGTTAGTCTCCCTGTTCACCTGAAGCCTCTTTCCCCTTTCCCTCTCTTCCCCCATCCTGACCAAACCCACTCAGACATAATGCTGGCTGAGACACCTGCGCCTGCAGGTCTCCCTGGACCTGCAGCTGTAGCACATGTAGTCATTGACTTCTACATGTGTTCCTGCACCTCAGACTGTATAACAGGAGATACCTGGTGGCTATCTACATTGTAAAACACTGTTTTCCCTAGGTGATCAGCAGATATAAAATCAAAGAAAAAAAAAATCCCATATGTGTTTAGAATTTATTTTAAAATGTATTTTCTTGCTTAAAATAAGCCTATCTAAATGCAGATATAAAATGTCTAAATCTTTCTGTGTTAAGGCCTAAACTTTATTTAATATCTTGAATTCAAATAAAATGTAATTCTTTGGACAGCAGAAGTAATGCAACCTGATCTCTTAAGGCTTTATACCTCATTGGTAGGCTGTGCTGTGAAATGTGAGCTGCATTTGAAACTTTCCCCAGTGTTAAGGCATACAGTAATGTTCTCTCTCTGGATTGCCTGCTGGCCAATGAGGCTGAGGCTCATGCTGCTTCCCTGCTCCCAGGGAGGCATTAATACTCTCCGTTTTCCTGCCTGTCTCCAGAAAAATAACAGAAATTAAATACCTTTGAGGCTTTTATCCTTGATTTAGCCAACAGGTTCAATAGTTATTAGGGAAGCTCACAAATGGGGATATAGGTATAGAGCAAACTCACAGTGGTGATGTTATTGAGTGCTTAAGTATAAAAAATAGATTTTGTGTATACCTAGAAGTCCTTTTATGGAAGCACTGCAACATGAAATCAGGCTTCAGCATTGCCTGAGCTCTCATCCCAGTGGAGTGTGGAATAAAGCTATCAGTGACTTCAATGGGAGTGGAGTATTGAGAGCTTTCAGAAATCCCCATCCAGTCATATTTTTTATTTCTCAGAGAGTTATGAGTATTTCAGAGAGTAGAATTTAAACACATGAAAGGAGAAAGTCAGAGTCATAGGAAGTAGGGAATTTCTTTTCTTGGAAAAGAAAAGAAACAGGTTTTCTTGAAAATTATAATAGTCAAAAGAAGTTAATGAAGGCAAGAGTCTGGAGAGATTCTGTGCCATTAAGAATGGACATAAGGTGTGTACATCTAAACTTGCCAGTAAAGGTAGTTAATGTGTAATTCCCATCTGAAAGTAGAATATATGCATAACACATATCATAGATGACAGACTGCATAGGAGAAGTAGGGAGTTAAATCACATTTTGGGGAGAAACACCATGAGTCTGTAAGGTTTGTTTAGCATTTTGCAATGGCTCTGTATCCAAAACAATTGCAACTAGAAACTGAGTATTTTCTGGACATCCAAATACTGTTTCTGGTTCACACATACTGCATTTACAGCACAAATAAAACACTGTAGCGTAGGATCCCCCATTTCATCCTTTCCAGGAAAAGATCCCAGCCTGTTCTTATTTCAGTCCTTTATATTATTCCCTTCCAACTACTGGTGTTAAAAAGAAGTATTTGCAGGCTTGGACTTTTGTCTCCACAAATAACTTGCAACTTATGTGGTATAATTATTAATCAGTTGTCTTTTCAAAGTGAAACCTGAAAAGCTTTAGATTCTGATACACCAAAAAGCCAAACCTGAAGAAATAGAGAGATGTCCAGTGGGGACTTTAAGTCTTGATTCTTTCTCTTACAGCTGTGAGGCATCTTTTATTTGGGTAAACAAACTGCACAAAAAAGAGACATAAGAGCTAGTGAATAGAAATGCAGAAGTGAGAGGGTATATAAATTACAGTACAGAAGAGCTAAGATGGGATTCTTTCTTTGACCCTCTTTGGGAATAGATGATGGAACCCAATTTAACTGAAAAATGGTGTTTCTGTAGAGGTCTTGTAAGGATTTATTTACACAATAAATTCACTTGTGAAAGTTCAAGTGGTAGAAGGCTGGATTCAGAATATTTCTAAAGAGTATTTGATTGCATCTAATGTGAGATGAATGGTTTAATAAGTTTTGAGCAATGCTAAGACACTTCTGGATTTGACCATATGCCCTGGAAGATAATGACATTGCTACCATTGCTTCCAACGTGCAGAACTTGGCCCTGAATAAAATGAAATAGAAACTACTACTAAATTGACTGAATGTTTATAGGTCTATGAACCCAAAGAGTTTAAAAAATCTATAATCAAAAAGATGTTTTCTTTTGTTATCTAATATTACAAAGTCACTTATGCCTATTGTAGTTTTAAGTTGCCATCTGAGAAACTTAGCACAAGTACTATCAGAAGAAAAGTATCAGGCTGACTGACTGATTTGGCCTGTTCCAGTAGTTCCCACCAAGACATACAAATCAACAATAACAAGAGTTCCTTCTTGGCTCTTGTTATTGAGCTTAGATTAGACAGAAAAGCAAAGGCAGATGTGCAGCGTATCTTGGAGATAATGATTTGGACAAGCAGTGGCTGTTTGTCTCTCCTCTGACTGTTATCTGTTGACAGACTGAAAAATCTTGCTTGGATGTGATCTGAACCAAAGGATCTCGGCATGAGTCCTCTCTTGGTCTGAATAGCAGTCCATTGGGGGAAAGGCTGGTTTAGAAGGAAGGAACTGAAGATATATGAAGTAGCATTTTGTACCTTAATCTGAGTGTGCACTTGAAGGCTTTTAATGGACTTTAAAAATTAAGCTAATGTACTCATATCTTTTCATTTGATGTTTTTGAGAGGTTCACAACTATTAGTTTGCTTTCTTCTCCTCCTTACTGGCTTGATCATAAAAAATGCTGAGAATTATGGCTCAGATATAGCTACAAACATAAACATCTTTTATCCTGGGAGAAGACTACTCAGAGTCCTGTACATTTTGCAGGCCTGTGGTCTGTCTACTCAAAGCTATAGTCCACTGTCAAGGGCTTTTTTTTGCCTTATGACTGGAGTCTTCCCAGCTTGATTGTCCTTTCCCATTTTTTCACAGAACTATTTTTGTCCTTCATTTGTCTGTGCAGCTCATTCCCCTTTCTAGCCTTCAGTAGGGGTAAGTAGTGCCTCACACTGCCCACAGTTTGTCTTTCACTTCTCATGCCTTTTTTTTTTTTTTTTTTTTTAATATGCTGTACTCTGCTGATTCAGCATTTTTCTGGGGCCTGAATTTTTGCCTGTTGACAGACCTATATCTGTCTTCCTGCTATGCAGTATTCCTAACATAACATACTGCTTTTCATACTTCCTATGAAATACTTTGCTAAGATTCATGTATTTTATTCAACGTAAAATACATGCTGGTGCTTCCCCTCCATCCTTTTCTAGCTCACACTGCAGCTGGAAAGGCTGCCTCAGTCCAAGTCCCTGTATACAGGTCAAGTGAGCTCCATCTTAAAAATACTGTGTCCTGTTCTACTGCTGTTACTACTGGGGGGCTGTACCAAAGCTGCTTAGCAACCTTCCTATAATTCTGGCCATAGTTTGGCTGGGCCAAATCTTCATCTCCTAAATCTTCATCTGCTCCCAGATGAAGTCTGTCCTCTAGCTAGGGTGGTTCTCTTTCTTTGGAATTCACTCCTTGGTGTATTTATAGAAAGTTACCATGTTACGTATTGATAAACTGACCCTTGTTAATAGGAAGATGTTCCAAGTTGTTTTGTTTCCTGTTCCCTTCTGCGATGCAGAACTAGCATGCTGGTCTCCAGTTGTAGTACACGAACATTATACTGCTGTATGAGCAGTGCAGCATATTGAGAGTGGTGGAAAATTAATAGAGAGGACAGATAAATTAGGGTTTGGGTGCTAAGTTATTAAAATGCTTTTCTGAGTAACAAGTTGTTTTGTGAGCAATGAACCAATGAAGACTGGTTTCTTAAGGGTTTTCAGTCTTTATGGTGACAGCCAGTATGGATTCCCTGATGCTGGATAAGGGTGCTCCCATTCTGCAGCCTTTTTCTGAGTGGTGTGATTGTTAACAGAGTCCCTTTTTCTAGCTGGCCTCCTGGTTTTTCTTAACTTGTAGAAATACTATATCTGGCAACCTCTCTTCCTATCTCATATGGGTTCCAGTTAGCTCAAAGGTTAAAAATCCAGTAGTGGGGATTGACAAGCAGATATGTAGACTTAGTGTGTTCACACAGTAAACCAGCTCTAAAGGTCTGTTTGCCTCTAAATATTCTGACTCCATATAAGACCCCTTTGTATATTGAATACTACTGTGCATGCATTGAGCACAGTGTAATTAAATTAAATAATTAAATTATAGCTCACGATGTGCAAGTTTCACATGCTTAAACATACTGTTTGATGAAAAATATATGACTAAAGAATTAATGTGGAAACCGTTTAAAGGCCAGTATCACATCTATATAAAGGACTAGCTCTGTCTTGTTCACCATGCTTCTTTGCAGAAAGCGGAGCTAATGTTGATATTCTTGAAATATCAGGCATATACAACCCATTGATATGGCTAAGTGTAAGAGCTTTAAAACTTTGCACCTCTTGGGTGTTGTGCTGGCTTGTGGAAGAAAGTGGGCAAAAGCATTTGACTCTCATGATTTACTGGATATTAAATACTTGGCAGGATTCTCCATCAGAATGCCCCCCATCTCTTCTTTTTAAGAGCCTTATTTTTTGGCCTTGAACTAAGTACAACATTCGAGCACGTACTTCCATCCCATTGACTTCAATAGTATTAAGCTTCTTTGTGTTCCGGCATGTACATTGTAAACAGAGGTCTGATGTGAAGGTGATGAAGATGATGAACCTTTGATGAAATAAAGGTTATGTGAAGCAGTTGCCTAAAGCTGAAAATCTGCTTCCAAGATGCACTGTCAAATTTTCATACTTGGGAGATCACAGAGTGTGCTGCTGCGTGCCACCAACTAGAGCCAAGGAGACTCTCGGCAAAAGTTTCATGTTACTGCAAGGTGAAACATGACCATTATTTGCATTTCTTCAGAATAACCTAATATATTAAGTGTGATTAATCTTTGGCTGTGTTTTTGGTTTTGGTTGGGTTTTTTTATTGAGAGGTTTGTTATGATTTAAGATCAAATAAAGCTATCATAAACAGTACAATAAAAGAAGCATGAATACTTTTTAAGGTGTAAAGACTTTGAGGAATCTCTCTCTTACACTGAAAGCTGTTTATACTCCATCTGTGTGTTATCATTATTCCCATTGTGGTTGCTGATCACCTTCTAGATGTTTTGTTGGAAGACTGCTCTCACCATATCTCTCAGCTCCAAGGTCTCCAAGACCTTTCTCTTGTTCCATTCCACTGTAGCTTGAACGATTTCAGCAGAAGTAGGATGCTGCAACGGAATGGCCTGATGTGTTAGAGCTGTAATGCTGACAGTGGCCTTTCAAATAATGGCATTGTGGTGGACTTACAATATTGTTATAAGTGCAGGTTTATTTATCTCAGGGTTATTACTCTGCAAGAGGAGTTCCTGCAGAACTTGTAAGCAAGTTTTAAATCAGAAGAAACCTCTAGATTTATTCTGCCATTTTTCATTAGGCAGACTATGATATTTCAAGAAATGATTACTTCATTGCAGTGCCACACTTCTGATTAAGTTTAGAACAGATTTTTGTTTCATGACTTAAAAATCCTATTTTTAAATACTTAGACTTGCTAGAATCCATTGTTAATAATAATAAATAAAATAATAATAATAAAAACTGGTTCATAGTTTAATTTGAACTCATTTTCAGTCTAAATTTGTCTAGACTTGTCTGAACAGTAGCAGCTTCCTGTGCCTCAGATATAAATATTTGTAGTAATGGCAATGGGAACAGAAGATGTGTACTGGCTAAGAAAATTTTCATTATGTGAATTTGCTCTAGTGTGAAAAATGACTCCCAGCTTCTTAAGGCAATAAGACAAACTTGTTTATGTCAGTTTTATACAGTTTTGTCATCTATGAGATTGACTAGAATTCAGATTTTTCAAGATAACTTTGCACTTTATTACTAAACTTTAAAATAAGATATGGCATGAAGTCAAATAGCCCTGCTGTACCATGTGAGGTATATCCCAGGATGACTTCCAGACTCAGAGCAGCATGTGATCTACTGGTAAGAAGCATTGTCCTAACACAGCTCCTTTGCCAAAAGTACATACTTCACTTTGTATTTTGGACCCCTCAGTGAAGGTAGTTGTTATGAACAAAATTTCTTGTCCCGCCACTTTGCTGGGTCTGTTTCTTTTGGGAGAACTGTGGAATTAGCTATTTTCAAGCTGGTAAAAGAGGATATGTATTTCCTGTCTTTCATCTGCTAAGGTGTGTTGTGTTTCTTCCAATTCCTGCTCCTCTGTCCTCCTTACTGCTGAAAAATATCCCACATAAAACTTTGAAAATGTGGACCCTTATAATTCATGCTTATCAGTCCCCAGAAACCAGGATTGCTGTGGGACAGCAGCAGATCTACAGTTATTTAAGCCATGGGCTTGGGAGGACATGACTATATTTGTAAAGTCTGGGGGTTTTATTTTGTTGATGTGGGATTTTTTTCTCTTGTCATGCACAGAGCTCTCTTAAGTTTGGCTTGGGGAGTACCTGCATAGGACCTGCCTCTCCAGCATGGTCATCTAGGTTTGGTGTGGCTTCATGAATCATGGTTATTCCCACACGTAACCACTTTGTGAGCTGTTAGCTCTTGCTTAACAGAAGCTTGGGGTTACGATAGAGTATAGGATGTCATTATGGAAAAAGGAAATTATGAACTTAACTAGAAATTAATATATGTAATATTAATTTAATATTAGTCTATTACTTGTTTTAATGAAGTTTTCAAAGATCAAAATAATAATCCAGAAAGCTTGAGACTTCTGCAGAGTCTGGGAAGAACGAATATCAAATAGTTCAGGGGTGGGGGGGAAGAGTAGACTGTGGTGATCGCAGGTTTTCTGGTGTGATAGTATTTCCAGTATTGCCTAACATGCCAGTGACACAGTGAAACCTTGGCAGAGATACCTCTATGTGCAATGTTAAATATTATGCTAGAAAATGCTAGGATGTGTTATCAGTGATTACAGAAGAAATGCTGATGAAATGGTGTGCCAAAAAGAAAGAAGAATAGAAAGTGATATCATCTTGTTTACAGGGAGATTCGGTATAACAGATTTACAGAGGGTTCAAAGGCATGTACATGCACAGATGTTCCTTGAAGCTGCCTTACAGCTGTTTTGTTTGGGTTTTTTGTCCTTGTTGAAGAATGTCCTGCTGAAATGAAGCAGAGTTGGTGACACCTTTGGATTCATCTCACTCGATGATTCAAGCAGTGTGTATGTGAAGCTGATTATCTGGGTTCTGTCCGTAGGCAATGAACAGTGACAGGCTCATCCTAAGAAGGCTTTACCTCACATCAGAGTGATGTTAAAGCAAGGTGATATTAATCCCCTCTGCTTTCCTGATTTTTTGGCTAACCTTCTGACTGTCCTGTGGGACTGTTTTTGCACAACAGAAGTCTGCATCCCCCTAACTATTAGCATTTCAGAGCACGCTAGCAGTTTCTTAATTTCCATTCAATGAAAAGCTTTGGTTAGGGCATTTCCTTGATCTATGACCTGTCTTCTTCCTTCTTTTCCTTTTCTATATAATTTGCCCTAGTCTTTGGGGAGAATATATTAGTTTACATTACTTTTTCAACTTAATTTCTGGCTCTTTGTAAATTAATATGCAACGTCATATGTTGCTCTGAAGAGCTTGTAGCATTTGCTAAATGTTGCACAACTGAGACCAAAACTGTCCAAGATGGAGGACACATGGAAAAGCTGAAAGCTACCGTAAGCTGCCAATTCCTGTGTTTGTGTCTTGCCAATATATTTATTATTAGATAAAGATGATTTATTATTGTTATTGTTATATATTATATAAATATTATTAGAGAAGATAACATATTTAGTATATGATAGAAAAGTCTGTGAAAGGACAGAGAGTAGAGGATGCATGAGAAATGAAAAAGAAATAGAGATCCAAAATATTTACTGAGAGTCCGCTTCTCCCCACAAATTATTTTAATAGCCTACATTAGATTTGTCTTTCCTTGTAATTCAGCAGAAGTAACTCTGGTGCCTTAACTCTTGCACAGCCCAGGCCAGAGAAGATCATGGCAGTGAAAGTGGCTTAATGTGAATGCTAGCAGAGGTTGCGCAGTGGAATGAAGGGACTCAAGTACATGCGATCATGAGTGACCTCACAGCTTTTATTTCTCTTCCCCTCACATCCTCACCAGAGCTACGCTGCAATGTCAATGGATGAAATACAGTTGCATAACAGTTGTTCTTAATATCTTTTTTTTCCCCTAGGAGAATGAACTGACCTTTCATTTAGAGGTGCCTATCTTAGTTGCTGGTCTACTACCATTCTGTACTACAGATATATTTTTTTGCAAGTACTAATGATAACAAGTGACAACATTCAGCAGAAGGTCCCGGACATCAGGAGGCAATGAGCTGCAGAGGGAGAAACAGCTTGTGCCGCAGGTGGGCTTTGTGAGAGAAAAGCAGTGTCAGGAACAGAGCAGGAGCAGAGGGGATCTTTACGTGCAGTTGCATGGGAGATATATGTTAGACCTGTTTGTCAGCAGCTTGAGATGCCAGCTCAGGTCAGCATCAGGGCTGGGGGGGATCTCTGCTGGACAGAGGATTTGCTTCTACACTGTATTTCCTACAGTCTGATACTGTGTGCTAGGAAATTCACTGAAGGTAGGTTTGGTTTGAAATACTCAAAGTTCACTAAATGAATGCTGTGGCAACACTTGTGCTGTGAGTAATAGACGTGCCTTTTGACATCATTCAGTGACACTGCAGCCGTTCAATTCTCTTCTTTTCTTTTGCATTAAGGAGGGGAGATTTCAGTGCTGAGTGGATGAATGTGAACATTTCTCTGTCGTATACTTATTGATTTCCTGTTATAACTTGTAGCATAATAGTGATAATAGCTTGAGCACACTGTTTTTCTCAGCAATAAACCATGTGATAAATGACTGCTCCTTTTGTCTCTTAATTTGCCCTGTTGGCAGCCACATTAAGGCTTTTTGCATAGCACAGTGATAGTTTTATTACTTTATTCAATTAAAACAGCAGACAACCTGGATGAAGGATGGAGGTACAAATGTAGTTCACATCTGATGCCCAGAAAATCTGGTGTCCAGAACTGGATATTGATTCTTACACACACAGAATTAGCTTTTGGTCTGTGCTTGGTCATTCCAGCTCTTGTGAATACAGAGGAAACCCAGAAATTTAATTTAGACTGGGTAGGTAGCTTCAGGTTGTTTATGCCAGTTAGTACGCCCATTTCTCCTTGACTGCAAGGATTGCATTTGCATATACCCGATGTAATTTTGGACTACCTCGATTATGCATTACCACCAGCATAAGTATAGAGCTCAGAATAGGTGTGTAAACTTCCCCAAGGACCTGTATAAATGCTTTGGTAGTTCATCCTGAGCTTTATGCTGCTGCACTTGTACTGTTACAGCTATCCAATTTAGGTACTTTAAAGATAGTACAGTAGTTTCCACAAGCTGCCATTGTTGCAGCCCATGTTATAGTCATGACCACATTTTTCAGTCTCTGAAATGAGATCTGTCTGGAAGATACTGCATATGTAATACTTGATCTCTAGAAGTTTGTGACACCTGGCTTGTATCTATGTAAACTTAATATTGTGACTCTGAAGCTGAGTAGGATTGGCTGTGTCATCAATTATTCTATCTCACCCTCAAGGCTATACTGTGTTAATACGGTATTTTTATTTATCCAAGCAGCACCAGAGACACAACTATTACTGATGCATTAGAAACCACGGTAGCAACTGAGAATGGCCATGAAGGAACTGGGGCTTCTCCCCCTCAAAAAGATGGTGGGACTGATAGCCCAACTGAAGTGCATCTAGAGCAATGCACACAGCATGGGCAACAAACAGGCGGAGCTGGAAGCCATCGTGCAGCAGGAAAACGAGGCTATAGTTGCCATAACAGAAACATGATGAGATCCCTCACCCAACTAGGGTGCTGCAGTTGATGGCTACAAACTCTTTAGAAGGGACAGACAAGGAAGGAGAGGTGCTGAGATAGCCCTGTATGTTACGGAATGTTTTGATAGTCTAGAGGCTTAATTATGGTGATAACAGTGTTGATTGTTTATGGGTAGGTATCAGGGAGAAGGCCAATAAGGCAGATATCATGATGGGAGTCTGTTACAGACTGCCCAGCCAGGATGAAGAGGCAGAAGAAATATCTTAAAAGGAGTTAGAAGAAGTCTCACAGTTGCTAGCCCTTGTTCTCATGGGGAACTTCAATGTCCACTGGAATTAAAATACAGCAGAGAGGAAACACTCTAGGAGGTTACTCAGGTGTCTGTGAGAGAACTTCCTGGCATAGCTGCTGAGTGAGCCAGCTAGGGAAGAGGCCCTGGTGGACCTGTTGTTTGCAAACAGAGAAGGACTGGTGCATAATATGATGGTTGGAAGCTGTCTTGGCCATAGTAATCACAAGATAGTAGAATTTTTGATTCTTAGAGAAGGAAGGAAGGGGAGTCAGCAGAAGTGCCACCTTGGACTTCCAGAGGGCAGACTTTGGCATAATTACGAGACGAGTTGACGGAGTCGCTTGGGAGGCTGTCCTGAAGGGCAAAGGGGTCCAGGAAGGCTGGACATTCTTCAAGAAGGAAATCTTAGAAGCTCAGAAGCAGGCCATCCCCATGTGCTCACAAACAATCGTGCAGGGAAGAAGACTGGCTGGCTGAAGAAAGCTTTGGCTGGAACTCAGGGAAAAAAAGAGAGTTTATGACCTTGGGACCTCCTTGGCAATTCAGGAGGACTGCAAGGATGTTGTAAGGTTATGCAGAGAAAAAATGAGAATGGCCAAAGCCCAGCTAGAATTTAATCTGGCTACTGCCGTAGAAGAAAATAAAAAATGTCTCAATAAATACATTAGCAGCAAAAGGAGGGCTAAGGAGAATCTCCATCCTTTATTGGATGTGGAAGGAAACATAGCGACAAAGGATGAGGAAAAGCCTGGGGTTCTTAATGTCTTTGCCTCAGACTTGTAATAGTAAGACAGTACCCAGCCCCTTGACCTGGAAGACAGGGGCAGGGAGCAGAGTGAAGCCCCCATAATCCAGGGGGAAATGGTCAACCACCTGCTACGCC
>JAVJGJ010000014.1:15787752-15798470 GCA_035590215.1 Microhierax caerulescens | reverse complement strand
TGCACCTCAAATGCTGTGTTCAGTTTTGGGCCCCTCACTGCAAGACAGACGTAGAGGTGTTGGAGCTTGTCCAGGGAAGGGCAACGGAGCTGGTGAAGGGTCTGAAGCACTCATCTTATAAGGAGCGGCTGAGGGAACTTGGTGTGTTCAGCCTGGTGGAAAGGAGGATGAGGGGAAACTTTATCACTCTCTACAACTACCTGAAAAGAAGCTGTAGTGAGGTGGTGGTAGGTCTCCTTTCCCAGGTAGCAAGTGATAGGACAAGAGGAAACAGCCCCAGGTTGCACCAGGGAAGGTTTAGATTAGACATTAGGAAAAATTTCTTGACTGAAAGGGCTGTTGAGCAACAGGCTGCCCAAGGAAGTAGTTGAGTCACCATCCCTGGAGGTATTTAAAAGATCTGTAAATGTGGCATTTAGGGACATGGTTTAGAGGTGGACTTGGCAGTACTAAGTAAACTGCTGGATATGATTATCTTAAAGGTCTTTTCTGACCTGAACTATTTTATGATTCTATGATTTTATTCATGTTTGAAACATATATAACATTAACTAATTAGTTGACCTCAAACTGCTTGCAAGTTGGTGACTGCAGGAAGAGAACAGAAGCCAAATGCCTTGCCCAGGGCCATAAAGGTAGTCAGTGCCTAATACAAAGTAGTTCCTGGCTTTCCTGATGTAGTCTCTTGCATGCAGAGAGATTACTTGCAGTTGTGCAAAAACTGCAATAACACAAGTGTAGGACCAAAAACTATAAAACTCAGAGGAAATGGCGAGACTTGTTCTCTGCTACACTCTTCCAACTTTCAGTAATCAATACTACAGAGACTTCCTGAGCCGTATTTTGTGTCCAAAACATATTAGTCAGCTTGTGATGAACCCATCCTTTACAAATGTCTGATCCTGTTTTGAACTCATTTAAACTGTTAGCTTTTTCCATATCCTGTTACAATGAGCATCGTGAGGTAATTACATGCTATATAGAAACTATTTGATTTTGCTGTCTGTAAATGTGTTGCTGTATTCCACAATATCAATTTTCTTTTTGTGATGTGATTTCTGTCCCATCCCTGTGCAGAGGGTATCAGATGCCAGAGAGCAGGGCTCAGGGTGCCTCGCTGTGCTTGTGCACATGGTGACCATCCCTTCTGCTTCTTGAGAGCCAAACAGCACATGATTGGAGTGACTGGGCTCTCTACTTGAGAGTCCCTGCCTATAGGAAAATAAAGGAATATCCCTTTCATTTTAACCCAACCATTTTCTGGCCTGCTTTCTTTTGGCAGAAAAGCTATCAGTGGCACTTTTGATGACTTTCTGGAAAGAGGCTGTGTTTAGTGAAGTGTCTGACCTTCCCCACAACCTGTGTGTTAAAACATGCCATACCTTTTTCAGCCTAGGATCTGAAAAAGCACTGAATTCTTAAAATCATCAGTTATTTCAGTTAGTTTCAATCAACCCCCCTAAACCTACTTCTGCAAATTAAAAAAGAGAAAACTAAAGTCACATGTAAACTGTCTTTAATACACAACCACTTGCACTCTTTATGTTAAATAATGGTAGTACACAAGGTGAGGATTAGTATCCATTGAGATCTGAATGGTTTCTGTGGTTTCTCTTTAGTACCAGATTATGGGGTGGATGTGTGGGTGTGTGTGAGTCTGTGTGGTACTGTGTTTTAATGCTGGATCAGTTTCTTTCCCTTAACCTCCACAAGAGAAAGAAGCGGGGAAGAGGCTGCATTCTTTATTAAACTCACTGTGACTTTGGTGCATCCCATAGAGCTGATGCAGGTCCCTGTGTGCTAACAGGTCCCTCCAGCAAGAGAGGGACCTTGCAAGGGCAACAGCACCAACTCTGCAGGACAGTGTCTTCCCAGGTTTGCCAGCATTGCTCCAAATTGCTCAAGAGCACTAAAATTCAAGGTCTTTTCCTTGTTCATTTTTTAGGCAGAGTTCCTGTTTGTCTTAGGATGACATTTTTCCTGATTCCTCTGGATTTTTCATTGGAGACCTTCCCTCATGCCTTCCCACAGCAGCTATAGACAATAGCATGGCTATGCAGCTCAGCTGGTGCTTTTCAGGATAGATTTCCTTTTTCTCTTTTCCTTACAGAAATAGGAGGGGAAGTGGCAGGTGCTTCATCTTTTCATTGGTCTGGGCAGCTAGCCAGCTATTTGTGGAGAATTTTTCACCTTTTGAAAGGATCTAACAGTGGAGGGAAAAATGTCATTGTGAGACCTTTCAAGTGTTTTTGGACCACCATTGGGCTAACAGAGGAGGATCTGAAAAAAAATTACCTAGGCATAAAATGCCTGCTGAAAACTCACGTAACTTTTAATAGAAAATAAGGGGAAAATATGTGTCGTATTTGGAACATGCTTTACACTAAAAAGCTGCATACCTGTTGTATTTTATATGTGATAGGTCAAAATGCTAATAGGTTTAATACAGTCTAATAAATCCTGTGGCTTTTTAGAGTAATTCCTGTTGAACTCCTACCATTTCTATAAATCCTAGCTGTGGAATACCGTTCCGTAGGACTGCTCTGACTACAGCTTGGCTTTCTTTTACTGTTCTTTTATGGTGCACTGATTATCCATGGTGCTATCTCATGGCATCTCCCCCAGTAACTTTTTCCCTAGCCTAAAGACTAAATTCTGCCTTAAGATGATGATTCTTAATGAGGTAATTGATGATCTTGCTGTGGGATAGAGCTTGGCCTCAGGACATAATTGCTTTGTCAAGGTTCCAGCTGGGAGGAGCAGCTCTGGTGTTGGCAAGGGATGGCTCCACACCCACCAGAAATAGCAGCAAAGGGCCAGGAATGTTGTTTGTGTCTATAATGTGCTCAAGACACCCAGGGCCACCCTGGAAGAAGCAAACACGATAAACAAAGGAGCTAACTCCTGCTTTGCCTTGGGAAGCCAAGATGCTTCAGCAGCTTCTGTTTCCTCACTGAGGACCTGGGAATTAGTTAAGGTTACATGAGTTCAGACCTCATGCAACGTGTGGCTAGTGCTACAGCCATTGTGATGTTCAAGCTCACAGGAGCCGTGAGCGAGACTGTATTGGGTACCCTGTGGAGGCAGTGTAGGGAGGCAGGGAGGGGCTGTGACCGCCCAGGGTGCCCAGTGTTGGGGCTGTGACTGTCTCTACACTGGGAGCTGGGGTACGTGGTGAGCCACTCACCCTCCTCCTGACCACTGAAAGCAAGGTGGGCACCTGAGTGCATGGCGTGTATGGGCACCCCGCCACTCCAGTATCTCAGGAACAGCAAAGTCTCGCTATAGTGACGTGCTGTGGAGTAAAACATCGTTTTACTCTTTTGGGCATGAAACATTGAAGTACAGAAGGTTGTTTATGCAGGTAAGGCCCTAAATAATTTCCTTTTTATGCTAGTGGAAATAAAGCACACCAGCATTGTTTCAGCATTCGTGCCCCACCACTGACAGCAGTAACTCTTGCTGCTGTTTCCTTCCCTATGGTATGGAAAGGGGTCACGATTTTCTAATGCCAAACCATGCAATTCAGACAGACTTTCTGTCTGTCATAACAGCAGTCTTTTTCTTCTGTCTGAGCAATGATTGATATGACCAAACTTCATTTATATATTGAAATTTTTATGAGGTGGCATTTTTGAAGAAAACTGTTTAGAGTATCTCCAGACATTGAATTGCTGCAGCTGGTGGCCAGGCACTCCAGACAGGGAGTCTGCCAGCCCTTCATTTCCAGCACAACATTCAGAGAAAGCTGGTGCAGTGAGTCAAATGCGGCTCTGTTCAAGGAGATGCATCCAGGAGGCTGTTAGCTACATCGCAGCATTGAAAGCTTCCCCAGTGATGGTATTTTATCTCTCTTGTGCGGTAATACAGCAGAACTAAAAAATGACTGCTTAACTGAGTGTCAGGTGATTTTTTTCTTTTTTTTTTCTGCTGGATACAAATTAAGCAGCATAAATTTGTCTTCTCAGAGTAGTAAAGGCCCTGTGATATTTTAAATACACAGCTTGAAGAATTTTAACAGAAAGCAAATATTACAGTGAACAGATCTCTTCTTCACACTGACTTTCCTTATTTTGTTCTTTTTTTACCTAGATGGGGTGATTTTTTTCTTAGTTGTAGTGAGCATTTACAGATTTGATTCTGTGATTCTGAGAGCATGAAGCAATCTTGAATGCCTCCTCCTGCCTCCTTTTCCTGTTGATTTTAGTACTAGCTTTTCAGTCAACTTAATTTAAGTGTATGACATTTTCTGTAGTCAAGATGTGCCCCCAAACCTCAACTCAATTGCTTTTCTTGCATGGCTGCAGGGAAGGTAGGGAAACATAGCTCCCGTCAATTCAGAAAGAAAAATGCAGGTAGAAAGTCTGCTGGCCAGTGTACAGGTCATAGAAAGCCTGTGACTTTGCTGGAGTTCATGTTGGTGGCAAAGCAGGGCTTTGATGTCAGGAGTACTACACTCATGCATTGAGCACAAGATCTACACGGCTGACTCTTGGCTTATACTTCACAATAGCTAAACCTGCTCCTAGTGTATTTGCAGTGCAGAACTGTGGCCTCAGTCCCTTGCCAGGACTCTGTTGGTCAAATGCAGCTTGGTCTGTGGTCTCTGCATGTAGCAATCCCTGCTCGAGGACTAAGGAGAGAGGCTGTACGGTTGTGCTGCCATTCCCCTCTCTTCATATAAGGCACCTTCCTCAGCAGCAGTTTTGCTTTGTGAGCAAAGCCCTCCACTTTTACAAGCTGTTGAGTGGCAACTTGCAGTTAGCATCTCTTTTGCAACCCAGAAATACCAGGTTCACTCAAATCCTTGATCTATATGTTTTAATAAAACAGACAAGCAAAAAAGAATAATTCATCTTTCCCTACTTGTTGAAGTCACAACTCGCATAAGGACAAAACATCAGATTTACTGAAAAATGTTAAAAAGCAGCATTCCTAAAATGTCATTAAAGAGTCAGAACTACCTTATATATATGGAATACATTTTGCCATTTGATATTTTTTTCCTGCAAGTTTTGCCATTTAAGCACAAGTAATTAATTAAGCAAAAGAGCTTTGTAATTAATGACTTGTTCTGTTTATTTCTGATAACTGTATTCAAGGTTTTAGAACTTCAGTGCTCATCCTGTCACCCTGTGCTCACCCATTCACAAGATGAAATTAGAAAGCAAGCTGTCTCTGAAGCTTTTTGGTTTGTGGGTTTTCTTCCCTCAACTCTTAGTTGGTTTCAACTTGGAATAAATTATTCAGTGAACCAAAAATATTTAAATAAACTGTCAGGAAAGATACAGTATCTGTATTTGCAGAAGAGACTAGTGCTGTCAAAATCTGTTTTAGCTCTACTTATTCTAGGTGCTTAACCACTGTCTTCCATTTAACTTGTTACTAATAAACCACTTCAGGTGTTTGACTCATTTCAAAACTTTGACAACAAGCATGTACCTTTCAGTTATTCAGTGTAAGTAAAACTGTATTAATATTTTATGTCTTAATAGATATAATTGGTTTCAATTTGCCTTTAAATAGGTTTATTAGAGACAGATGCATTCAAATGCAATAGTATAATTTAAACAAATAGTGCTTAGATTCTGTTTGGTCTTTTCTTAATTGATTCTTATTCACCTGTAGTTGGCCAAGAGGCTTCCTGAGAACCAAGGTCTACCATTTCCTAGTTCTTAGGCTACAGACAGGCTGAAGCTTGTGCAAAGGCATGATATCCCTAAGTATCCATGTAGCTGACAGTGATTTATATTTTTTTTTAGTCAAGTATTTTTTATTTAGATCTAGTCTTCATTTGAGACTTCCCTAGTATGTGATTATGAGGGCAATAGATAGAAACTGTGTTCTTGGATGTCTGCTGTGTCTACACTACCATGTCCTGCAGTATTTGCAATATCCACAAGAAACTTCAGCCAACCTTTGAGGATTTAAAATTGTTCTGTTTCAGGGATTCTGTAGCAACTCCAGCTCACATTTCCGTATGGCGCATGAAAACTAATCTGAAACTGTATGTATTCTACAAAGCAGTCTGCAGGGTAGTGCTCATTCAAGGTAGCTTTTTAGCCTTTCTTCTTTGCTTGTGGGCAGGGAAAAGAGTTTCTCTCTCTTGTGGTCTACAGTCTGGATGTCCCCATGTCATCTGCCATTCCTTTCTCTTTTGTTTTGTACTCTGTGGCATTTTTTCTTCAGCAATACATTGCTGGGGATCCCAGATGTTCATCAGGAATGGTTGTGTTGTCAGAGTCCCTGTGAAACAGCTGAGCTGGGGAAACAATAGTTGAATAAATGTGATGGATTGAGCAAACATTTAATGAGGATCAAGGGAGTGGACAAGCGAGGCTATAAGGAGCTCCTGAAGTACTGCATTTGCCCTCTGGCTCTCATCTCCATCGCTTTGCTTGATACAAAAGAGCTGAAGCCAGCTGCCTTCTAGCCCTGAATGCAGCAAGTTACAGCAGCTGATTCTCATCCCTGACACAGTCTGCTTATGCTCTTCTGTCAGCAAAGGAGTGCCACAAACACGCTGGAGAGGGCAAGGAGAGAAGCCCCTGACACAGGAACGACACAGGCCAGGAATTCAGTAGCCTTGTCACATCCCCACCACAGGCCCCACCATGAAATTCAGCAGGTGAGGTCCCATTCGCTGCTACAGGAATTCCTGACCTCAGTTGAAGGCAGGGATTGCCCTGCACTGATGCAGACCATTTTTATTTTACCTTCATTTTGGAAGCTGTTTTGCATTTTGCAATTGTCTTGAACTTCTGTAGGGAAGAAGATACATGAAAAATGGCACAATAGTGGGAATTTATGTCATCCGACTTCGTTTATTTAAAAGCGAGTGCATCCCTGTCTAAGATACACAGGGGATGTACTCCTTTCCAGGGCAGCCTGTCTGCTGGCTACAGAAAATCCTTGAGGTGACAGAGATACCTCTGCTTTGGATCACTATACTTGGATGAACCCCAGCTTGGGTGAAGTAACATGTATTTATTTTCTGCTTCTTTGGAGGATAGAGAAGGGGCAATTCCCTGTGTGGGTTCAAGCTGCTACCGATCTTGTACTCAAAGTGGGAGGAGAGGGCAGGAGTGGTCTGTTCCCCTCTGGGGGAGTTTTGGGTCAGGAGTACTTGCATGACACAAACAAGTCAATTCAATCTTTCTGATCAGCAAGCATCAGCAACCAATTAAGTGTCAGCTTTGCCTTTTTTGTGGAATTTGTTACTTAGAAATCCTAGATCTTTTCAAGAGCTTGCATTCATCCCTATTGCTATGTTGATTTCATTGTGGCTTTTCTTGTTGAGAAACTTTATTGATGATCTTTCTGTTTCCAAACCTATGAGCCAACAGCAGCCAAAATATCTGTGTCAGATCTTGTCCAGCTGCAGAACTGCCAGCTTTCTCATTGCAGTTTCTCTGGAAGGTCCAACCCTTCCACCCCTGCCATACATCCTAGCTGTCATGCTTGCTGTTGAGGTCTCTTCAGGGGTGTGTGCCAGACCTGAACCTCACTGGGGCTGGCAGCTTCTCCTCTGACACATGGAGCCAATCTGCCTCCAGACTCAAGCCCAGTGAGTCCAAGAATGAGGAGAGCTCAGCTCAACGGCAGAGGGTGAATTTCCTTTGGCCTGAAGGAGGCTTTTGGGGATTATTTTATGAGCAGCGTACCTCTGCACATTTTGATCCCTGGATGATATCAGATAGCTGCACTGAGTGAACCTATAGAAGTGGCTAGCATTGTGAGAAGCCTGTTGAGAGCAAAACAGTATCGAGTTGTAATACTTTTCCAAAATGCGTTAGGCACAGATTTTATAAAGCTGCCTTGTCTGCTAAGGCAATATAAAAGATGAAAGTGAGGGTGACCACAAGGTCAGGCACGAAGTTGGAGGTTCACTCCAGCTGAGAGGCAGTAATTACACCCTGTCCATAGGCAGAAGGGACTGCCAGACCATTCAAAAGCTATATGAACAACCATGGCTTGTTCTCAGACGAGTATATGTTACGACTCATATTTATTTTTCATTACGTTCATGAAGTGAGAGATTCTTCACATCTTGGTGAATAGTTAGAGCAAATAGACTGTCTGGTTTTTCCTTTTGCTTAAATATATTAAGCTAAATGTGTATATATTCAGATATAAGAAAGTTGGCACTGGTGCAAGGCACTTTCCAGTTGCCTAATAACCTGATCATAGGGCTCTCGCAGCCTGAGACAGCTAGAATAGCTGTGCTAGTCTTATGGGCTAGTCTTTTGCATTTGGGGTCATGTAAGTGACCTGTATTCATATGAACAACTCCTACTGTAAGGGAGTGGCCTCACTGACGTCATGTGAATTAAGGTTATTTGGAGGAAACAACAGAGGATACTGCATGATTGTATTGGTGCCGCTGATGTCCATTACCTACAGTACCAAAATACTGGTGGTGGTAGCAGAGCCGATCAGGTGAGTCACAGTCTGTTCTTCAGAAATCTTTCACATTGGCAGTTGGGAGAGGGAAGAGATTGCAGGGAGGAGACACAGTAAAATGATTTTGGATAAGCAGGGAAGGGTGAAAGTCACTTGAGGTGTAAGGGTCACTTTTGATGACCATGCACACCCTTTTTATTTTCTGTTGTATCCAACCTCCCTCCATGACTTCCCTTAAGTAATTATGGAGTTGTTGCTGAACCATCTGTGTTTCTAAGAAATCAGAGCTGTAAATGCTCCAGTAGGGCTGGTCCATTCCCCATGAAAGGGTGGCCCAGTGGCTGTCCTGGGACTCCCACTGGCCAGGGCTGCTTGTGCTTTGGGGTTCCCTTGGGATGGGTGCCAGATCTCTCTCCTATGACCTAGATGGTCAGACTAGGATCCATTTGGCTCTGGAGATTTTACAATTAAGCATCTAACCTAGTGAAAGCTTTGGTAATCTTTCTTCACAGCTGGTGGAAAGAGCTACCCAACTTTGTAAGAATCGAGTCTTAGAGGTGGTATCTCTGTTAGGTGGTGTGAAACATCCATTAGGTATTTCTGGTGCTCACCCGTGACAGCAAGAGAAGCCTCAGCTTGATTTCACAGGGCTAAGGTTTGAGCACTGATTCTCTGGCAAGGGCATGAGTGTGGCTGTGTGGGTGGTGCAGAGCAATGATTTAGATACTTCCTTGCACAGAGAGAAAACAGAGCATAGTCATACTTAAGAGCTGCTGGTTCCAGAGATAGATAAACAGGTTTCCTTTGCATTTCATCAAGTGCTAACTGAACTAGTGTTGAATATATTCATTTTCTTTCCTTTATTTGAACCCTGGTAAGATTTTAATTGTTTAAGGAATTAAATGCTTAAATGGTTTTATTTGTAATTCAGTCTGTTCATAGGGATAGGGAGAGATGTTATCATTAAGTTTTGTTTGTTTCAATAATTTTTCTCCAATTTTTACATAGGAAATATTAATATGTAACTGCCTTACTATTTCTGTAGTAAAAGTTTAATGGTTTGCTGTGCTCAAGAAGGAACTGCACCTACCGTGCAAAATTGTTATTCTCAAGCAAAATCCCTGGGTACTTAGTATCTAATTTGTGGAATTTACACATTTAGAAGGAGGTTTATTTACATATTTTATAAAAAGAAACGTTTCCCACTTACTAGGAAAAATAACCTTAACTTGTTTTTATCATGAAAAAAAGAGGAGGTAAATATTGTAAATATACATTGATCTTCTTTTGAAGGCAAAGCTGTATTAGATATAGGGTAGTACAAATGAGCTCTTTTATTTGAGTCTGAAATTCTACAGCTGCATGTAAAAATGTGTGCTAGAACTGTGTCACAGCTGCAGGTGGAGGCGTCCCCCTGTGCCATGGTGGATGAATCTCCTCTCCGCCTGCCCCAGTGTGTCCCTTACCCCCGTAGATGTCATGCACTAATGCAGTAGATTTGCAAAAGCATTGTGATTGTACAAAAATTCTAAATGTTTGAAATATTTGAAATATCTGCCTTATATTATAGTGGAAATAACTTGTGTGTTGTAACTGAGACTGCCAGTGTCTCCTCTGCAAGAGTGTTCTGTTTTACATTCCCAAACACATGCCAGACTTCAACCACAATATGTTGTTATTTGATCCTTAACGTATAACCATGCAATTCAAATGTGTACTTTTTTTTTTTTTTTTTTTTTAAGTGAGCTAGCTTTTGCCATAGTTTTTGACACTTCAGGCAAAGCACCTGACTCATTCAGCATTTAGGCCGTAGACTGTAACTGAGGTGAGCCCTTTTTGTTCTCTCATAGTGTAGATTCAGTCATAAGGCAAAAGATGCCAGACATAGACTGGAAATTAAAATATGGTTCCATATTAATTTCCTGGGTTCTTCCTCCTTCCTCATCAGAAACTTCAGGAGGCTTGAATTCTTGACATGAGTTCTTCTTTCTTGTCTTAAACTGATAATTATGGGAGCATCAGACCAGTAGTAGTTATGTAATAATAGTTTGCTGTTAAGTCCTATGCAGATGGCAAATAAAACCTACAGGAGGTTTGAAGGTAGTAAATATTAGGTCTGAATAAGAAGAGTGGAAGAGTCAGATGGCTGCTTGGAAAACACATGGGCTGGATGGTTGGACTGCAGTCAATGACTTGATGTCCAAGTGGAGACCAGTGATGAATGGTGTTCCTCAGGGGTCAGTGTTAGGACTGTTTAACATCTTTTTTGGCGATGTGGACACTGGAACTGAACGCACCCTTAGCAAGTTTGCCAA
>JAVJGJ010000014.1:15756621-15787028 GCA_035590215.1 Microhierax caerulescens | reverse complement strand
AGAGCAGCTGTGGCTGCCCCATCCCTGGCAGTGCTCAAGGCCAGGCTGGATGGGGCTGGGAGCAACCTGGTCTAGTGAAAGATGTCCCTTACCATGGCCGGGAGGTAGAAATCTTTAAGGTCCCTTCCAACCAAACCATTCTATGATTCTGTCCTTCTAAATGAACATTTTAAACCCCTGCTTCCCCTACAATTTCCATTGCAATCCTTATTGATCAATTATCTTTACAATATTACTAATGACAGGTATTTTGGGGACTGTTGGAGGGTGGTCTTCTCTCATTAGTACGAAAGAATGCCATCTGATGTGGTAACATCCCTTTTGTAGCACAGACCTGAATCTTCTGTTGCAATAATACTCCTTTACAGGAGTTTTGTGAAGATACAGGTGTTAAAAGATGTTGCAATACTATGGTGGTGCTGGGCACAGGAGTACCATGGATATGTCCTTACAAAAATCTATGGGGACTGACATTTCAAGTCAGGGTGTTCTTGTTCAGTTATTGCTCTATATGGAGTGTGTTCCTGAACTTATAGGAATATAAAATGCATTAAATATATAATTTGATATTCAGCTTTTGGTGGATTTGAAGATGGTGGGATTTTGTCATTTGAAGAAGTTGAGTCTATCAGGGCTATACAGCAATTAGCTTGGAGGCAGTCATATCCCTGGGTTGGGATTTTCTCTCTTTTTTTTTTTCTTTTTTTTTCTTTTTTTTTTTTTCCCTCATTCTTAATTTACTAAAAGGGATTTTGTATAGATCAACTTACTCTGAAAGTTGTGATTTTTTTCTCAATATCCACAGGTCATTTTTTAAAAAGCCACTCTTATCCACCCACTAACATGTTTTCTTTCTTCTGGAGCAGGATGATTTTTGACTTCTCCATTAGTAATATGGGGCACTTCTGGTGTGAAGGCAGGGTGAGCCAAAATTCTGAGACCCTTAGACCCCTCACCCAGTCATTTAGAAAACCTCATTAGGGGTAAGTTTTTTAGGATTAAATTAATAGCAAATGTTATCCAGCTTGACTGGTAGAAAGCTTCAGTTGATGCAAGTATTTTCTGGCCTATACCTACTTTTTCCTGCCAAAATATCTGCTGAATCCACTAAATTAAGCTCTTTACCAGGTTTCCAGGTTTCCATGCTTTATTTGATGTCAGATCTTCCAAGTAAAAAGTGAAAATTATTTTCCAGTAGTTTTGTATAATGATCTAACTACAACAATCCTTAAAAATGAAGTGTTTGGTGTCAAGAGTAAATGTACATTTAAAGTTGAGATAATCTCAGTGTCTGACCTATGGTGTATTGTTACTGTGTAACAGAATGCATTGCAATAGGTTCAGACTGTGTTTATGCCATCAAAGTAACTTAACTGAAGCATTTATCTGCAAGGTTTTGGTGTGAACTAAGCAAATTACAGTAGAAGGTCATGACATTCAGAAGCTCTAGGTCAGGTTTCTGTTTGAAGCTTGAGAGCAGATGAAGCAGTTCAAGCAAGCAAAAGCATTCCTGTGTTGTAGTTTCTCACGTCATTGATCTTAGTTTAGTTGGTAATTGCTTTTAATGCACTGAAGACACCCTCATTTTTTTCTTCAGACTCACCTAATGTTCAGTATTACAGTTTTCATCACCCAAAATTTCACTGATATCCTTGTGGGACATTGTAGCTGAGCATCATATTGAACTAGTATATCATTCCTCATTGATATTTTTTAGAGGATGAAGGTGTTATGTGAAAGAAAATAATTCTGTTTTCTCCAATAATAATCACACAACATTTAGCAATTTTAAAAGTGTTCTCAAACCAATAGATATTGCAGCTTTTATTTCAAAAGCTTTTGCAATGTTAAAGGGACAATGCCAGCTTGAAGTTCATGCTACAGTAAGGTGGTTCACCTATTACTGCTGGTAGCAATGCACATTTTAATCCTTTAGGAATGAAGTTTGTAAGCTGGCTACATTCTGCAAATGTGCTGAGACTGAAAGGATCGAAGAGGAGGATCAGTCCCTGGTCACAGGACTGGTCTCTGGTTCCTGCACAGGAAAATAATACTGTTGTGCTTGTGTTCCTGATACAATAGAGAGAAGGTTAATAGGGTGCAAAATTTCTTAATAAGAAAAAATGAAAGCTGTTTTGCTGAAGTGTTTGAAACAAGTTGACATGAAAATGTACCCGAGTTTTAGTAGACCTCCTCAACTTCAAATACACTTACAAACAGACCTTCTAGTTTTTCTGTGGCAAGTGAGTACTTCTGGGTTCTGATTGGTATATTACATGACATGTCTGGAGGAGTTACAAGCTCTTGAAATGTGAATGGTTTAGTCTTTCTTAGGTGTGCATGTATTGAGGGTGGAGGTAATGAAATTGCACATTGACCTTTTGATATAGCAGCCCTAGCAATTGCTGCTATAATAATCATCCACCTTTCAATTCCATGGGAGAATGGAAATTACAATTCTACAGATTGCTTCTAATTTTATGCATGAGCTTGTTTAGAGCCATCTATCAATGAAGAGCATGTTGTCTCCTCATTGTGGCTTTTAAATAGCCTGTAGCATGCCCACTGCATTTGGTGGTGTATGATGCTGAATCTAGGCTGACCAGATCAAGCCATCATTGCCATATGCATCCTTGCATCATCCAGACTGAGTTGCTTTACTCCTCTACCCACAACAAAAGGTGGTGGTGAACTCTGCCGCTTTTCCCAGGGGGGATAAGTGATGGCCCTGCCCTGAGCACTGGCCAGGGACAGAGTGGGGCTGCCTTCTGTAAGGATTGTTCCTTACCACCCTCTTAAAAACACTGTGATGACCTGAAATTAATCAGCTGCTGATGATATGATGTGGCTTGTTGTTGCTCAAAGGCACGATGGTACCTTTAGGGGCAGAGGCGTCTTTGAGAACAGTTTCTGACTTGTCATGTGTTTGCTTGGTTTGGGTCCAGTTGGGTTTGGTTGATGAGTTTGTTCATTTGTGTTTTGCATTTGGAATAAAGAGAGAGTGTGTGCTGATGTTTATGGCAAGAGAAGTCAGTGTCCCTCTGTGACACTAATTCAAGAAATACTTTTTATCCACGTATCAGGTTCCATGTCTTGGCACCTTGCCTGAATCCACGAACTGCTTTCCTCCAGAGGCATATGACCTCAGTGAGCCAAAGCTGGGGCTTTTTGCCAGGTCCTTATTCAAGCAATAGTCCCACAGCCTTTCTGTGAATGTTTTGCTCAAGTGAGGTTGTACTAAACCAGCGTAACAGCTCTAGGAAGGATCAAAGTGCCAGTGGGCTAGCATGGGGGTCTGTGGGGCTAGAGGAGGGCTTGGGGTTGTGCTGTGACTGGGACTGCACTGTATGGAAACATGAAAGCAGACTCGTTAACATGATGGGATCGAGGTCAGGGAACAGAAAGCTGTGAGCAGATTTTGAGAGGGGCTAAAGAGGAGGTCAGAGAGTCAGCCACATGAGAGGACTTCTAGCAGAAGTTAGTGGTAGGACAGAAGAAAAGTAATGAAAATGTTGTAAGACTGAAGTTAACGGGCATGGTGCTGCATCATGCTTGAGGCATAGTGATGGTGACATTACCCTGTGCCTCACCTCAGAGGTCTGAATGCTTAGAGGCATTGAATTGTCTTTGTGCTCCTAGAATTGATTGCAGTGGATCCAGGAAATAGTGTGTTTGGAGGATATCTGGAGAAAGGTTGCATTGCTACCCATACATACACGTTGCCAGTTTAAATACAAGCAAAAGCAGTTAACCAATTTCTGCAAGTTATTATTTTAAATTTCAGGTTATTTTTCTGTCTTACCTTTCTGTATATCCACCTTAGGACTCCTGAATGCAAAAGAGCAGAATTGGTCTTTGTTTCCCTGGTATGTAGTGAGGTGTTTGTAACAAAGAGATGGGTGTTACTAAGAGGAATCCTGTGAAACAGCTCTTCCCACGCCCTAAAAATACCTAAAGCAAATTCACATCAAAAAGGAGGCTGAAAGCAATGTACAGGAATCAGAAGATATGAGTGAAATTTGGCTTCAGTGACATTAGTGGTAAAACTTGGATTACTATGGAGCCAGGGTTGCAGCTTTTAATTTCGTTTCCATCTGTTAGATGTACTGCCAGTTCCCCCCATGTAAGATGAACAGTGATGCTTTCCCATCACTGTACAGTGCTGCAGGGGTCACTGGAAGTAAAGTCCACAGTAAGTCCGGGTACTTACTTGGTTTACAAAGTATTGTTTTATTGCTGGCTTATCATGGGGTAGAAAGTGTGGGGAGGGTTCCCAGCTGTTTCCAGACACCTCCTGCATGGACTCTCCCCTTCCTGACAGCTGAGGCCACATCACCCTGTCTGCCATACCGGTTGCCTTGCCAAACAAGACAGATAGCCACAAAAAACCTCAATGTCTTTACTGTGTGGCCTTAATTCCCCATCTATCTAGCATCTTGCAGCTTTTAGAGATGAACAATTTCCCTGCGGGGTAGAAAATATTCCCTGGAGCTGTGGATCCTAGGGGATTAGGGGTGCTAATATGGGGCCACTAGCTGGAGAGGCTATTTGCATCTTAGGCAGAACTTTTTGTTTGTTATCAGAAATGCACAGGTTTTGAAATGTCTTTTCTGATATAGCTTCTCTTCATTTATATTGTTAAGTTACTGTCTCTTAAAGTTTTTCAAGCAGCTGTTTATCATTGTGGAAATATATCTTCAGTTGAGAAGAGCAGATGGGCACCTCACTCCAGACTCAGTGGGGAATTAGCTTTGTGAGTCTGTTTTATAAGCAAACTGGATTTAGGACCTGGAGTTTGCCTTTGTTTTGGAAGCAATATTATGCATTCAGTCAGAGTACTAACCTGTCAGTGAGTGGTAAGGCTAGCACAGTAGTTTCTATACATATATGCAGGGCATAGAACCTGTGCATCAAATACATTTTCCTGTGTTTGTCCCTGTCCAACACATTCTCTTTTGGGTCAGTCAAGTTACTAACTACATTTTAATATAAATTCTGATGCTTGTCTCTGCTGTCTAATACTGCATATGTCTATGCATATAGGCAAATTTGCATGTGTCTAGGAAAATTACATTACAATTTTGCATGGATAAAGAACATAGTAAAGCAAAATTCACCTGGGAAATTGACTTGAGAGGACAGGAGACAGCAAATAAAAGTTACTAACAGTGTATTGGTAGACAAAAAGGTAATGCCCTGCCTCCCTGTTTATAGGATTCTTCCTATTTACATGATTCAGTTAAAGCACTGATGGTACTTAAACACTGTCATATGTCAAAGAGTATGTAAGGAAGGAACATGCAGGTTTGGAAGAGGCTTGCCAGATTGGTAGCCCTGTCTGTGCAGTCTCCCTGCATGCGTGATTACACTGCAGGGTGGCTGCAGCTGTGCACACACCAGAGAAGCTGGGCATCATACCTGGGCAGGGAGGCAGTGTACTCACACCTGGAGGGGGAAGGTGGGGTTTAGGTAGTGTAGGACTGCAATATTGGAAACAAGGCATTTCATTGCTAATGCTGTTGAGGGATTAGTGGAGATGCAGCTGTGCAAAGTGAATTTGACTGCTGGATCCATTCTGAGTTACCTCAGAGAGGGCTTCTCCCATCCCTCCACCTTAAACACCACCAGCTCTTCTACCAGGATCTCTCTAACTTCACCCTCCCTACACAAGCACCTGCCTTCCTTGCCACTTCAGGGCAGCAGCACCTCACTCCCAGCTTTTTCCTCCCCAGGTAGGCTTCTCACACCACTGGCAACCAGAAATGATTCCTTCCCTTTCTCCCTCAGAAACAACAGCCTCTTCCCATCCGCTCCCTCAGAGCCAGACAGCAGAGCCCAGAGGCCTGTGAGGTGGAGCAGGAGGAGGCGTTTGGCTGCTTGGCCAGCCATTCTTTGTGCTGCCTGGGGAAAAGGCAGCAGGCTGAATGGAGGCACTGGGTTTGACTCAACATCTGCCAGTTAGGCCCTGCTGCTTTAGCGCATTCCGGCCCTGAACAGTGTAAAATGATATACCAGGAGTACAGATGTGGTTTGCTTGCTCGCACTTTGCTTCCCAACATTCTTGATCCATGCAACATGCACATCATTCTTTTGGTTTTTTTCCTTTGATTGAGAATGATGAATAAGGGATAAATGCTTTTCTGCCATGTAGGGCGTTGGGTCAGTTCTCTCTCAGCCAAAGAACAGAAGTTGTGGTACAACTTCCACGCAGTCAGAAATGTGAAGTGTTGCATGCCTGTAAGGGTATCTGCTGCACTGCTTGCTGAGACTGCTGTGTATATGCAAGCATATATGCATTTTTTGCTGTCGTGCTCTTAAAATGCCATGTATATTCATGCTGTAGGAAGCCAAGTACCAGGATACTAGGAAAAAGAGAGTCACAGAATCACAGAATAGTTGAGGTTAGAAGGCACCTCTGAAGATCATCTACTCCAAACTCCATGTTTAAATCAGGGTCAACTACAGCAGGTTGCCCGGGGCCATATCCAGTTGCATTTTGAGTATCTCTTAAAACTCAGGAATCTTGTGGGTAACCCTTTGCAGCATCTGGCCATCCCTAAGAGTAAAAAATGTTTTTTATGATGTTTAAATTAAAATCTATGTATTTCATTTTGTGCCCATTACTTCTTTTTCTTTAACTGTACACTACTGAGAAGACTTTGGCTCCATGTTCTTTTTACCCCCATCAAGTATTTATATACATTGATAAAATCCCCCAGAGCCTTCTCTTCTCCTGGATGAACAGTCCCAGCTCTCAGCCTTTCCTCATAGGACATATGCTTCAAAACCTTAACCATCTTTGTGGCCCCTTTGCTGGACTTACTCTAGTATGTCCATGCCTCCCTTGTACTAATGAGCCCAGAACTGGACAGCACTCCAGATGTGGCCTCATCAGAGCTGAGCAGAGGGTAAGGATCACCTCCCTCCACCTGTTAGCAATGCTCTGCCTAATGCAACCCAGGAGGCTGTTGGCTGCCTTTGCCACAGGGGCATATTGCTGGCTTATGTTCAACTTGGTGTTCACCAAGACCCCGAGGTCCTTCTCTGCAGAGCTGTTTTCCAGCTGTTTGATCCCAGCCTGTTCTGGGACTTGGGACTTGGTTTTATTCCTTCCCAAGTGCAGGACTTGTCATTTCCTTTAGCTGAACTTCATGAGGTCCTTGTCAGCCTGCTTCTCCATCCTCTTGAGTTCCCTCTGAATGGCAGCGCATCCATCTGGTGTATCAGCCACTCCTGCCAATTTTGTATCATCCGCGAACTTGCTGAGGGTGTACTCTGTCCCATCATCCAGGTAATTAGTGAGGGCGGTAAACAGTATTTAGTAGGCCTCAGTACCAACTTAAGGGATGCACCACTAATAACTGGCCTTCCAGCTGGTTTTCATGCCACTGACCACAACCCTGTGAGCCTGACAGTTTTCAGTCCAATTCACCGTCCAGTTATCTTGTCCGTACTTCATGAGTTTGTCAGTACAAAATGCAGTGAATACCTCAGTTGTTTCTGTGTCATTTGTCAGCTGGTCCCCATTCCCATTCAGCAGCAGGCTTGCATTTTCCCCAGTCTTCCTTTCGCTAAGGTTCTATTCATGGAACCTCTCATTGTTGCCTGTCACATCCCTTACCAGATTAAACTCCAGATGGGCTTTGGTTTTCCCAGCCCCTTCCCTGCATGCTCAGACTGTTTCTACATTTCCCGTGTCGCAGCTTCCATCTCTTGTACACTTCCTTTTGTGTTTGAGTTCGGTCAGCAGGTCCTTATTCATCCATGAAGGCTACATGCCACCTGTGCTTGACTTCCTGCTCTTAGGGATGGGCTAATCTTGAGCTTGGAGGAGGTGATCCTTGAAAACCAACCAGCTCTTGGACTCCTCTTAGCTCAGGGATGGTATCCCATGCAGTTCTTCCATGCAGATCTTCAAACAGGCTAAAGTCTCTTCTCCTGATGACCAGGGCTGTGATCCTTATGTCTGCCTTGTTCTATCCTCTCAGGAACCTGACCTCCACCATTTCATGGTCCTGCAGCCAAGGCTGCCCCCAGCCTTCACATCCCTGATCAGTCCTTTCTTGTTGATGAATATCAGATCCAGCAAAGCTGGTCATAACTGGAAAACTCTCAAACAAAGGAGTTTTAAAGCTTACCTGTGAATAGGGCTGGTGTTAACTTTTATTTGTTGGTTTTTTTTTCTTTCTTGAATGAAAGTTCACATCACCATTCCCTGTAAGTCTGGGTCCAGGTGGTTTGAAGTACGACCTGCTCTGCTTTCGGAGATGCCATTGCATGAACACTCCCCTGATCCACTAAGTAGTATGCTATAATTCTGTGCAGTAGCACCTACAGTAGCAAAGCCACAGTATAGTTACTCCTAGCCAAAATTTTTCACATCATTTGGAGAAAATATGGCTTTGAATGTGGAGTGTGCAAGCACCATTCTTTCTAAAAAGCCTTTTTAAAGATACACCAAAATTAAGGACATAATGAAAATAATATTCTTGTTCTCTCACATTGCAGGGAGGTTAGGTTGCTTTTTTTTACTTTTCTGCATGCTTGTGACATTGATCTTATTCTGGCCTGTTACCTGTACCAGTATGGGCATAGGTCTTCCTGAAACTTGGCATTGGGAAGAGACATCAGTTCAGAACTGCCTGAAGTCTCACATGTAATACTGCTTTTACCAGGTTTAGTTCCACTTTGTTTCCTAGAGCTGCATTCTTTCCCACGGATGAGCCAGTGTTTGGCTCTTAGCTTTTTCAGAAAGTGATGGTGGTGATATAATCAGTTCTTTGCTGCCAGTGTGTCAATTCTCAGTTGGCTAGTGCTGCAATAGATTAAAAACTTAAGTGGGTGGAAAAACAGCTTTAATTAATTAAGATGGCTCATAATTATATCTAATGTTACTGTTCTCTGAGGACATAGATCGTCACTGATGAATATGCTGCATTAGTTTGAAAAAGACTAATTTCTCCAAAAGTGAAAGATAATTTTATATAAAAAAGTTAACCAGTAACAGCCTATTTAGATATTTCCATATGTATCTTTTATTGCAAGTGGATGCTGTTATCGTGGTTCATAAATGACGGGTTACAGTAAGTAACACAATTCTGCCTTTCTCTGCATCTGTCTGAACTCAGGGACCTCAGTTGAGTGGCCTTGGTGAAACTGGGGACAATATTTGCCCCAGGATATGTTCAGGTAAGTAATTTTTTTATTGATAAGAAGCTGTGCAGACCATAGTATGACGCTACATGTTCATGTTATTCAATATCATCCCTTTCCCCCAGAGCATTTTTATGACTATCCAAGCTGTTGATCACAGTCCTTTTACATGTTCGAATTAACTTTCTGTCTCTAGAGGCTACAGAAACTGAAAATCTGATATCTGTTAGAAAATTAAGTTCCAGCATTCATCTTTAGTATCTCTTTCTAGATCTGTGGCACTCCCTCTGGTGAGTACTTGCCAGGAATGCTTTTCATGGGTATTTATAGCAGTATTTCTTTTGTAAACTAGGTCTTTTTTGATAGACTTTGGCTTTTGGGCTTGTTTTTATTTCATATCTCTATTTAGGTTGTATGAGACCTCTGACATGCAGTAATCCACTGGAATGAGAGAAGAGGGGTCAGTTTACTATGGGTTTACACAATTTTCGAGCTTTATGCAAGTTTTGGGGTGTAACTCAACTTTTTCACTATCATTATTGCTCAAATATTCCAGATATTTTATAATATATTCTAGTAATTCATATTCATATAATTATATTCATAATATATTTATCATATGAGTTATCTTGCCAAGGAAACTGTCTGGGTGAAAATGAAGTTAAGTGTGTGAAATATTGAAAATGCATTGATAGGAGTGTTTCTGTAAGCTGTGTATAGAGGAGGAGAGGGAACTGATTGATGGCTCGACCTGTCAATGTACATTTCCTTGCATGAAGATTTCTGATTCAGAATTTTGGGTTGCTCTAATAATAGTTTAAGTTAACCAAGGCTGACCAGTAAGAGAGTTCAAAGTTTGTTTTGTAAGTCATTTTGTCCTTTTGCTGATCTGTCTGTTGCTGTTGTGTACATGATGCTTGATGTGACTTTTCAAATGTGGGCAATTTCCCAGCACTAATTACTTGGAAATGTCCTTATATTGAAGAAATATATAGGAATGTTAGATGGTGCTTGTGTATCATACCTGATCACCCCTGTGCATCCATCATACTAACCAGGACTATATCCCTTTCTCACCCAAAAGCAAGTATATGCTCTCTTGCTTTCCTGTGAGGAAACTTCAGCAAGTGTGTAAGAGTCCATTACACAACTGCAAGTTTAGCTTCTTCCAGAGTCCTAAGCTTTAGTCAAAGTACTGACTTTCCCAAATCACTGGCATTTGTCATACATTTTTGTGCAGTTTTAAGCTCTGGGAAGTGTCTCGTAGCTGATAGCCTCATCCCATTCATTTTGCTCATTTTTATTTTTCACTCCTTGACCTCAATTTCAGCAGATCTAAGCCAAAAAGATTGTTTTACATGGTAGTTTGGTAATTAACACTACTTAATAATCACTGAATAACTGAGGGGATGAAGGTGGTGAGCCTGTTTTTGTTTTCTTCCTTCAGCTGATTCGTGTTGGTTTTCATCCCTCTTCTCTTCCTCTATTTCATTATCCTCACTTCTTCATTTCTGAGCTTGTGATGCTTACAACAAATGTGAAAAAAGAGGGCTCCGCATTGCAAATGCTGCTGAGATTGTGGCTCTCTTAGAAGTACCTGTAGTAACTTTCAAGCAGCTGCAGTATTCAGCGTGCTATGCTGTGCTCTGCGTTACGATAGCTACCCAGCTATCAGTAGTGAGATAGCGAAGTTAACAACAGCTTGAGTATGTTCCCTTGAGCTCTAGCAACCGGAGCGTTGACTGTGAATAAGTACTCTGGTTACACGGTGAGTAAGTATTCTATAGACTATATGAAGTATACCCAACAAGGTAATGGAAAATGGAAAAGGAAGATGGCTTTTCTTTGTTTGCAGGTATTCGGTTTGACTGCAAGGAATGAAAAAGGTAAGGAAAATTATGGGAGAGAAGGTCAGGACACCCTCATGATAAGGATCACAGTGTTTGTTTCCTCTTGTGATAGGGCAACATTAAAATTCTGATCATCACAGCAGCACGCGTGGCATCGGTGCCTTCCAGGAGCAAGCAAATACAATTCAACAGTGGATCATGCTGTTGGGAAGGAAGGGGGAGTCCACACTAAACCCTGTGCAGGGTTTCTGCACTGACTTAGGGTTCCAGAATAGTGTATTGTCTCACAATTATTTCCTTTAGAGTTGATCCAGTGAACTTTCCTCCACTTCTGCTATCCCACATCTGGTTTTTTAGACAGCTGTAACTAGTTTAGAGTCATCATCATAAAAAAAGAAACCTTTTTTTCTTTCAAAGCATTCTGTAGTTTGGCAGGGAATGAAATGGCCACTTCAGCCACTGGTGACAGAAAAATCTGCCTTTAATTGACAGAAACAGCTTTCTCCAGACTCTTGTTTAGGCACACTATCTGAGGATACGTATGCCCTGCAATACCCTGGGGGCTAGCTTGTAGCATAGAAATACAGTTTAATCTTTTATACTTTTGTAGTTGTCTTTGCTGCATTTCTCTATGAAATTTTCTCCCTCTTCTGCTGTAACACTTCAAGTTCATGCATTGCTATGCTGCAATGGTGTATTGCAATTTATTTCTCTCCTTTATCTTTTGCAATAAAGCGCTTAAGTTTTTTTTTAAATCATTTGAGTTTCTCTGCTAGTATTTTTTCCAGGATCCTTGTCTCCTATTTTGAACATAAACTCTGTGGAACAGGGTGCTTTTACAACCCAGGAAATTCCAGAGACTCAATCTGACCTGCAGCAACTTCAGGACTACTGAAATAACTTTGGAGAGCAAAATGTTATTTGATGAACTAAACATCAGCAGTACAGCCTCTGAATGCTCTCTTCCTACTTTTAAACCAATGAAGAAAACAGGCAAAATGCTTTTCACCATTTTTGTCAAGCATCGTGAAATATTTTCCAAATCTCTAGTGCCTTCTGAAGCTGCAGACTCAGCCTCTAGTAGGAGAGAATGTAGAGCTGCCTCTGGGTGGTGGGGATGGCAAATTTCTGCAGCAATCTTCCTCTACAGATGTTCTTCCTCCCTCAGTTTTCCACAAATTCATGTCAAACCATTCAGCATGGAATTTACAAGCCATGAAACTGTGTTATTCAGTTATGAAGTAACAACCTCATCACTATGACTTCAGCAAGGGCTCATAAAAGCCAGCATCAGATTTATAAGCAGAGGAATTGCCAGCTATGTCTAAC
This sequence comes from Microhierax caerulescens, assembly GCA_035590215.1. NCBI lineage: Eukaryota > Metazoa > Chordata > Aves > Falconiformes > Falconidae > Microhierax > Microhierax caerulescens. Next base: position 15,774,696 of record JAVJGJ010000014.1, on the reverse strand, counting down.
ATATGGTTCACAGTGACAGTTTTGCTGGTTTCTGTCGCTTGATAAGGTAAAACTCTGGTTAGGTATGCTGTGGAGAGTCTTTCTTTGTAAATGGGTTAAAAACAAAGTCAGGCATTTCATATGGAGCACTTTGCCTGGGGAGATGGTATTGCCCCCTTGGATGTGGTTTTCTACATTGCAAATGAACTTTCAGGTTCTTTTTCCCGAAAGTAGGTGTGATACAGAAAGCTGCTGTTCTTCTGTGTGATGGTTTGGTCACTGTCCTATGGATAGTTTAGCAATTTTCTCCTCTTTGATGCTCCTTCAGCATCAAAGTGGTACGTTCACCCTGTGGGTAAAGTAGAGGACTAGGGGCTTGGCTGGCCTGCCTTTGGAAGGGCCAGAGGCACACTTCGCTTTTCGGGTAACTGTTACCTATTTTTTGAAAGGCAGAGGCCACATTTTCCTTTATCTGTTTCTTCAGGAGCTCAGTAAATCTACATGATCTTTCAAAACTAGTTGCCAGTGGCTCAGAAAGTTCATTTATTCCTTTCTCACTCGAGGCTGCATTTCATAGCATGTATTAGTGGCCTGCAAAATATTAATGAAGATATCAAGCAGTTTTTTTCCCTGCAGGAGTATAAAAAGGGTGAAAGACACTGAGATCCCATATATCACCCACATATATCTATATATCTATATCTATATCTGTATCTATATCTGGAGAGTAATCACACTGATTATTTTGAATATTTTAGGAACTGTTCTGAGGCAAAAAAATGTTACTGTAGTCTGGAGCCTGTTATTATGAACAAGCTGTAACAGGGATGTTGAGAGGTCTTTCACATTACTGCAGAACAGCTGTTGCCCATTAACCATGCCAGGACCCTCTAATATTGCAGAAGGTTTTAAAAGACATTTAAAGATCATTTAGAAGGCGTTGAAAGTCACCTGCATGACCCTGCAGATCTTGCTAGGTCCATGGCTGCCTGCTTGGATACTTCTGTTTTACAAATTAGCCTCATCCTGTTTCAGTAGTCATGAAATTATGATGTTTGTAATTTAAAACATTGAGACTTCATGTTAATATTGGCATAATTCCTATTCTTTTGTCTGGCTACATGAAATCCCGTAGCTCATGGAAAAGTGGGATGTGGTCTCATTTTTTGCTCAAGCGGTGATCCGTTGACATGAGTCAGCAACAGTTGAAGAGAGGCTGTTCTGTTTCTGCTTCTGTTTGCAGTGATTGCCCAGCCATTTCTTCTCTATCATTTGCAATTATTTGTCTCAAAATTAAGGAAATACAAAGATGCCTGTTCTGGTTTTGTAATGTTATTCAAAGTCTGATTCCACACTGTTATGAAAGTCATATAATCCTGAGCATAACCATCATACAACACAAGTTTACAAATGAGAGTATTTCCAAGAAGAACAATCATAATGAACTTACCGAAGTTAATAGTTCCTGACATTAATATTTGCCTGAAGTTCAGAGTGACATGACTCTGGTTTGAGTGAGGGACATTTTGTGTTTTGTCAGATGCCTGGTGTGGCATGGGCACATCAGTGCTGCCAGCGTGTGTGTACTGCAAATCATTTAATTCTGAGGTTGCACTGAGCATTGCAGTGTGGGAGTGATGCTGAATTATGTTTCAAAATGAAACAAGATGTGGAACGAACATAAAAGGGGGAGTGGAAGCAACTCTTCAGCAGGCAGCTTCAGGGGCGGGAGCTGTGAAACAAGGACAGGGCAGTGCTCTGTACTTCTCAGGAGGGTTGTGAACATTACCCATGCCCCCTTGGAAGGGGTCTGAGTACTTTGTTCTCTTGATGGATGCCAGGAAAAAAGGGCCTAACAGTCTCTTTTGCTAATTGCTTCTAACTTTTCCTCCAAGGAATGCCATTTGAGTGGCAATGTCAAAAAGACTTTAACATATAAAAAATTAGGGTATTAAAAAAAAAAAAAAAGAAATAACTGTATGAAAACATATTAAGATGGTGACGCATTAAAAAATATTTTAAGTTGCCAACACTTCTTACTAATGCAGCATGAAAATGTGGTGATATTTGAAGCAGCTAAAACATTACTTTTATCCTTATGAGTACCTCATAAGTGCTGTGATAGCTCTAGAAACGGGAAGATGTTGCTGAACATGTGAGGAGAAATGGTTAGCTTTCATTGCACGTTGTAACTTTGCAATTTTTATTTAAGGTAACAAAAGTCTTTTGCAGCCCTATTAGGCAGTATTATCCTTTGCACGTTGTAACTTTGCAATTTTTATTTAAGAAAGGTAACAAAAGTCTTTTGCAGCCCTATTAGGCAGTATTATCCTTTGGAGGTTCCAGATTACTCTAGTAGTCTGCATGGGCTTTGTGATTATTACTCATTGATTAGGATTAACTGGGACTATACAATTCTGTAGATACCATCGCACTCCAGTTTGTGGCAGGTACACAGAGTGCATTTGCAAGGCTGGGAGCTAAAGCTTTTTGCCCTTTGTACAAATTGATGAATGCAGCATGAGCATGGACCCTGCTGCGCTTGAGTACAATAAAGGATAATGATGCATGCTATAAAAAACTGAAATTAATTAAGCACAGACTTCTGTGTCTGCTGCAGCAGACTGCTGTGGGCTTGGGCGTGCCCTCTCCTGCGGGATGCGTATGATCTTCCTGAGCCACACCAGCATCAGTGGGACTGCAGAGAAGCCTGCAGGCACTACCAGCAGACCTCTTCAACTCTCCAAGACAATTGGCAGAACCCTGGGAACTAGGAGCTCACATCCCCTTTTCCCCCATCCAAAATTCCAGGTAGATGTTGAGCACATAACTCACTGAATTTAAGCAGTTGGCTTCATCATTAATTTTTTAAAATGTTTACTGCATTTGTTTATTTTTTTTTTAGCCTCTCAAAGCATTTCTCTAAAAGATGGTATAAGTTTTCTATTGCTTTTATCATGGCCTTCATTTCAAATAAGACAATTCCTACTTATTTATTTCTGTAAAAATTGCTCAGAAGTCAGTTTTATGCTGGCACATCAGAAAATGAGACCAGTTGTACTTCAGAACAACACTTCAAAGATTTTATTGATTTTTGGTTTTTTCAGAGGAATGTTTCATCAAGGGCTTTCAAGTGAAGTTCTTTCTTCAACACTTCTTGTGATATATCATGCTTTAAAAAGGCAAAATGTTGTCTTCTTAAATGATTGACCACCTAGGGCAAAGGCATCAGTGACTCAGGAGTTTCAAAAACATAGAGTAAGTTGAGACTGAAGTGTATTAGTAATGCAGATTGTTCTGCTTATAGCCTTTAGAAGTATATCTTTGCAGGAAGAAAAATATGAAGGCAGTTTTCAGTTAAAGATATCTTCTCTGAGAGTATCTGTGTTCACCTCTTTTCTCTGTGTGGATGTGCGCACACTTTAATCATTTTCTATCAGAGAAAACTGAGTGTTGTAATGTGATGAGCATTTCACGTGGGTCTTATTTTTTAAAAACAAAGATCAGGCAAAGTATTTTGTGAGATTATATTAATTACACCTGAAAAAATAATGTATATGTTTTGTGTAAGATTACACTCATGAGTCTGTGGAAATGCTCTCAAAGTCGTATGTGTTTATGGATAGAGAGAAGGGTGAAAGGGAGCAAGGAGGGTTGAGGGGAAAAAACAGTCTACTGTGAGATATGAGATAAGGGCTTTATTGTGCATCTTCAGGGTCTGACTGTATTACTGGAGATGAACCATGACATAGTTCTGCACTTTTTCTGGAGGAGTGCTGATAAAACCTTGTCACACCAAAGCAGAGAGGTCCACGATAGAGATGGATCAGGGAAGCTCCCTGAGAAACATTTATAGTGCTCTTAAAAAAAAATCTATAGGATTATTAATCATATCCATCTGCCTTTAAAGCTAGACTTGATTAACTACCATGGCCTGGAATTTATCCTTTTAATCCCGTGCCTGGAGTGAGAGCTCACGGGCTGACCACCATGCCCCTGGGCAGGAGTGGTGGCAGCTGCTGTTCAGCACACTCCAGGGCTCCGGGGCTGGCCTGGCTCACCACCGAGCTTGTGGTGAGACGTGTTTTGGGAGGAAGGATCAGATCAGCTCAGTCCCATTCCCAGTCCTATCAAGCATATAGGAATAATATCTCTTCCGAAGACTTAATTAATTTCCTCTTTTTTTTTTTTTCCTTTTTTTTTCTTTCTTTTTTTCTCTTTTTCTTTTTTTTAGATTAATGACTGTGCTACACTGACAGCTTGGGATGAGTTTTTCCAAGATGGGTATCTTCCCTAAGCCATGTTCTTTTAATTATTTTCTTTGTGAAAATGGTGACCAGAAAATTTCAGGCATTTCTGGGAATAAAACAGGGGAAGAAAATGTTTGTTTTCTGATCTTGATAAATGTGGTGACTTTTTTTATTTTTTTTCAGTAGCTATAATTCCTCTATATTTTGATGGAGACTTGAAATTTGTCGGGGGATGTTTGGTGCTGGGGTTGAGGGGCTGAAATTCTGATAAGAAGGTGCTTTTTGATGTGCCCCTCTTGCACTTGTCTGAGAGAGAAGCTGTGTGTTTGTCCATGTTCAGTGGATGCTCCCTGATCTCCTGCAAGTGCTGCCACACAGCACCTCCTGGTTGAGGCTGAAGAAGACTCCCTGCAGTGGCACCAGGGCTTCCATGGGGAACACAGGGCTGCACATGCTTCCCATAATATCCCTGCTGACTCAGTGGTGTAGGGGATCACCGATTTGTGTAAGAGAGACACCAAATTGACCAGCGCACCTGATAGGAATGGACTGCTCAGAAGGAAGCCCTACACTCTACCCCTCCATCTCAAAGCAGTGCATGATGTGGAGCCTTGCATCGGGGTACACTGCCTCAGGCATGTGAACTGGAGCGTGCACCCATGCATCGCTGGCTGCTACAGCCTTTGGGGTCTCTGGTTCACTCCTCTCAGGTTCCTGACTCATGAGTCATAGTACTCAGAATAACCAAAACTGGTGGCGTGAAGTTGGAAATCACACTCCTGTGGTTAAACCCTGCCAGCAGTGGCCATTAACAGCGAGGGTCCTCTTTTTGTGTACCCCCCATTTAGGTTTGTTTCTGAGCTGTGTAAGTGCCTAGTGATTTTATCTACAGCTGGATGTTTGAGGGCGAGATAACTGATACACACCTCTGGAGAGATTTTAAATGAACTAGGCACTTTGTCTCATGAAATTGAAATGTATGCAGATGGCATTTTTTCTTACATAAAGGATGATCACGTGACGGTGCCTGGCAGTCGCATTTATCCTTATTAAAAAAGGGACAAAGGGGCAAGCTTGGTTGTGGTCCCACAGCAGCACCAAATGGTTATAGAGGGGAAAAAACATAAATCAAGTCCTACTGTGTTTAACCTCTTTGTTCCTCTTAATCTATACTAGCTTGGGAAGGGTTTGGGTGAGGAACAAGGAGACAGAAATACCTGCAAAATTCATGCTTGTTCTAAAAGGTGAGAAGCAAGCAGTCAAACCTTCGGGTTTTTGAAAAGGAGGCAGAAACAATGCATTCCTACAAAATCGGGTGGAGTTGTCAGTGTTGTCATGTTGCAGCCTGTAACAGCTGATGTCCAGCTTGTGGGAGGCACATGAGCGCTGTGTCTCTGATTTTGAGTGAGCTGACAGGAAGAAAAAAGATGAAATGTGCAGGCTTGTCCATAAGAAAAAGGATAGTAAATCTTTTTTTTTTTTTAATTCCCACCCCACCCCCCTGCCCCAGTTGGGAGGAAACAAAGTACTCCCGAGCCAATTTAGCTCTCTGCCTCTCACTAAAATGTAATACAAACTGCTTCAAGCCATGTATGAGAGCCCCCGTTACTCCAGTGAGGGCAGCGTATTGACAGCAAAGCAGGCAGACCAGGAGGCTGATCCATTTTTCCTTAGATCCAACTTCCTATAGTTACAGAGGTGATGTTAAAATGCCAGTAGCTGGTTGAAACTTGTAGCAGTGGTCCCCGAGATCCTCAGCCCTCTTGATGAGACCAGATGCTGTCACAGTCTTGGTCAGATCTTGGTTGCCAGCTGTGGCAAGGGGGAATGAAATTAGGAAATTCCTGCAGGTTGTTAGACCATGGCCAGGTGTGAGCAGGTCCTCGGTGGACCAGGGTGTGTGGTCCCCAAAGTCTCCAGACAGGAGCTGGAGAAATGAACAGCCCCAAGACCTCACTTGCTGCCTCCTACTCCAAGGTGGGTATTACCATACCAAATGATGGACATCCAAAAATGAGACAATTCAGCAGTTCCTGCCAGCAGATAAACATCTTAATTCCGAATCCACTGAATGCAGATGGAGCCTGTGTGACAGGTTTAGTAAGATGCCTTATTTTCAGGCAGCTGAAAATCAAAGACATGACCCTCTTCAGCATGTTTACATCACATTCCCTGAAGAAAAAACAGTCTTATCCTCTGCAATCAATACAGTTGGGTGTCTTCTTTGTCCTGAGTCCTGTGTGAATGAAAAAGCAGAGGAGGTTATCCTGACAAGATGACATCCAACACATGCAATGGCAGGCTAAATTTACAGACTGTTGAGAGCAGCCCTGTGGAGAAGGACATGGACGTAGTGATGGATGAAAAACTGGACGTGAACCAACAATGTGTGCTCACAGTCCAGAAGTCAACTGTATCCCAGGCTGCATCAAAAGAAGTGTGACCAGCAGGCTGAGGGAGGTGATTCTGCCCCTCTACTCCACTCTTGTGAGACCCCACCTGGAGTACTGCATTCAGCTCTGGGGTCCCCAGTAGAAGAAAGAAAAAAAGGAAAAAAAAATAAAAAGAAAGGAAAAAACCCCCACAACTGTTGGAGAAGGTTCAGAGGAGGGCCACAGAAATGGTCATGGGGCTGGAGCACCTCTCTTATGAGAAAAGGCTGAGAGAGTTGGGGTTGTTCAACCTGAAGAAGAGAAGACTCTGGGGAGACCTCATTGTGGCCTTTCAATGTATAAAGGAGGCTTACAAAAAAGATGGAGAGAGTCTTTTTAACGGGGCTGGTAGTAACAGGTCAAGGGGTAATGGTTTTAAATGGAAGGAGGGGAGGTTCAGATTGGATGTAAGGAAGAAATTTCCTACAATGAGGGTGTTAAGACACTGGGATGGGCTGCCCAGAGAAGTTGTGGATGCCCCGTCATTGGAAATGTTGAAAGTCAGGTTGGATGGTGCTTTGAGCACCCTGATCTAATGAGATATGTCACTGCCAATGGCAGGGGGGTTGGACTAGATGATCTTTAAAGGTCTCTTCCAGTTCAAACCACTGTGTGATTCTGTGATTCTAAAAAAAGTTAACATAATAACCAGCAGCTGAACTGATTTGGCCATTGTAAAATTTCCAGAGGTATGTTATGCAGGAGGGAGTGAAGAAGCATGAATGAGTTCCTCAGGGGCTGATGGGAAGATGCATCTTTGAAAGTTAGGTAGCAGACTAACTATGGTGGTCGTGGACTGCAGATCATAGGTCATAATTTACCACTATAGTCATCAGCAGTTTGATACCACATAAGAAGTTATGAGTGAACCGTAATAAATCATACAGGCTTTGAAAGTCCTTATATTTGATATGACAGAGCAGAGCGGGTCAGTAAGTGACACATAGGTCAAAGGCATGGAAATGGTGTCTGCAGGAGGTTCCAGGGTGGATATGAATGGTACACAGGTCCACATAATAGGTAGAGGTGACAGCTTAGGCTGCATTTCAGCTGTAAGATGGCTGTAAAAGTCTGTATCCTATTATACAGAGAGAATTGATACAGCTTGTGAATGGCATAACAAACACAGCAACCGGAGTGAGAAAACACCGCCGATACGATAGGCCAGAAATATGGTAACGGGACCCTAGTAAATGAGATGGAAGGGACTACCATTTCTTTTTCTCCATATCAATACATCCTTTGTCATAGATACCTGAGCTCACTGGATACAGTGAAGCCCAGCATTTGTCAGCTATTAATTGAAATTGTCTCAGGTCTGGAGTATTCAGCAAAGCTTTGATGCCTCACTGCAAGGTAATGACAGTTTCTTAATGGCTGCCATTGGGTTGCATGAAAAAGTATGCAGAGAAGTATGTGGGCATTGTGTCAAGGTCAGGTTTGCTGATTTACTCCATTTTCTTCCTGTTTAGTACTGCAGAATATCAATATTTTCAGTCCTCAGAAATGTGACACTTGTACAAGGTTTGTGGCGGTCACGTTGATGAGGAGCTTGGCACACTGTTGGCCCTGCAACTTATTCTTGAACAAGGGAAAGCAGGCAAACAAGGAATTTCAGGCTCTCGCCCCTGAAAGCCATGAGCATGGCCTTTTAAAATAAACGATTGTCATATGTTTGGTTTTAAGGCACCTCTAAAGGACTTACATGAGTAATAAAATTTGAAGTTAATTTTATTAGAGTTCTACCTTTGGATCAGAGCAAGGCTTCTGTAAAGGTCATATTTGTTCCTGAAATCGAAAACTGAATCCCCTTCTATGGCATATTTCTTACCATGGAAAATCTTTTTCTTGTGCTGTAACTCTGCATAACTTTTCAAAAGCTACTCTTTTTTTCTTGACTACAGTGTATCAGAGCTGCCTGACCTGCAGCCAACATACCGCTCAGTTCCACTGGAGTCTTGTTTGCTTTGTGTGTGTGTGGACCTGGGTGTGCAGGACTGTATACTTCCACCAAGACAGCTTTGTCAGATTAGCGTCCTGACCTGGGCTCTGGACCTTAGGACCCAGAGCAAACCAGATGAGTTGTGAGTGGCACGGTGCCTTTGTCCCTTGGCCCATTACAGGGCTGGCAGAACTACACACAGCCCTTGCCCAGGGCACAAGTTTCAATTACAACATAGCCCTTTATTTTTAACAACCAAATGCACACAACACGCTTGTTAGAAAACAGAGGTAATACAGTGACGCTTGTCTTCTTCCAGGCATTTAGGTCCGTATGTAACTTCAGAGATGTGAGGATTTGCACCAAGTGCTGTTGAGGAACTTCAGATCCCTTCTGCAAATGGCAGGAACTCCCTTCACCTCAGCGTCTGCCTGAGGGTAGATGAAGCCCTATGCATAGCTGCCTCTCAAGGTCAAAAATGCTGCTTATCGAATACAAATTTAGGACAATATTGATTTAAAATAAAAATATCTTCTATGCTATATTCCTGAATAAGTGTGATCTGAATGTCTCAGAATCTCAAAGAGTAGCTGCTAGGTCCCATAGCAGTTTTCTCTGACTCACATTATGAAGCCAAAGTGCTGCTGCAACTGAAACATCCTGCAAGGTTCCTGGAATTCTTCTTTTATACAGTGACAGAAAACTACCTCCTCTATTTTTGAACTGTACATATCCCTTTTCTGAATTGGCAATTGGCAATATTTGCTTTATTTATTTCAAATGGAGGGTTTGGAAAAAAACAACTAAACAAACAAAAAAAACCAAAAAAGCTTCCTCCCCATATAGTAATGGGCATCTTTTATTGCATATGTGCTCCTACTGCTGCTGTTTAAAGATGTTTTCTAGATTGCACAAACCTTTACGGTATTGCCACCAAAACTGGTACCTAGATTATACATTCTAACCCTCCTTTCTTTACCTAATACTGCAATTGCCTTGTTACGTTAAGCTGACCCTTCCATTTTTCTAAATCTACGTTCCATGTGAAGGGTACATTAAAACTGCCTGTGACAGAAAGGTTATACAACATTGTGATAGCTACTGGTTCTTTCATACATGTCAACCTTTTCCTTTGACTGAATGAGCTTTGACAAACATGCTCCTTCCAATGCTTAGGATTCAGAGTGGAATAAATTGATATAATTGTTTATCTGGTTTTCTGCTTTTTCAGTATGTCTGTACTTTCAAAGCAGGGTGTGGGAAATGTGGGTGGGATCCATAAACGTGACAAATAATGGTCATCTTATCTGTCAAACACATAAATGTGCTGTCACCCTGGATTAAGCTGAAAGAAAGATGTTGACCACTTTGCTAGATACTAATTTCTGGGAAAAGGCAGGGTTAGAAATTAATGCAGCTGAAAACTCTATTCTCTGCAGCCCTTTCCATTCATAATTTTGCTTATTTCAAAGATTGCTAGTTTAAACATCATGTACAGTCCCTGAGATCTGGTGACATCCTGTTCGGCCAGCAAGAGCTACTAGTTCTTCTCAGAGTGCAGATTTGACAGAGCACTTGAAGAATTAAATTCATGCCTGAATTTAGTAGAGAAAGAACGCCATTACTTTTTTGATGGCATTTTAATTAGTTTTGCTCATTATCCCTAGAGGCATCTAAAAGAAATCTGATTCATTAACAGATACTCTATATTGCTGCTCAAGTCAAGCTAGGGAATACCTCTGTGGTTAGTTATTAATATTTCCCTGTAAGTATCCAAAGTGTCATACCTCTTTCCCATACATAAGTATTGGTTACCACAAATATATCTGTATATGCACATGCATATATACTTACAAACATGTTATCGTTTATCTCCTGATTTCTGATCCTCACATTTAAGGTTTAGAAAAAGCAATTTTGGTGGCATCTGGTTCCCACAGATCTCGATCCCTCCTTAGGGACTCAGAATGTCCTCGGGAAATGCTCACCCTGAGCTTTTGCCATGGCTGAAGGTCACGTGCTTGCTGTTCATGTTAGGTTTTTGTACCCATTCTGCCACTGTATTACTGCATGATCTTGGAACAGGTTAGTTAAATTCTGCAGCCATAATGTCTCTGGGACCTGTTTGCCGGAGCAATCTATGGGGTGCTGCAAAATAGCGTGGGGTGAAGTTTGTAAGGAGAAAGGCAGAGATAACAGAGTTCCTCAGTATAATTCAGCTAAGAAGTTGAGCAAGCAAGCGAGAGACAGTAGGAAACCAATCTTCATTTGTTCTGCTATTCACAGAACCGTTGTTTCTAACCTAATACATTTTGGCTTTGGGCTATAGCCTGTATCCTGCTGCAAGTTATAATGGATGTTCATGATGCTCCCTTCTGGCTTTATCATCTGTGAACTGTTTGTCTGACAAAAATTTATTTGTTGATTCTTGGATACATATCAAGATCTATCCCTTGTCCTCATTTTTCTTTTTTATTCTTTTTTTTTTTTTAATGATACTGTGAGTATGACCTGTTGATCATGGATTTAGGCAATGATTTGGGTTTGGTGTGATTAGGTTATTGCTTAGTTTCTGTATTAGGTAGCTAACTGCTGCCTGTTATCTCGAAACTGCTCTGAAAACATCTCTTCAGTGACTTTCTGAATAAGGGTAGTCCTGCGTCCCCTCGAGACCTGTCTACATATTACTGTAGTGTGCATTAGCAGCTTTAAGAACAGCTAAGAGACATAAACAGTAGCTCATTTTCTCTCCATCCATTTTACAGTTTCCTTTTCACAGTAGTACTCACCAGCTTTTCCATCAGTGATGCATATAAAACACAGGTAAACAACTTAATACTGCTCTAGGTTTTGTTTACTACTAGATTGTTCTCCACAGAAACCATTTGTTTTTGGAAAATTGTTTATCTTAGTACTCCGTAAAGTTGGTTAATTGTCACAGAAATAATTTTTAATCACAATTGTTAACTTTTATTTCTGTAAATTTGGTGTTGTGCAAAGGCTTTGCTGAAGCAAACCGTGTAAGGGAGTGCATTGGGTTTGGATCTTGAGATCTTGGATCCCCAGTCTCTTATTCTAATATAATTGCAATATCCAGGTGTAGAAAAGGTCATTAAAAATGTTGCAGAAGAGCATGACTGTTATCAGAAAAATGCTATGAATCATTTGAATCCAGTCACAGAATGCAAATACATGTTAAGACAATGCTACACATGCATTTTTCACATTTTGGTCATGGACTTAGGAAGACCAAAATACCGTTGCCTATGGTTTTTTCCTATCAGGAACGAAGTATTGTATAAAACATTGCATCCTGAGTAGTGAGTCCTTGCTCTTAGATTGTGCATAATGCTTACACAGCATGAGTAATTTTTGATAATGAGTTCTGTCCTCTGGTTCTCTTTTTTTTGTGTCTTTGCCTGTATTTTATATATGGGTTTTTTTAAAAAGAAAACAGGAGAAGTTTTTAAAGAGGCATTTCAGAGATTAAGATAGGTTTTTAGCAACCACCTTCTAGTGGTAAACCCTCCATAAAGATGGAAAATAAGGTGAAATACAACTGATCAATAATTGATGCTGGAGTTGTTTGCTCCTTTATGGGTTTGATGAAAATGTCTATTGAAAACACTATTGAAAATTGTTATAAATAACAATTGAATCTTTATGTTCAAGTTTAGATGCAACTTTATAAGAAAAGCTTTATCATTTTTTCTCCCTCCCTTTCTCCACTACTTTTGCACTAATTTTGCCATAAACACAGCCCCACTTTTCAACCTTTTTCCCTCAAAGGAATCAAAGTTAAAAGTCTATTGCATCCGTACTATTGCCACTGCTGGAATTTTTTTTATTTTTTTTATTTTTTTTCATTTTAAGCATGTGCTGCTACCTGTGAATGGACACCGATTATGGAACAATAGTAAGATAATGCAGAGAAATCTTCAGTCTGTCTGTGTATTGAAAATACTAGCTTTCTTCTACCATTAAAGATTAATAGTTTTATTGGGATGTGTTCTACTCCTTTGATGTTTAAATATTAGATGCTACAGGTCTTTCAGACAACATTAAACAGAACTGATATTTCATTTCAAATCTTGGTGGTTGGCAAAATTCTCTCACTAATATGTACGCAGCTGAAGGGATTTTGTGCACCTTTGCCTATTTCTCACACTAAAACACTGGGTCCAGAGAACATGAGGTCTATATTGTTTGCATTTAAATGTCCTTCATGGACAAGGTTTTGGTTTGGGTTTTTTTGTTTGGGTTTTTTTTTCCATTTGGTTGGGGGTTTTTATATTGTTTTTTGGTTCTATCAAAACCCCAAGGGATGTTTTGCACTGACTTCAGTAGCATTTGAACTGGGCACCTAAGACTCTCAAAAACACAGTTACTTTGCCAAGAAGTTGCTTTCCTTGATCTGTGTGGCCAAACATTGATTATGCTCCCTCATGTGCTCTGAATGCAATTTGAAATTAATGTCTGCTTTTATTAGACAGCAGCTTTTAAGGCAGGGAACAGTGTCGTGGTTTCCTAAGCATCTTTACTGAATACCAGCATCACAGCTGCTAGAAGAGCTTTGCAATCTATGTGTGCTAATTATGGCTAAAAAGTGCTCAGAATAAAGTAGGTATGATTCTATTTATAAATTTCTTTTAAAAATGGGGTCCAGCCCTGACATCTAATTTGCATGCAGGAAGGAAGCCCCATTGTTTAAACCCGGACTGTTTTGGCACTTCTTGATTTTCCTCAAGGTGTTCATTTGGAGGAGACCAGCTTTGGTCCCAGTAGTCTGGAAAGTGTATTTCATCTGACCTTCCTGCTCTGCCAAGTCCCTCATAAGAAGCAGTGAAGCCTCAAAACATCCACTTCTAAACCTCACCGACGGGACTTAGAGAAGAGAGGACTGATGAAAATACTTTGTGCCCAAAGGCATTTTGATTTTTTAAGCCAATTCAGCTACTCTAATGAAAAAAATTTTACCTTTTCAAACTTCCTTTTCTACCCTCAGATCACATAGCATTTTTCTACTGGCAGACACTAGACATATAATCAGTAATGAACGTGAATGTGCAGTGATTGTTGCTTTTTACATTGGCTTTTTTTTTCTGCTATCACTTACTATTGTTGCAGTTGTCTGGGGTTTGTGCTTCTTCTCCAGTTCTTTTCCTGTCCTGCCTGTTGTCATCACAGCAGCTTTTGCAGAAGGGTTTTGCATAACCATATGGTGCCTAGCTCAGGAAACGCCTTGAATCCTGAGGACTACAAGTTGCTGCCATAATACATTTTAAGAGCAACAGACGTTATAAAGAGACATCTCATCACTGAAGGTGTCCCCAGGCAGCTGTGGCGTGCTCCTTTGCCAACCCTGGAGGAAGACTTCCAAGAAGCTGTGGGCACATATGCCCTAGAGTGTACACAGCGTAGCAGAAACCAGCACCAGGGTTGTTTTTTTCTGAGCATTGTGCATCTGTGGTTAAGTTAGGTGTAAAAACCTTGTGTAGACCTTTATGTGTTTGTGACCAATGATATACAAACAGTCTGGTGGTTTTCTTTGTGTGTCTGTAGAAGGAGGGGAGGGGAGGAAAGGATGGCTCGCGCAGCAGATGATGTGATTGATCAACATGTTAACTAGTGTAGCAAAATCCCATCTGTTTATATGGTTTATATCTTTCCCAACCATGAAGTAGGGATGGGGAGAAAAGAAGCACAGACATAAAATCCAGCATGAATGAAAACTTGGAGCCCAGTCCTGTTACTGATGGAATTAATGCAGCTTCAAGGAGAATAAGATCACGTCCTAAATGAGAGGATACATGAACATCCACAAATACCATCCTCCCCTAATTCTGCTTGGCAAGAACAGTGGGGGCTTTTCTCTCCAGATTTCTATTTTTCACTTGGAATGTGCTTTAGCCCCTGGGTGTCTTCTGTAATAATCCATTCCCTTTTTAATGACAAGTAGGATCTAGAATAAAGGATATTAAAACAAGGGTGTCTTTCATGATAACTAATTGCAACTTGATTGTGGTTTGAGTTTTTTCAGTTTCTGTGTGCTTGATTTCTTTTATTCATGCTGGCAATGGCAGTGAGGGGGATAAAAAAACATATTGAGATCCAGGCCTATTCTGATAATTGTATTACTTCCTGAAAATACAAAGACACTTTCAAAATACTTGTCGTGAGCAGATTCTCTGCAGTAACAGCACCCTGTGTGCCTCACTTCTTTCAGTAGTTTTTACGAAAAAGGTAGCTGAAGTAGCTTCAATTCTGAATGAAGCAATGTTTATGGTTTCTTTAATCACTATTTACTTTCAGGAAGAGAGCTTTTTCAAGTAATGGGAGTAAAACATATTCTTCTATCAGTCTAAACGTTAAGAAAGCTATGTAGAAAACTACTATAATGTAATCATAGACGTACTCATTTAGGAGGGAAAAAAAAAATCACCAGAGGCATGCATGCAGAAATGTCTTAGCTGTGTATGCAGATTTTAAAAAAATGGCTGTGAATATGTAATCCCTCGTGCACAGAAATTCAGACTATCAACATTTTGTCTTCTATCAAAGTATGCAGTGCTCCATGGCATGCCTGATGAAAAGCTGTTGAAATCTGCCAGAAAATACCTATTAACTCTCGCAGGCAGAGATACAGGAGTAATTTGTGCCCAGTCAGTCTGTTTGGGACCTCCTGGATGTGGGCTGTGGCCGAACACGGAGGGTAAAGCCCTGTGGAGGGTGTGGTGCTCCCAGACACCTAAGAAGAGAAGCAAAGGTCTTACAGAGTGTGCTGGTAGACTTCAGAAGTGCAATTCTGCCAGAATTGCAGTACAGATAGGATGCCCAAGCGGTATTTTTGGATCCAGCCACAATTTGGCATACAAAGAATGAGTACTAACAAATGTATTGATTCTCCTGATGAAGCAATCCAGTGTCCAGTCCCTCTGAACTGTAAAATTTTCCTGAATCCCAAGATAATTTAGATTCCCTTGGTGATACCTATTCAGTATGTAGCCTCCTAGGACTGCAGTCTGTTTCCCGTATTTGTCAACACCTGCCATAACAGAGCCTTGGTCTCAGTCTGCTGGAAGTTACATTGTATTAACAATATTCCTGCTACTACAATGATGCTAATAATTTATAGCTCTAACATGTCTCTTGTCTTTTCCAGCAGCCAGGAAAACTCCCTTCTCTTACCTGCCACTGTTGAATTTGGGGAGTAATACTACCCTTAATGTCCTTCCACTAACTGTAGATATTTACGGTGACGTCAAATGCTTTGACAGTCTTTGCCTCTTGCTCCTTCAGTTTCTGAGAGAAGATACAGTCTACAGGCTTCCTCATAATCAGCTGTGCATTATGTTCTAATAGAAAGTAATTCTCTGCAAATTTTTTTCCTCTTTAATAGTTGGTCCAGCTTCTGAGTTCTTGTCTTTTTGGGGTTGAAGAAAATGAAACCCTACATCTGTGCTGTACATTCTCAACTAAGAAAATAAATCCCCAATATTTAAATTTCTCTTTTCATTGTTTATCTTATTTCAAGCCTGCAGTTGGCTTGACTTTTTGTTCCTTAATATTCCTTTTGACAAAGTGTTGTTGCCAATGTGCTTTTTTGAAACTAGCTTATCCAAACTTTCTTTTTTTTTTTTTTTTTTTTTTGAGCAGACTCCTTCTGCCCTTGGATTTCTTGACTAATTGTTATACCACAAAAAGACTGATAATTCTCCATCTTGACATAAACAGCAACCTGTATTTGCAGAATGTGAAGAACTCAGCACATATATAATTGATTCATAGGCTTTTAATGACTAGCTGGCATTTCTTTCAGGACTTGCTTCTCAAAATTAGTCTTTTTATGGCCATATAGAAATTTTTCAGATGATTCAAGGAGGGGAGAAAAAAACCCAACACAACAATGTCAAATACCATGCCCAGGAATCCACTTGGCAATATTTTAGGTGAATTTTGAATCAAGGGCATGCAACTATCTATGTGTTTATGTAAGTTGCACAATGTTAAAGGGATGACATTATTTTTAAGAATTCAAAAATGATATAACATCTGAGTAATTTTACAAATGGTAAATTATGCATTTTAATATCAAACTCTTACTTTAATATCTGTGTTCTACCTCTGTGTGCACTAGTGCAAATTTTGTTCAAAGACATGACCAGGAAAGGAAAAAACACAACAGGAATTTCCTTGTCTGTGTGAAGGCACTGATCATTGCATTCTGGTAAAGGGCTCAGAATTTTTTTTTTTTGCTCTCTGGTAATGGCAGGGAGCTCCAGAGGTCTTGCTCCTGCCAGCTGGATAGCAGCTGGCTTCACTCGCTGTTCAGCCCCAGCTCCAGGACCATAAACCAGACCAGCTCCATTACAGTCATCTGAACAATACTGATTTGCACCGGTTGATGAGATGATGCTCTAAAGTCATATGAGAGTCCCCAGTGCATGTGGGTGAGACTTTGAAGGGTGCCTTACTGACACCAGGAAACTAAAAATGTGAAAAACAATGAACGAAATTCAGAAATTTGGCTGAATTCAGCCATTATTTTTATGTCCCAAAGATAACTCAGAAATGACAAAAAACCCCAATAATTTAATAATGTTTTCCTTTGGATCAAACAGCTCATCTCATATTGATACAAATAATATTCTTCTCCCCAACTCAACCTGTGAATGAAAATCATCCATGATTTCTTCAACTTAATTGATAAGTCAGAGAGGCCAGGACCAGTAAAAATACCTAATGCAGTGGATATACTGGACTCAGGTAAAATTGAACTAAATCAGCTCATAGTGATTTCAGGAAAAATTCAAGGAGTGCTTTGAATACTGGTCCTGCTCCTTCTCAGATTCTGCATCCTGCTCTTAGAGTTTTCTCTTCCCCTTTCCATGTGTTGCCCTGGTCAGATCTCAGCTGGTGTAAGTAGCTGTGATCACTGTAAGGATGCTGCTGATTTACACAAGGGAGTGATCTGATTGCAGGTTGTCTTACTGCTTTATGAAAATGGCTTTGGTGAGTGAGCTTCATCTGTAAATGTCTGATCTGAGTCTATTAGCATCCTAATATGCCTCAGACAAGTGTTTTTAAAGGTGTTTTCATTTTTTTTCTTAGGAGAATTTTATGTTTATTCTTTCTTTATTACTTCAATGCTGCACTGAAGAAACAAATTGTCCATTGAGATGGGTTTAGTGGAGCATTTGTTTCTTTCTTGAAAGAATGGTTCTCTGCATCCATTAAAAAGTAGGAACAAAACAGAAAGGCAATTTATTTAAAGCTTTATGTATGAAATAACCAAGTAAATGTGTATATGGATAGACTTGAATTGGCAGATGGGGGATTACCAGTCCCCTAATTAAAGTGAATGAATCAGGAAGACTCACGGCCTTTACCTTGCAGCTGTGTATCAGACCAACCCTTGTCAGGCCAGACATGCAGGTCTGATGGGATTTCAGGTTTTCCTCTGGCTTTTGGG
>JAVJGJ010000014.1:15705058-15756521 GCA_035590215.1 Microhierax caerulescens | reverse complement strand
TTTTCCTCTTGCTTTTGGGGAATGAAAACACCTTCTGCCAGTACATGACAGCACTGTCCCTGCTGCAGCTGGGCAGGGACAGAAGGAGGGAGGACTGCCACGTTCTTCCCAAATATTTGCTGCACAAATCTTAGTGTTTGCTCATGTCAGTGTGGATTTGAAAAGTACGTACAGACCTGTAATTCAGAGAGGGAGCGTGGAAGCAGTCAGCCTGTGCCATAGCACGACCATCCTACCCGTAGCCCGTGATGCCCTTGGGGAGCGCAGTGAGGGCAATGGTTCCGAAATGATGCCCCATGTCACGTGCGCTGTAAGGGCAAGGACTGGGTTGGCAAATGTGGTGTGTGGGAAGGAGGTGGGGTGAAATGCCTTGATGTGATTTCCCCAGTGCTCCTACAGCTTTCCTGAGTTGGTGTTGGCTCCCCTGCCCTACCGCCCTAGCCAAGTCCAGCATCTCACCCATCCTTGCAGCTGCCCAGCTTCAGCTGTGAGCAGAGAAGACAAATGGCTGAGTATGGAGCAAATCGGTGTTCATAGCAGCTCCTGAGGTTTACTGTGTAGGAAGTTTGTTTTAGTAACAAATCAGAAGTGAAGGTCTGAGAAAGATGGAGGTGTTGCGAGACAAAGAGCACCCTGAGAATGCAAAAAAAAACCCCAAACATTTTAAATCAAATAAATCAATACAGAGGCCAGCAACTGGTAGGCAAGCAGTGCTACTTATGCTACTTACACTACTCACAACTGATTTTAGTAACATACAGTGCAGCTGTTCTTTCACAAAGATGTCAGTTATTCAGTTATAGTTTATACTAGCAGATATTTAAGGTCATAGTTGTGGTATCTTCTCAATTACAACCTAAGTTATAAAAAAACCTAGAACATTTCACTCTAGGGAACCCAAAAATGGTTGTTGTCATTCCATCTTACTGAATACTCTTGAGTGCCTGCTGTAAAGTAGGACTTCTGAAGTCTTTAAATCAAAAAAGGTTTAAATGTTATCCTTTGATGGACTATTCTACCATGGTTTCCGTGGAAAACATTGAGATAAACTCAGCAGGAGTGACTGAGGTGTGTTGGAAGTGTAAACGGGGGGCGGGGGGGGAAAAGGTCCCTGGAATTCTTTCCAGGAAATAGAAACCAGAAAAATACAGTTTTCACACCAAATTTCTCCTTAATCCTGTTTTCATATCTGTTCTGCCAAGCTAATGATTTTTCTTTTTTTTCTTATGTCAAACACGTGAACTTTGTTTGTCTGCTTTTGGACAAGGGTTCAAACTGGCAAGAGTGAAATGACTCGTAACTTATTTTCTGAGCTTTAAATACAATGAAGGAACATTTATCATTCCTCATTTTTTCCCTAGAAACAGACCAAAGCATTGTTTTAGGCAGTACTGTCATTAATTTCTTTTTCTTTTCTTGGTGTCATAACTGGTAACATCTAGCTACAGGTTGCTGAAGCTAATAAAAAAAACCTTGATACCATATATTCTGTTCTTTTTATGACTAGAAGTAGACTGATGCTAATCCTTTTGTCTTACTGGACTGTCATCCTACATGCCATGAAAATATGCAAAGCTAACTGAGGAAAAGTCACTTGTCTGGATAGTCCAAAGAGTGCCAAGGCAGCCTTCTGCATTTCAAGCATCAGTATGGAAAAAAGTTTTCCTAGGAAATGGTGCAGTATGTCCCTATCTCTGTTTAATATTTCTGAAACAGGGTGTTCACAGAATGAAATTATGTGAGAGTACTGTGTTTATTGGACTTTCTCACCCTTTTTATCTCAGTCACATAATGCTCTTATTGGGCTCCTCTCCAGCCAAACAGCTGCTCAGAGCTGTGTTAAACTATCAACAAGCAGCTGTACCTTTCTGCTGGACAGGACCTCAGCATGCGACGTTCATCGAGATGTGCAACATCAATACCAGCACAGAGCTGGGGTGAGACAGAGGTGAAATAGTCCCCTTTGACTTGCCAGCCAGTGCAGATGGCGGGTAGACCTTCTCACCCTAGGGCTACCCACAGGCTGCAAGCCTTGGTGGCCTGGTGTTGGTCTCCACATGCTGGGTCCTGCATGCTCCCAAGGGACCTGCTCTGGTCACACCCAAGCCAGGCATCCAAGTCCCATCTGGTGTCCAGCTACATGCATACCGCTGTTGTGTGCTTTTTCTGCTGATTTGTTAAACTGTCTCGGTTAAGAGGAGTAAGGCACCCCGAGATTTCTCTCTTAAATCCTCTGCCCTGACATCTACAGGCATTCCTCCACAGCTTTAGACTTCCAGCAAGGTAGGGGCAAACTGAGTTTGGCTGGTTCACCATGTTTCTCTGCAAGCTTTAAGGTGAGGAGGTGCTGATGGTGTGTGCTGGTTAGTGTTACATCGTCTCACATGCCTTCTCAAAGCTGGAGGAGTGAAATGTGCTGCTTCGTGTTCCTGCTGGTGAGATCTGCAGCCAAAGGTGGCTGAATTTATCATTGCAACTGCTCGATTCTTCTGTCAAACGTTTTACTGAATCCACAGTCAAAGGACAACACTGAAGTTTGGCTTTGCCTGCAGTGTGATTACGCAGGGGATTCCAGTTTTCTGTTTAAAAGTGAGAGTTCATTGAAGGCCCATGAAAGTGAAGGATTATTTAATTACTTCTTGATTTGCCAACAGTATACTCAGCTCTGTTCAGAACATAAAGATACATTATGCCTGATCCCCATGGAGTCTTAGCAGAATCCTGAATATCATTTCCTCCAGACAGTTTTCAGTGTTTTTTCATCTGCTTATGCAGCATCCATCGTGGCTCTAACTTAACAAACCTAAGAGTAGGGAAACTTATTACAAAAGGTCTGGGAACATGTGCAGTAGAAAGCCCCAGTCCTCCTCTGATCACATTTTCCAAATGGACAGAAAACCTTCCTTTCAGGAAGAAAACTTCCATGCACATCTTCATTTTATTGTGACCTTATTTGCCAGAAAAGGAGAACGTAACCTAGTGATTTTTATTTTTATTTTTAAATTCTTCTTCTTTGTATTTTTCCCATCCCATTTAGGGAGCTTCTGGGTAAAGAATAAAACCTGGTTTTCTAGGGGCTTTGCCCAGTGAGGACTTTAGAACAGAAATCTGGAAAGATATTTCATTCTTTTTCCCATCACTGGTTTGCTGAACAATATAAATAATGTTCCTCAGGAATTTCTAGTTCCTCCATCCTTTATCTTGTAAACTGTAAACTTTTCAGAGAAGAGGTTATCTCTCACTTTGCTTCCATAGTGCACAACACAAATCTCCAACCACCACGAAACTGGCAATGAACATGTTAAGTTCACATAGACAGGGAGCAAAACCAAGGAGACATCCACTAAACAGTTAAACAGAGAACTGTACCACAGTTGTCTTCTGACCTCAGAATTACCTTCACCTGTGTATGTCTTTACACTGTTATTTTTTTTACTTTTTTTAAAAAAAAAATTGCATTACATTACACTTTACATTGCTCCTCTGGTGTCAGGCACTATGATGAGGAAACAGTAAGAGGACAACATTTTGCACTAGATGGCTCGACTCATGCAGTAAGTATCCCTAAATGGCTGGTAAATTCCTCAATCAGAACTAAAATTTATGTGATTCTCATTACTTGACATCCTTACCCTCCCTGCAGAGCTGCGACCAGCCAGTCGTACATGAAGCCCCGTGCTGCTGGGGCTGAGTGCAGGTGGGACAGCTGCAGCAGGGACAGCATGGGACAGCAGTACAACTTGAGCCTGAATGCTGGCTTAGCTCCACAACTTCTTAGGCTGTGTTTTTTTTTGTCAAACACCCCCACACAGCCTACAAAGAATGTTTCCAATCACTTCCTCTTGGTAATCAGCCAAACAGCTGTTCTTCCAGAAAGGACTTGGGAAGCTGGGATGTGTAAATCAAGCCTTTGGAGCCAACTCCATTTCCAATTTTAGTTTCGGCTTACAGTGATCAGGATGCGGCTGTGCTGGTGTGAGAGATTGTTGCTGCATGAGGCCCAGCAGCTCCTGAGCTTGTGGGCTGTGCTGGATGTACACCAGCATCATCTTCCCAGCCACTGGTCCCTCTATATTGGCAGTGAACGAGCAGGACTAAGGAAATCTCTAGATGATCCTTTGGTGCAAGATCATAACAATAAAAGAAGACCACAGCCAAGAATTTTATGAATGTGCCTGGAAACTTTGTTAAATTTCAGTATCTATTCACATGACAGCTCTGCAGTGTTCTGATGCCAAACCTCCAGAGAAAATCCTAAGCACTTACAGGAAAGGTCCTCTGCACTTAAAGTACTCGGCAATTCCAGTATGTATGACTTAAATTGCTTTCCAGACTGGGGGGGTTATCTAAATGATGGAAAGCCATCCCTGTGTCCCTATTTGTGCTCTGCCTCCATGCTGGGAAAAGACCTCTGTGTCTACTACCCTCTTTGCCCCAGTGCTGTGGTTTTGAGCGGTGAGGCATGAGGACAAAAAGGGAGCTGTTGTGTGATCTGGTCTAAACTGTCAGAGACCCAGGGCAGCGTGCCTTGGAGTAGAAAGCAGAAAACCCTCTGGATCTTTACTTTGTGGCTAAGTCTTGGGTTCTGGTCCCTGCTCCAGGAACTGCTTCTGCATTTTGCCTCTAACCATTTCTTGGAAAATGGACAACCCATCTTTGAAGCAGCATCCAGAACCCATCCGTCCCTTGAGAGGAGACAAAAGTGGTCTGAATTCTTTCATGCAAATAGAAGAATCACAACACCATCTCCTATTTCCTTGGAAGGGATTTAGCTGTTAGACTACTACAGGAAAAGGAAAGTTGCTATGATCAATCAAATTTTAATACAGAGACATGTGCCTTTAAAAAGAAAAAAAGATTTAGGTAACTTTAAGGTACTTAGATCTTTAACACACCTTCCTTACAGACACTGAAGTATCCCCACAAGCTTTTATCTTTGCGCAGTCAGTTGATATACAGACCCTAGGAGACCAAAAGCATGCCCATGGCAAACTCAGTCCAAGGAAGTGATGTCTGCTTGAATACTGTTGCCAGACTCTCCATTATAAGAAGCGACCTTTCACTCCCTTCCAGAGATTTCAGATCTTCAGTACTGACATAGAGGGTAAGGAAACCTGCGCTACAAAAGAAAACTGTCTTGATTTGTCTTTTGAAACAGCTTCTCTTTTTACTGCCTAATGTACAATCTTCCACTCAGTAATTGCTTGTCTGTTTGCTACAATATATTTAACATGAGAAGCCTTTCCCCCTTTTACTGGATTTTCTTTCTCCTTTTATCAACAATTTTCTTTCTTTAAGGAAATTCCACTTCTTGTTAGTCTTAGGAGTGCTTGTCTGAAACAGTTTCTAAAACAGTATCTTAAAACAAATTATCTTTTCAGACTTGAGCCATGCCAGACTTCTGAGGCAAGAAGTCCATGCTTGGTCATAAAAACATGAAAAATAATGAAAGGGAAAATAAAAAGGAGTATATTTTCATTGCACCAGAAGGGTTTGAAGGCAACTTCCCACAAAGGTCTGCTTACTTGAAGCCACTGCCCAAACAGGAAAATTGGGAGTGCCAAAGTCCACGATGCACTAGTTCTTTGCAAAACAATGTGAGCCAAAGTCCAGTGTTAATATTTATGTTTAGTACCAATTGTGTTTATAATTGGCACCATCTTGTCCGAGGCACTACACAAGTTTGATATGTACCAATCCTCTTCTGGAGGTGCTGGTGCTCACTGCGAACTTCTGCTTCAGTTCCTGGGTTTTCCTTAAGCTCTTTACAGCACCGAGAGTCATTTCCCTCTTTATTATTTTCTCAGGGTTTCTCAAGGTTTTATGTCTTTTCATTCTGATCATGGGGTTATTTGCATTAGTCTTACTCCACAGCATCACAGCTACACATTGTTGGTATGCAGACTTTCCTTTTTCATACTTTATGGAATCCCAAGAGAAAAATACACTCAGTTTGGTGTTAGTTTAAGAGTCCAACAGAGATGCATTGCAACACTACCACCCATGAAACAACTAGCAGTTAACAAAGTTTTTTATCTGTTGGCCTAACATATGTTGCTTTTCTATAGACACTTCTGCTTTAATATAACACATTCAGCATGTTCTTTGATAAAGAACAAAATGTCTGTCAAGAAGGCAAATAACAAAACAACCATCATAGAGTTTGATATCACCTTAAAAATAAAGAATTTTTTTTCTCAATATTCATCTGTGGAAGTCTGAGTAAGCATCCACCAAAGGGGACAAAGGTGGTAACTTTCATCCCACCAAAATGCAGTCCATTCTGTTCTTCATTTTGGGACCATTTCTTTAGTACCACATTCAAAATGCAGTTATGATGGTAACCATTCCACAGCTCAGATAATAGTAAACACAAATAAAGTAATTGTTATTATAGTGAGAATCATTGTAACAGCCTGTCTCTATGAATTACATGCCTGGACTTCCTTATCAATTGCCCACTTAATGAGTGGTCTTTGTTGAGGTCCTCTTCAACCACGGATTGACTATGTAATGCCAAGACTCATGGAGTTGCTCTTCACAGAAGCACAGGCAGACTATTAACCATTCTGTTATAAAATGGACGGTGGCTCTGAACTGAATTTTAGATGGCTGGGGTTTTTTTCATGCTATGATACTTTCTGTACTGGTATTCAATTTTGCTTTGCTTTTGTATATCCAATATAGATATAAACCACATTCTTCTAGCAAAGATCTCCCCATAGCTCAGAGACTCAGGAGGAGCTGAGTGAATGCATGTGAGGTCTGTGCTTGACTAAACATACACAGATCTTTTGATATTGTCTCACTGACAGAATGGGTCATGCTTTGGATTTGAACTCTAATGATGCCTGAAGTATCTTTCATGCTCCTGATAAAAAGAAAGGGCCTGTAGATCAGGGAAGGAGAAGGTGAGCAGGTACCTAGAGCTACTCCTTTGAAGTTCAGTGGCAAGCTAACTAAACAGAGAGTTGTTCGTCAATTCCAGTGGGATTTAGGTCCATTTCTTAATTGCTTGGTGGCTGGGTGACAAGTAACACATAGGGTGGAGTTAAGATGCTGCTCTCTTATTTGGGTCTTGATCCAGCAAAGTCCTTAAGTATGAGCTTAACTATAATTTAGTTTGTAGTCTCCTTGAAAGAAGCGGAACTGTTGAAGTTGTATAAAGCTGAAATTACCTGAAGTAATGCTTTGAACTGGATCCACTGGCCCGATATACTCTTACATATGCATCCTTGTAGCAGAATGACTGTTTTCTCGGCTTAGTGCCTTCATAAGAGACAATTTACAATTTTTAGCCTGACCACGGCTGTGCTATTCCTGTTTCGTTACTGGTGATCCCAACCCTTTCCCTCCCTTGGTCTCCTGCCTTGGAGAACACCTGGTGCATCGTGGTGGGAGCAGAGCTGACCTAGGTGTGTTAGGCTCCTGTCCTTAAAAGAACAGAGATGTCTAAGACATGTACTACCACATAGTATTATTTTCTTCATTAGAGAGCAGAAATATGATAATGTATTCACGGACTAGGATTCATTTTATTGTTTATGTTCGCTAAAAAAAAACCACCTAATTTTTAACAAGGTAAATGACCTCACAGTTTTATATCGTCCCAACAAGTTGTGACCAGGTATGGAATACACTATTTCAACCGTGAACTCTGTCATCTTTTCCTCTGATTTATACAGAACTGTATGGATAACAAATAAAATTTCTCCTTACTGCAGGAGGGTGGAGAAATAAAAAAAAGCCAATAAATATCTGAGCAGGCAGCCATAAATACAGCTTGCTTGGCATGCCTGTCCCTGAGATGAACTGATTTGTGGCCTGGATTCAAAGATGTTTTACTGTTCTTTGCTTCTCACTCTGTGGATTCAGCTAGTTAGATCAGGCTAATTTTCAACTGAGGAAAATGAAGAGCTATTATTCTCCCTGAAGGTTATTTCATTTGTTTAAAAACTGGTGGCAAACCACTGACCACTGTATGTGTTTCAAAGAGCAGCAGTGCGGGAGGAGGGTTATATCTGGGAAACTCCCACATGCAAACTCATGAGGACCTTCCCTGAAATAACAAATAGTTTCATGAGCGGTAAAATGAACTTCACATGGTTTTCAACAACTCTCTCTTCAGCTGTAGCAAAGGATGACCTCATCAGGTTATGGTCCATACAATTTAAGAAGGTAAATTTCTTGTCATAAAATATGTCAATGTATTTCAGTCTCCGCCATTGTATCAAAGTTATTGAGGTTGGCCAACCACTTGTTCAAGTGGAAGAAAGACGGAAGCAAACTTGCACACTGGACAGTGAGGAAGTGAGGATGAAATTCCAGAAACCTTAGAAAAGTGAAATTAAATTTTCCATATTATTGGTTAGATCCTTAGACAGGATCATTCTCTGAATTCTTCTTTCTGCAGGAATTTTCACTTAGAGACCGTCTTTGCTCAATTGATAGCCAAGAACAGATGTCAGATTAGCTATTAGCAAGTAGTAACTACCTTTTGGTTTGTTTTTTAATTTTATTTTAGTGAAGGAATTCATTGTCTGTTGAATGCTGATAATAAAAACAAACTTCTTTCTGTAGTGGGAGTAGCTTTAACAAGAGTGTGTTGATACACTGCTCATTTACAAGTAAATGCAGGCATACAGAGCAAACGCAGGATGAAATCTGTCTTTCTGAATCTTGCTGCTCATGCAGCATGGAATTGAGAGAACAGGCTCTAACTGGGAAGGAAACATTGGTTGTGCTGGGCACCCATGATGGAGAAAGTCCAGAGACAAGCAGAGTTTTCTGAATATTGAGCTGAAGTTTCCAGTTCCCAGTTTGACACCCAGCTGCCCGCCATGCAGGGAGAGGACAGCAAGCACTTCTGAAAACACAGCTGCTTTGACCACTTAGATGGGAGCTCCTCTAACCTGGACAGCTGGACTATCATGTGTACCATTATGTTTAAAATTAGTGGTTGGAAAAGAATTAAGAGGAAAAGAAAAGAGAGATTAGTTCAGATAAATAAAATATAGAGCAAGCTGCTTCCCAGTCAGTTCAGACTCTCTGCAGGGAATTGCCTTGCTGCGAAGGACATCTCCCAGCCTCCTTCCCATTCATCTTCCTTATGAGATAGTGCAAAGATGTCTTTGTAGCTCCTGCCACCTAGAATATCCTCCTTCTATGTATTGCTTAAATGGCCTTTTTGCCTTATGACTTAACACCTACTTTTATTCATTGTGAAATGATTTTATATGCTTTTTAGTAAATGTGACAGGCAGTGTATTACCCGCTGTCATCTTTTATTTGCTCCCATAAAGCATTATGGAATACAGTTAGTATGTGACATTCAGGACACTGTGTAATACTGCCTTGTATTGCATTGCAACATGGAACTGTTCAGTGTCTTCAAAGAGACACTGCCTTTTCCTTTGCCTACATCTTTTCTCAAGTGTCGTTTTTTTTTTGTTTTTTTTTTTTTTGCTGGTTTTCCCCATGGCCAGCATCTGGTTTCCACGAGTTCTCCCCGTGTATCTGATAGAGACAATGTTTGTCTGCTTGGAAACGGTTCGTCATTTTAGTCTCACATCTTAGTTGCTACAAGAAGCACAGGAGTTGCTCACATCTCCTCAAGCTGTTTCTCAGACCGGGTTTGTGTTGACTGTGTTCCCGTGTCTGTCTAAACCAGTTAACTCTGCAAAATCCCACCGAAAATCCCTTTAGAAGACTCCAGTGCTTTTGGTTCCAGTCCTGACTACACCACTTCAGGCTGTAATTCAGTGCGCTGGGAGAGAGGTAAGAGGGAATCAAGCTGTTTTAGAGCTCCTGAAGAGCCTACTCCAGCATCAATTAGGTGATGGCTCTGAGTGGCTTTTCATTTCATCCCATGTGAGTTATAGGAACAGTATTTATGGCTGTTTGTGACAAACATACTTTTTTCATGTGTGGAAAAGGCATATCTTCATATTGTAATATTTTTATATCCTCTGTTTTACTATACTGAGATTCTCTCTCCAGTCTTTTCTCTATAAGGACTTTATAGTTACTGCATTTACCATTATATACATAGAAAGACACTGTGCTTCGCTTTTTAAGGTTTTTAACATGTGTTAAAACAGTGTCTTTTTCTTTATTTCTTTAAAATAAAGTGGAGCTTTATTTCTCCACTTACCTGTACAACTTGGGTGCTGCAGAGCTGCACTAACCATTACATTTCAGCACTGATCTTGGTCAGCCGTGAGTGACTTGCTGGCAGAGCATCTCAGTCTGTGGGATTCCAAGTCTAAATTAAATGAAAAGCTGTGGCAGAGCCTATCTTCTTGGGGTACAAGAATGCTGGTAACATACTTTCTTATCTGGTGTGCTGAGTAAAGTGCACAGATTTTTTTTGTTTGGGGGTGTATGTATGGGCCCATGTGAAAGGTACTGTCCCTAGCACTCCAATCTCAGCAGCTGACAGCTCCAGAGTAACGCTTGTACGAGGACTGGCTGGGAAAAGGGAACCTTTCACTTAGAGGCATGAACCACACTGAACCCCGATGGTGGGGAAATGGCGAGAATTTGCTGTCCAGGAAAGAGCAAAGTACTCTTAAATATGGGACGAGTTCTGCCATGTTTTACTGTGGGAACTTCTGTTCTGACTTAGGGAATGGTTCTTTCATTCAAAAATGCAGAATTTGCTTTCATCAGAAGCTGTTTTATTTTTATCCCTTTTCTTGGACATTTTGGACATAGTGCTGTGAAATATCTTGTCCTCGTGGGTTAGCTGGGTGTTCTCAGGGTCCAAAGGTCCTCAGCATTTCAGTATGAACTCAGGAGTGTTGGCAGGACATTTTGTTTTGTTCCAGATTAAGGGAAAAAAACCCGAGGCTTATTTATTTGGGGAAAAAATATAACAAAATAAAATAGAAAAGAGACCTGAGTGTAGATGTTCCTGATGAAAATTGCAGCAAAACTGATAGGTGGGTGGCTTTTATTTTCACTGAATAGTCACTTGCTAATGCAAATTGTTTTGTCAAAACATAACAAAACAAAACTGGCTAGTTCTGCACTTTGTGAGCTATGGAGTCAGGGCTATGTTTGCTTAGAAAGGGTGGCTCAGGGTGTGAGAACATTTCATCTTGAATGAAAGCATTTTAGAAAGATGTCACAATTAGATCTTTGGAGATATCTTTATCTTCCAAGTTTCAGGTTGTTTGGAAGCTAGAATTATTACCCTGTCAGAAGGGTACAATGAACTGTTGACACACAACCATGCTTTCCTTACAGCTGCATGCAAGAAGGTATTTACAGCCAGGAACCAGTGAAAAGCAACCTGAAAAATAGATGTACTTACCATGAAGTTTGTACCATTTCTCTTGGTTCCCGTTTTCCATGAGCATTTATGAAACAAATATATTTCTTTTTATAAGGAGCTTGGAAAGCTTCAGTCAAACATTAGATTTTATTTTAAGAGAGAAAAAATTTATTACTGTGTGTGACATATGGCTGTGGCTGGTTGCTTACTTTGATTTTGTATTTCCAACATTCATAGGGTTGCTTGGTGAGAGAAATTTCCTCCCCCCTTTTGCTCTTCCTCAGCAGCCAAATTCAGAAGGCAGTTTTATATTTCTCTTGCTTATAGTGGAACTGGAGGTTGGCCTGACATTCAGCAGAGTACTGGGGGTGTTGTTCAGTTTAAGATTAAGACACTGGTGTTTAGGTGTTGGCCTGAAAGCAAGTGTCCAAGTTCCTGCAGCAAGCAGAAATTTGGCCGGTGCAGTTGGGTGACTGCCTCAGGACCGGTTCACGTGTAGCTCCCACCGGCTGTGCTGAGAACGGGCTCAGCTCACCTGTGCACGGATGGCTCCATGAGACAGCACAGCTTCCATGGGGACTTTTGCTGGGGGCTGCTGGGAATGCAGCTGGACCTCCCTGTCCTCATGGAGGCCAGGCAGGAAGCCATACTGTGTCTTAAATGACGTTAGAAATCTCTCTGTGAGTAACTGAACGGAGTCCTAGATCCCCACGCACTGCTTGGGGAACACAGATGGTTCTGTGTTACAGGTGGAGGTTCAGATCTGAGGACTAACTGGGAACTGAATCCTGGTGTGATCTGCATATTGAATTAGAGCCTTCTAATCCTCCAAATTTCACCACACTGAAGTTGTCAATGCACAAACAAATGAGTTGTTTGCAGTTCTTTGATGCTGGGAACCAAATTCCAGTGTCAGATACAGCTGGACGATGCCAGTGCATGGTGCAACTGGGAAGACGTTTTGACTTTTGAAGAGCTGGGTCTTGCCACAGTTCCTGTTGTCCTTGGAGTCAGGGATTTACAGCAGCTGAGGCTTTACCTCAGTATAAGTAAACTTCGGGAACAATTGAGTATTTGCTCAGGCAGAAGTTGTGGAATTTTAATTAAGTAGAGGCTTGGCTGTTTGTCTGGAAGTTACTCAATGAGGGGGTTGGTGGGACAGTTTCTGACTTCAGTTACATTGGTGTAAGCATGGAGCAGCTATTTGTGTTAATGATCCATTGACAGCAAATGATTCACACCATATAAATAAAATCAAAATGTGGCCTAACACATGCCTCTGAGAGGAAACACTTAAGCACAATAAACAAACTCAGACTCACTTGTATGCACTTCCCTGCAGCCTCTTAGTGCTGCTTTTGTCCCGAGGGCATCTCTCCCCAGAGCACCAAATTTGGGAAGCAGGGCTGTTTACCTTTTTACATTGCTCTGTCTCACTTCATTGTTCTCAAGCTTGCAGCTTTTGTTGAAGTTTAAAATCTCTTTTAAAACCAAAATGGTGAGAATTGAATTATATAATTGATATAAATGTAAAAGTAATAATATATTTATCATAAAATAAGGAGCCTATGTGGTTGAGAACTGTTGTTCTTATTGTTCATGGGGGGTTGAATTAAGAGAAAATGCACTGTACTTCCTATTTAATAATAACTTTTCCTAGACCAAACTTTTTTTAGACTTTAAATGCAAATTATTTGTTCTGTGTTATAAACTGTTGTGTTTTTTGCCTTCCTGTAACTGGAACAACACACTAATTTCTACAAGTTGTGACTACTAACAGAGAGCAATCACCTCACAGACTTGTACCGAAAAGAAGAGACCATCAGTGTGGCAGGGAACGGCTGCATCCACAGTCCTCGCTTCCCCAGCAGTTACCCCAGGAACCTCCTGCTGACGTGGCGGCTCCACTCGCCGGAGAACACCAGGATCCAGCTGGCTTTTGATAATCAGTTTGGACTGGAGGAGCCTGAAAATGATATCTGCAGGTGAGTGGTTAGTGGAAGCTTGCAAGGGGCTCCCGTAGTGCCACCTTTGAGCTCAAGGACGTGGCCGCTGGCCTGAGACTGAGAACCAAAGCTTGGGTGTCTCTGACTGGGTCTAGGATAGCTCTGCTTGGAAGACAGACCTCTGAGGGTCCCTCCCAACCCAAACCGGTCTTTGAACTTATAAATAAGCTGAGCTGTCCTGGACTTGGAGCATTTTTGGCAGGTTTTATTATTTCTTTAATATTTTAAGTGTAAGGCACTTGTATGCTCAAATCCAGGTACCTAACAAGGCAGGTACTACTTTAAAAGAGTTCTGTCCTCTGTTCCCTCTGTCATGTTTCAGCCAGGCAAAACCCCTCTTTTTCAGTAGGTAGAAGGCTCTGGGAGGTGTGAGTGAGTAGGTATGTGTTTATATTGGAGTGTGTGGGACAGATAAAAATACATTGAAAAATAGAACTATGTTCTTCAACTATGTTCTTCAGTTTATTTGTTTCTCTTATTGTTACTCTTCACTGGTACAGTTTCTTTTAAAACCTTTAAATATAGGTCCACAAACATCAGTGTATATTGCATACTGATATATCTAATAAAGCATACTCTACTATATCCTGGTTGCTTTGATTTCCCTTTTTAAACAAAAGTGACCATAATCTCAGTTGATCCGGTTGATTAACCCAGATGGATAAACTGCTTTGCATTAGCAGAGCACAGGGGCGAGTCTTGCCAACACTCACTAAAACGGTGCAAATCCATGGAGTTTTTGGTTTATATTTCTTCTATTCAGCTATCTGTTCTGTGGGAGAGAGCAGGCTCAGGATTCCTCTGAACTCTGAAAGGCAGATTGCTGTGATGCTACTTACATAAAACGTGCAAGTCTCAGCTGCCAGCTCTCTGCCTGATCATGTTATTACTTACACCTTATCTATGCAGAGAACTGGGTTGTTAGGATTTCTGCACACCCACCCTCTGCTTATCTTATCTTCTTTGTCAATTAATTTGCATTTATAGGGTTTGGCAGCTCTGTGTGGCTTCACAGGGTGGATTTTTTCTTTTTTTTCTTGTTTTGCTTTGTTAATTTTCTAAGTTACCAATAGGGAGAACTGTTTCTGCAGGTTTATTTTCCATTTGGTAATAAAAGAATGCAGGCAGAAACGGGCTCTCCTTCCCTGTGCCTTGATGGTCTTGGCAGCTGCTGCTCTGCTCTGGTACTGCTGGTCCAAGATCAGCAGCAGTCGGTAAGGACAGTTACCTCCTAGCACCGCAAACGCTTTCCCAGATTGAAAGCCTAATGCATACAGAAGCGGCCTGTTAATATTTACATAGTGGATAAACTGTGGCTGACCTTAAAGCATTGCAACTTTGAAGCAGAGGTCTAATTTACTGTGGAAAAAAAAATGAAGTATTCTCTGTCAGGAGCCATTAAAGACTGTGTGACACGGTGAGGGGAAGTCAAGCTGCTAGTGGCGTTATGGGTTTGGGGACCCTCTTGGAAGACAGTCCGCCTGCTTTTCCCAGAGCAGCTGATTTAGGATGCGGAGAGAAGTGTCTATAGAAGCTGGAAAAATGTCACATCCTTTATTGCAATAAAGCTTTCCCTGGTGTTCCTGGAAGACCTGTATTTGCACAGTACTACTTCCAGAGTGAGGAGTTTCTCAGGCAGACAGCTTGTGATGGCATTAAGCCTGTTAAGTACTATGTTCATAGTTAGATTTTTTGCTAATGCTCAATACTTTTTTCAAAACTAGGTCCTTTCTACAACTCCAGTCCCTGACAATCCCTGCAGTGCTCCTTTGGAGAGACAGCCAGGCACGTTTTAGTTTAAATGAATGCTGAGAGCTGAACATGTGCTTGAATGCTGTGTATATTGGACACGTAATTCAGGACCTCTGCACCTTACCTTCCTTTTGTACTTGCTTTTGACCTTAAACTATTTTTTTTACAGAAACATCCTAGTGTTTTCTTTCAGGTTTTCATTAATGCTAATTATTGTAATTTGCATACTATTAAGACTGAACTGATTGAAATGCATTCAGGCTGAGGAATGAAAAGTTATACTTTAGCAGAGCTGTGTTAGGAGGAGGAGAAATATTCAAGGTTTTACAGAATTTTCTAGAAGTGCTCTTAGCATTTCCACAGGCACTTGGTAAGAGATGATTCTGAAAAGCAATTAAATTACCCAGCCTCTGAGGCTTCTTAGATGCAATGAAACAACTGAGATTGCACCTACTTCTGTGACTTGCAGCAAATCCTTTGCTGTTGAAAACATAAATAAACCCTGAAAGCCCATGGATTTGCCCCGTTTTTGCTAGCAGTTAGTCTGGCTCCTGGCCTCAAAAAGTGGGGAGGTCAGGCAGGACGATTTTCACCAAAGCCTACAAAGTTATCTTATGGACTCAGTGGTCTTAAAGGTCTTTCCCAACCTAAATGATTCTACGATCCTGTGCTGAAAACTCTGTAACCCCTCATGTTAGAACAGGCATTCACTGGCTGCTGTGCTGCCTGTGGGTAGTGGTGGGTGCTCAGGCGGGCGGTGCAGAGCGCTGCCCGGGTACCATGTCCATCACTGTGAGGGGGGCGGAGCAGAGGACGGTGCAGGGAGCTTGAGACAAGTTTACCTCTGTCTGGAACTAAACTTTGTCATGTTACAAGAAACGTATGTTTCATCAGAGCTTGAGCAGATTTAAGTGATTTTGTTACGGCGAGTCTGTTATTTTCTGTTCTCTGCAATTTGAGGTGGGTGAATATAAAAGCAGCAGTGCTGATGTTCTCAAGCCGCATAGTACTTGCGGGTTGTTTTTCTTTTTTGATGGGATCTCAGCAGAAAAAGAAAAGCAGGGCTGTTATTTACAGAGCGGGTGCTTGGCTCACAGAGCCAGGGGTAGGGAGCAACACATTGCTGGTAAGAACTGGTTAACAGTCTTAAACTCCATCTTTGGAGGGAGCATGCGCTTTGATAATAAAAACCTTTCCTGGTAAAGACCTCCAAAGTTTTAAGGCTTAACTGTACCGTAAGGATGGCAGCTCTCCTCATCTCTCATTGCCTGCACTCAACCTGCCCCTCTTGGCTTCACCTCTCCCTCACTGGCCACGATGTGTGGGGCCCAATTCTGCCTCCACAGGTATCGAAGAACTGGTTTTCTCATCGACATTGTGAGACCGTGACTTTATTCTCTGCCCTCCTTATTCTTCAGCTCAATAACTGAACTCGATATATGACCCAAGCAAGCAAATACACAGGCTGTGGCAGTGAGTGCTGTCATTGTGTCCTCTCATCCCTGGGGTTCAGTGCCTGCTGCTCCTGGCAGAGCCCTCTTTAGGCTCAGGGTACCACGACTGTGGCACAGGTGCCTGGCCAAGGTGTGACCTTGCAGAGGGGAAGATGTGCTGTTGTTTTCCCCCTGGTTGATGGCACCCACACAAACAGCAGAGGAGTCCCTGCTGCAGCACAGAGTGCCAGCCTGCCCTTTTCTGCTTGAAAGCTTGAAATGAGTCTTTCCAAACCATCTAGCAGAGGCATCGTGACACCTACAAAGAAGATCCTAAAAAGGACTTTTCAGCAGCATGCACTGCCCTGTGTCCCTCCAGCACCTTCCTTTGCTCCTGTCATTGCAGCAGCCTGGAACCAGCCCTCCAACAGGCATGGCAGGCAGGAGCCGGGGGCTGCTGCTGCAGGGAGTTGGGGGCCCACCAGAAAGTGCACAAGTGCTTGCAGCTGCTCATCTTGGGCAGCCTGCCTTAAATAATATTATATCAGATCTCTCAATTATTTATCCACAACATGAAACGTAGTGCCTATGCTTACTGTGTACTAAACACATGCAAGTGCCTCTCATTAATATTTTAACGCAGTGGCAAGTACAGTCTGTCATGTTCCAGGCGCCTGAAAAATCAGCTATTTGAGCACTCAGGCAGTAACTCGCAGCTTAGTGTATTTTGTACTATGTGTGTATGTCCACCATTTGCAATATTTAGTCTGGTGTTTTGCAGTAGAAAACGGGACAGTTGCATTTGTGTTTCCAGCTGTGCTCCTATCTGTTTGCAAACATCTTCTGAAACCAGAGTTAGCAAAAACTAATCCTTCAAACTGGTTCTCAGGTATGACTTTGTGGAAGTGGAAGATGTATCAGAGACCAGTACAGTTATACGAGGACGGTGGTGTGGACACAAGGAAGTACCTCCAAGGATAACATCAAGAACAAATCAGATAAAAATTACCTTCAAATCTGATGACTACTTTGTGGCTAAACCTGGATTCAAGATTTGTTACTCCCTGGTGGTAAGTCACCTAGCTGTACCATGAGTGAGAGACAGACTGCAGTGTAAAAGAGCATCAGTACTTGAAGCTGAATGGTGTAGCTAACTGCATTGGATCAAAACGCTAATTGACTGGAAGTATTTTCATTCCAACAACTACATTAAAACAAAGTATTTTTGGCATCCTGTCATTAAATATAAAATAAATTCAAGTGCAGGCCAAGATTTATACTAATAACATGTTTCAGAAGAACTAACACTTTCTGCACTGAGGCTGCACTGCCAGTGCCTTGACAGATGCAGCAGAAATAGCAAAAAAATGGCTGCTCTATGAACTCCTTTTTTATGTTCATTTGAGGTCAAATAAAAATACCTTAGGGGTTTATGGCTGTGATTCTGAGTTAGATGCAGAATAGTTTGTTCTACATGCAATAAAATTCTACGTGCAAGACAGTATGCTAAGGCTCAGGCTGTATTTTCAACCACATATAAACATGCATCTTTGTACATGTGGTGTCATTAGCAGTGTATCATGTACTGTTTCAATGAGATGAAAACCTCCTCTTTTTTTATTTTGGTTTTGTCTTTAGGGATCAGGGATGCTCATTGCTCTAAGTAGATTTTGATAAAAATATCTATTCCTTTGTATTGTCCTGATTAATATTATAATGCTTTTGGTGCAGTGTAGCTCGAAAGAGGCAGACTTTGCAAACACTCAGGAAATGGTAAGCATTAATTTATTATACTGTCATCATTATATTTTCATATCCGTCACACTTCTTATTCCCTTTTTATTCAATCCACTGTTATTTAACAAGAATAAGAAAGCCTGGAATACAAATAACATTAATGCTATAACAGGGGAGATCCACTGTTTGAGTCATTTCACTTCAACCTCTCAGCTTTGCATGCTTGTATGCCTATGTATGCTAAAAAGAGTCCATAAACAGCACATTGTCAAGGCAACTCTAAAGCTATAAAAATTGTGCTCCCTTGCATTTAAATTGCTAGGCTTCTAGTGGAGTAAGGCATTGCACTGTGAGTAAATCCTGAGTTATAATTTACTCTGATTTGAAGGTAATCTTACTAAAACTAAAATTTAGGCAGAACAGTCTATGAGAGATCACTGGGCATAAAAATGAGGCAGCCTCTCGTTACACTACTTGTGTTTCAGTGCAGCCACAAAAACTCTGCTGCATTTAGCAAGCTTTATTCCAGACCACATACAGCTAGTCTGATAGTATTAGACTTTCCAAAAATGAATGTTATCACTCATAAGACACAGGAGACTCTGCAGTAGAAGCTCAAAAAGGACTACTGTGTTTATCTAACTTCAAAAGTACGAGTAAACAGAGAATTTTAGTGTCTAGCAAATCCATTCAAAAGAATACTCTCCAGGTGCACCCTCTGAATCAAATAATATTTTATTTCTGAGAGAAAAGAACTGTACAGGTGATTAGTGGCATTTGTGAGATGGAGGATGATGCGTAGTTAGCTGGTCTTCAGATTCGAAACCATCCAACCTAAAAGTGCAGGATTAATATTCAGCAGTCTGCCCTTATTCCATAGTCCCCACAGTCACTTAGAGCTCAGTTCATAGATATGCTGAGCACTGCTGACCCCTGAAGGTTGAACTCATTGCGCGTTTCTAGGTGGCAAACCAGGGAGCATTAATGAAGCATGCAAAAACATATGGTATTTTGTTTCAAATGAAATGAAAGACCTTTACATTGATTTTTTTTCTTTGCTTTGTAACCTTGTACAGTACAAGGCTATTTTGGGGACTTTACTGGAAAGTGGTGCGCAAGATATGTGCAACTCTTTTAAGTCCCTTGTTTTTTCTTATACTTGGAGTTTAGATCTGCATGGCAGTGGGTTTGGGTTTTTTTGTGGTTTTTTTTTTGTGTGTGTATATCAGACTCTGATAATTTTGCAGAGAAAATTGAAACAAGCAGTTTGGAGAGTTTGCTTAAGTTTATTGATCAGCTGCATCTCCTGAGCGTGGTGCCAGAATGGCTGTGTGAATTTCTCCCCATTACACATGCAGCCAAACAGCCTTGCAGCCTTGCTCTCTGGCCTTCTTATTTATGAATCTTCAAGGAAGTCACTTAAGTTCACTTCATTTGATGCAGATCAAGTTTCTACTGAGTTCAGCACTCTGCATGAGGCACAAATGAGGCTTCGCAAAGCTTATCAGAAACATACTTCATTATTTTCATATACTTGTGTTTTTGCATTAACTTCACATTTCAGTACCATTTAGAGAAACAAAAAGGGTATATTTTTCTAGAGAAGACATAAATTAGACTTGTATCCATGAAAATCACGTTTGCCCTTGTAAAACAAGGCAAAGTACGCAACCCATGTCAAATGAAGGGACTCAGTCACTCAGGACGGTGGGATTAGAATTCAAAGTGGCTCCGGAAAATTAGACTGAAAAAACCACAAGGGTGATCTTTAACAGGATGAGGTTGAAAGCCATACGGATGCATGGGAGTAATTAACTGTCCCCATATAAGATAAGGGACAATGGGCCAGGGAGCAAATCTATAAAATAAAGTCTGACCATCTAAATACAGCATTTATCTTTTGCTTGCCAGTGCTGGCTTCCCTCCACCTTCTTCTTCCTTCTCTCCATGTCTTCTGCCTCTTGGCCCCTTGGCCTCTGCCCTCCCTTCTGTGGGTCTGAAGGACTAGCAACACTGGAGGCAGAGCCGTGAGGGTGGTTTTGGAGAAAGGGCTACATCCAATATGCTGTCTGTTCCCTGTCCCTGATCCACTCTTTGCCCGTGAAGCTGTAGGACTCCCTGGGATGGGAGCTCCAGGGTGGACCTGACTCAAGGAGCTTATGTGTTGAGTGTACCCCACTGCTTATCCCAAGTTGAATGGGAGTCAAAGGTGGCCTAACAGGGCTGGAAAAACTCATTCCTACGCTGTGCTGTCTATAACAGTGCACAAGTAGGTTAGTACGTGCAGCCGGTGACTCGTGTCTACAGATACTTCACATTCAAAGCCCCCAGTTGTAGCTGTGCGGTTTGTTGGCTTAGCCTGGGTATCCACACGGAGAAATGTCTCCCTTGAACCTCTTTAAAAATTGTCTTTTCCTTCAAGCTTCACAGACCTAGAACAAAAATGGTCTGGAGCAAGCCCTGGACAACTATTAGGCATGAACCTCACTTAACTGCAAATTTGTTTGAAATTCCTCCCTGCCATTATCACTTAAAGTGCTTATTTCTCAAACATATTTTTTTCTTTATTGAGTTGCCTTAGAAACATTAATTTGCAGTATAGAAAGCACTGAGGTGTTCCGGTCTTTTTTTCTCACGTTATATAATTTCTTACTCTAAGGACACAGCGTTCCACAGCAAACACTACAGAAATGTGATACAGAGGAAGGTAAGTAATCTTAGGTCACTTACACAGTTGCTGGAGGGGAGGTAGGTACTGTCATGAGAAAGGCCCCCTGGGTTGCACACTTGAAAGTGGATGATGTGAATATTCCACATTGCCACAGATGTAAAATTTTATTCCACCACTGCTTGCAGTGCAATTACCACAACTGAGGGATCTTGCGTGTAGCGAGTAAGTATTTATAATTACTGAAAATACGGCATCCATTATTTTGAGATGTAGGAATGCAAATTAAGTTACACTGTTACACATGGAAATAATCTTTGCTTGACTGAAGTAATTTTATACAATCTCCTTTTTTCTTCTGAAGTGGAATTCTTCCAA
This sequence comes from Microhierax caerulescens, assembly GCA_035590215.1. NCBI lineage: Eukaryota > Metazoa > Chordata > Aves > Falconiformes > Falconidae > Microhierax > Microhierax caerulescens. The sequence continues at coordinate 15,735,269 of JAVJGJ010000014.1, read as the reverse complement.
TGTCCTAATTCTGGAAGGGAATGTTAACAAGATTGGACCCCATGTTTTACAAGTACATTAGCATGGACATTTACTAAAATAATCTAGGAACTCATTCAGGAACATGTTCCAACAATAAAGGTGAATGTTTTGAATTAAAATTCCCAACCCTGCATCTAGTTTCATTTTAATGAGACAACTAGAAAGTGTTGGATTCCATTTACTCATTAAAAACATTATTTTAAGTTTATTAGAGAAGGCACATATCTGTTATGCATTTATAACAGTAAATTGTTATTGCCTTACTAATTGTTCTGTTAATCCTAAATGAAATCCTTATTTTGTAATTTTGACTAAAGTAATTATTGGAAAAAAGGGCTACAAAAAAGCTAGGAACATACATGCATGTATATGTATATGTGCAAACATGCATATATACAAGGATGTAAGCTATAAAAAATATAAATCTTTTTACATGTATACACATATATATGTGCTTTTACCTTTCATTTCTTTATAATACAGTGCGTGACTAGGAAACATCATATGGCATTAAGAGCAATCTTAACTTATTTGGGAGTTGCAAACCAACAGTAGTGGGCATGTGGTGCTAAAAAGGACAACATAAGTGCATTTGTCCCAGGATAAACTTATGTGCCACGATGTGTGTCAGTGTGTTAGATCATGAGTAATTTTTGCTTGTTTGAAATTACATTTGTTTGAGTGAAGCAGCCATAAAGAAATTAACGGAATGGAGTGGGAGGAACTTTGGGTTTTGATCAATCATGTGGAAATTCTACAGAGAAGTAGCTTTCTGCTAAACAACTACAGTATATGCTACCACTCATGATCAAAAACAGAACATTGGTCACAAAGTGGGGTAAGACATCACAGTCAGTCTAATAAAATTAAATTACTTTCCCATGCAAAAAGTATTGACCAGTCAAAGTTGGTTCAAATACCAAATTAACTTAAACTCCTTGATACTTGCCTATTAAGCTCACAAGAAAACACAAGAAATTCAAAGCACAATTGGAAAATGAAAATGGGCAGAATAAGAGCCTGATCCTGATCCTTGTACTCACAGACAGTCACTCTGAATTATGCGACTGGCTCCCTGTATTTTGCCAGTTTTGTTTGCACAAGTACTGCAGCACCAGGCTGCAGGATTTTTAAATATGTCAAGAAATAAACTCCCTTGTAAGAGTTAACATTATTGCAAAATGATTCAGCCATCAGCGTGAATACAGATTCATAAAGACCACAGAAAATGATTAATTCTTTATCACTGGCCACAGAGCTGAATCCAGCCTGGAAGCTGGATGAGTCTTTGCTGCCGTGCTTCTCTTTTAGCTTGTCACTTCTTTTACAGAATAGACATTTCATTTCTGTCTCCAAGACAAAATATTCTGCCTGAAAACCTGTATAATATATCACATGTGACAACAGGCATGATAATGGTGCATGAATACCTTCTCCAGTTTTAGATAATCCACAGATGAAATTCCAGTAAATTGCTGGGGGTACAAAAGGAGAGGAATGGGGGTGGGGGGATGTCTTGGTTAGTGAAGTTGTTGAATATGAAATACATCTCACAATGAAGAAGCAAGAACTTTAGACATGGAAGCTTTATCAGTTTTCTTCTTCTACTCTTCCTCTGATTTCAGTTTTGATTGCCTGTCTATACTAAACAGCAAAGATTTTTTTATAAATACAACCCATGTGCAAAACTCATAACAATGAAACTTCTATTTTCTTAAATTCTGGCAGAAAACTATTTTCTGTGGTTTTGCTCAAGGCATACGATCCTCCTAAAATTATCAGCCAGAGGCTCATCTTTCAGGAGAGAAGTTATTAAGTCCTTTCTAATTAGATAAAAATTGCTCAAAATCTTTAACATTCCTTCCCCACTTTACATCAACAGTGGATTTAAGAGATTATCTGTGCACAATTTTTTTGCGTTTTTTTTTTTTTTTTTTTTTTTTTACATTGGAAGGTGTTTGGAATATTTTAAAAAGCAACATAAAATGACAGCATGTTAGAAAGAGAGGTTATGCCTCATTGTATCTTGAGACATGGAGCATCTCAGAGTAATTTTATATGGGGAGGAGGAATGCTTTCCATTTAATGAAGGTTCCTGAGAATCCAGCAAGCCTCAGTCTGCTGCTTGATTCATCTCACAGGATCTAACCTGTCCTTCAGCAGGGTTTTGATGAAGAAAGGAAGGTGGCGTGGCAGACAAGCCAAGTAGTGTGGTAGGCAGGGACACTGCAGTTGTCCCAGAACTCAGAGCAGAGGAAAAGATAGTGAAGGATGCAAAAGAAGCAAAACTGGGTGTCAGATAGGTTGGCAATAAGGAAATGGCATACTTGTGTTGAGAAGGCACGTCTGGAACAAGCAGTTTCACAGGCAGCATTGGCTGCCTCAGGGGCAACCAAAAGATTCATTCCAACATTTGCATCTAACCAAGAGCTGTTTCTCCTTCCAATGTCCTATCACAGCTTCCAAAACCCCAAACATGTACCACCTAACTCCTAAGTCTTGCCCATCTCATCTCCTCAGGTGGAAAAGCTTGCAGGTTTTCAGGTCTGAGACCCACCAGCTGAATGCCGCGTATGAGTCAGAGGGAGCCTGGGGGCTGCAGCCAAAGCTATGACCTGGCCTGGCCCAACACTCTGCCGTCAGTTGGCCCAGACTACATCTCTTCCCAGTTTTCCCTGAACTGTGATCCTTCTCTTGGCAGGTCTCTTCTGAAGGTCTGATGCCCCTTCCACATTTACTCTTGTTGTCTTAGGCACAAAGATTAGTCCAAATCCTTCTCCTGTGTGACTGAATTTTAAATTTCATTAGGATTCTCCCTGTTTTGTGTCCTAATTTCTAAAGCCATTTGCAAGTCAGAGGTGACACTGATAAGAGAGTGGTAAACAAATGTAGGTTTCAGGGAGAAGAGGAATCACCTACCAGCCTGCATCAGAGGATGCTACAAATACTAGAGGGAAGGACTGTTACAGTATCACCCAGCTATGACAATGAAACATGGCAGCAGCAAAGAATAGAGGGGATAGTTTGGTCCAAGTTCAGTAATAAAAGCAATTGTGGGTGAGGGAAGCACACACAGCGGAAGAGGCAAGTCCACAGACAGAGAGAAGGCAGAAGGCAGCAGAAACGCCAAAACAAAATGGTCAGAGAGGCAGAAGTCGTCCCCAACAAGCAAAGATTCTTGAAAGCTGAAAAAAAAAAAAAAAAAAAAGCCAAAGGACAGAGACATTGTGACTGACAATATCAAATTTAGCAAATGCATCACAAAAGGTGAGGAAGAAGCCTTCCCTCTATCTATCTATCAGATGTCCATGTGTCACATTTCATGTTCATAGTAACATGAAAACAGCTTCAGCTGGACTGAAGAAGGATGAATGCCAATTAAGGAAACAATTTTAACAAGGGAATGAGGATGAGGATGGGTTTGTGTAAACAAGTGGAGTTGTGGTGGCATGGTTAGGAAGGAAAGGAGGCAAATGAATTGGAGGTTTTAAACAGGAAGTGGACTTGAAATAGGAAAGACTGCATCTAGGAAAGGAGGGAGGGCAGGTGTGGATCGGGTAGAGAGCAGGGCAAAAGTAGGGCCATTTCACTACATCAGCCTCTTTTGGTAAAATTTCTGACTGTGAGCTTGAGGAGGAGTAGGACTGGGTTTGGGGATGTTTCAAAAAAGCTAAAAGATTCAGCGAGGGACATGGGTAAGAAATTGAGTTATGGCCAGGGAAATACAGACCTTCTGGCAAGGAAGCTACAGAACCAGAAGCAGTGGGACCCAGTAAGCACAGAAGCTGCTGGAAGCTGTCAGACTTCAACTGATAGAACACTTGGAAAATAGACTTTAGTGTCTGTGTTTTCCCAGCTGCAAGCATGTGTGCCTGGCAGTTTTGTTGTTTGAACAGCATGGTGGAGAAGTGGCTATTTGCTCTCCTCTGTCCCTGATTTGTTGACAGCTTAGTTAAAGTGTGGCTCCTTCACAGGACACTGTCATCAGTCTGTCTTAACATAACAGCAATCCTGTTGATGTCCAGTTCCTTTTGAAAAGGCTACATCTTTAATCCAGTAGTGTGTTATGCAGTCTCTGAGAACATTCACCAAACTCCTGGTGGTGGCCAAGGACAAGAAAATGTAGCACTTTGTGTCTTCAAAGGATTATGCAAACACAAGTGTGTTATTTTCAAATCTAGTATCCTGTCCCAAATAGTTGACTCTAACAAAGACTTAGAGGCATTGTTCATGTAGGACAGTTTTAGATTTTGAAGGACTGCATTTCCTGCACTTACCTGTTTTAAGAATTCCTGAGGAAGTCAGTCACCCACAGGAAATTCCTACTTTTCCAAGGTAAGTTAGAAATACAAAGAAAATAATCAAAAGAAAAGACCATTGTGTGCAGTACAGGAGGGTTACCCATGTTAGACAAAAAAAGAAAATAAAATCATAGTTTATTCCTTGTAGAAGCTCAAAAGCCTTATTGAACATCAACATGATTCCTTGCAAAACACATTAGAACCAAACTGGAAGATGCAGATTCCAAGAAGCATGCAACAGTATTAGTAATGAGATCAAACAACTACATAGCGAGTAAGAATAGTGGATAAGGGCCACAGAAATATTGCTGAGTTTGGGAAGCATGTAATACTGACAGAATACTGACTTGGTCTCTTAGTTAAATGAATGAAGAGGACCCCAGTCTCATAGCAGCTGGCCATGATCTTGCCACTGTACTTGGTTAAGTAAGGGCATGTGTGAGGATTCATGGTGACTTGTTTGTCCCTTTACCTTGCATGCCCATGCTGCTTCCCAGTTCGTAACCAGTTTCTAGTGCTAACATAGCTGGATACATAAAAAAATTCTGTATGAAAGCTAATCTTTTCTCTGTTCTTCAAATGTCAGTTAGTGTCCAGAAATCTCTGTTAAATAAAATACAGAGTACACTACAAGTAGACTTCCAGTGAGCCAGAGTTCATGAATTATTGGTGACTGGCAAAACTGCTATTAGACAAGTAGGAAATGAAAGCCATCCACAAACTTGCTGGAAAAATCTTAAGTAACCATTGATAATTAGAGAAATAAATCAATGATTCCTAACAGTCTGTGAATGAGTGGTAGTTAAAAAATTGATGGAGAATATTCAGGAATATTTTTGTATTAAAACTACCCTAGGCAAATCAGTTTCTTTTAAAAAGGATTTATTATTTCCAGCTTTTTTTTAGAGCTTGCCAGTCTTAAAATCACTAATGCTACTTACCACGTATGTTGGACAGCTTTTTCAGGTTATCCATAAAGCAATATTCTTAGTTAACATCAAATATATATAGGTAGCAGAAAGTTAGGGTGGTTTCAGCACTGAAAATTGTAATGCATGAAAGGAAAGGGTACATTTTCCGTGCCATAATGAGCCTAACCTGGGAGAGGGCAATGGCCATCCTGTTCCCTGACTTTGCTTACCGTGTCTGGGTAACCAATAGAAAATATCAATAGCCTGGACGTGGTATTTCAACACTGCAGTAGGGACAGACCAGTAGCAGCCTTAATACAGCTCTTGTTAGAAGACATGGAGACCTTGTAGCTAATTTGTCTGTTTGGAGTTGACCATTAAGAGGGCAGCAGAAAGAGAAATGGGAAATACAGTAGCGAAGTGGATGTGCCACTAACACCCCATCAGTGCTGCTGGTAGATGTGTGGACCTCTCTGTGTTTACACTAAAAAGGAAGGTTAAATCCAGGCATTCTCGCCTAAGTTTACCCTAAACCACACATCAGTGTGTATGAACATAAGGTGAGTTTACACTGTCAAACTTTTTGAACAGCACTCATTAACTTGTCCATCACATTAGCTGTTTGGTTGAAAAGTGGGACTAGTTTAGATTGATGACTTGAGGACATAATGCTGTCTCTGTAAATCCATACTCTGTCCTCTAATTCCACTTCAGCAAGAGCTGAAGAATGTTAGCCTGTGAAATGATGATAATGTATGAAGAACCTACCTTTTATTTTGGCTTGGTAACTCTGGAGGGTGTTTTATGGAAATGTAGTTAAGGATGACAGTTTGTAGGGACAACAGAAATAACATGTTTGATTCTGTAAAACTGTTCATTATGCACTAAGGCTGTACTACAGCGCTGCAAAGAGGTGTTAACACCTGGTGCTGCACTGTGGCAAGGCTGGTCCCTCCCACCACCCTGTCCACAAGGGAAGAGGAAACGGCTGGTTCTCCCCAGGTTCTGTTCCTGTTGAGCACCCTCTGCTCTAGATTTTCTGCAAAAGCTGAAGGTGCAGCTTAACTTTAATGTGTGCCAGCTGTGTTGGAGAAGAGTAGGAAACTAGTCTGCTTTCAGGAATTTCTTCTGACAGCCTTCCAGAGGAAGTGGCTGGTGAATTAAAGCATGCTAGACCTCCAGCCTGCACTGAGGAACTTGTGAAAACCCATCACAGCAGGTATTGGTTGCAAGTTGTCCTCTGAATCAAAACAAGAATTGCATGTCTTCACATTTTTGTGGAGCACTGGGCTCCTAGGCTCAACTTCATGTTTCACTATGTGTCAACATTATCTTACACAGCCTGGCAGCACAGTCCTGCTCTTGTACTGTCCTAGCCTAAGTTTGGGTTGCAGGATCTATTTCAGCCTTAGTACTCTGCAGTGTGGTTTTGTCATTCTTGGCAAGCTAGGGGAAACAATGCATTGTGTATAATGTGTGTTTACTTGCTTACAGAACAAACCTGTGCCTTATTTGTTGCAACAGCTGTAACTGCTGGAAAATAATTGGAGCCCTGGATCAGATGATACTGATTGTTTTAAGATTTCTGAGTCCAAATTTAGAGGGGTTGTAGGGTTGGTGTGTGTGTGTGTGTGTGCAGTAATGTGTAATGCAGTGAAACCTAGAATCTCATAGTTTAAAGACGTGAGGTCATTCAGCCCATTTTTCTCTAAGGGCAAGATTTTTCTGTATTTTAAATTCATTGGTTGTTCATCTAGTATCATTTTTTTTTATATAACAAGCATAGGAACATACCTCATGGGAGATTAAACCATAAACTAATAAATCACTGTTGCAAAGACATTTTTTTCTTTGATAACCAGTTTAAATTCTTCTTTTTCTAATGCCATACCATTGCCTGCAATTATATTCCTTCCTAATTTATGATAAAAAAGTCTGTTCTTTTTGTCATGGATGTCTATCTCCTACAGATATTTGCAGAGTTTTCACACTTCTTTGCTTATTGTTTAGTCATTGCTTAGTCAAGCAAGGATGCCTGTACTTGGCTTTTAATCTTTCACAAAAATTCAGGCTACCCAATCCCCTCAGAGTTTTTGATGTTCTTTTGAAAAGTCCCCCAGATTTTTCCAGATTTTTACAATGTCACTGTGGTAGTGATGGGAGCTGAATCTGGGAGTTCAAGCATCACTAAGGCTGTGTTATGAGAGGCGTGTCACCTGCCACAGTACCCTGCTTAGGCAGGTCTATATGTCAGTGGCCAGCTTGGCTGCCCTAACACTGGAAATGTGTCTTTTGATGTGTTTTCGTCTTGTCAGCTCAGTCCATCTTTGAGCTCCCAGGTTTCCTAGGTTCCTCCTTCTGCTTGGCATGTCATTTAGGAACATATTAGGTTGCATTTTTCCAGGGTGAACTTTCCCCTTGCTGGGTTGCAATAGCGTTTGTGATTTTTCCATGTCCTCAGCGAAGACAGCTGTGCCCGATTGCTTTGCCTGCAGGTTTGGATCCAGCATCATGGCCTCAGGGAGGGTGTTGGCCTCACAGCTGCAGCTCTGAGCCAGGCTCCACCACTGCTTGCCCTGACACTTTTTTGCAGTCTCAGGTCTTCCCACCTCAAAGGCAGGCACAATGAGCCTTTGTAAGATGTCACAGGATTAACTTCTAAAAGACACCACAGAGGCACACTGTGTTGTTTCTGCCTGCAGCCTGGGACGTGGTGCCAGCAGGGTGGGATGCATGGGCAAGCTGAGACTGATAAACAAGAGGTTTGTCTGCTACGCTCATTTATTTGGATGCTTGCTTTTTCTGGGCCTGCCAGACTTACCTGAGGTCCTCTCTAGTTTAAGAAGTTGTATGATTACAAAATGGAGAACAGCAGTCATAGATTCCAAGCCAGGAAGGTGAAACAGGAAAAATCACCTTCAGACCATGCCAAGTCACTTGCAGCTGGTTTGGTGGGTGGGAGAAGGCTGGTAGCTATCCTGATCCACCTCCTCCTCCTTAGGAGGAACATCATAACTGGAGCTCTTGGTATCTCTGCACTTCCTTTTAACAGTTCTTAGGCTTATTCTGACTCTGCGGTTCCAGGCACAGATCATCAGAGAAGGTCCTTCCCCCATGCTGGAGAAACTGGTGTGCTTACAGGCTGGCACTCAGCACGTTGCTTCTAGCTTTAATAACCTTCATGCTATATATCACATCTCTAAAGAAAGTCACGGTGCTGTATAAATCTGATCTGTATTTTCTATACATATATCTGTTTTTCTTTGACCCCTCGATAAAGGCCGTGCATGCCTTCATAATAACACAGATGGCAGATACATCGCAGAGTGTTTCTGTTTTTACCTTACACATGCATATTCACACATACATTTATTAGTTGCAGGGTTTTTGTCACTTTAGACTTGATAGGATAAATCTTACCAGAAAATATTTGGCTAAACAATACTGTTACATAAAATAAGCCCCTGCCTGATGCTGAGCTTTGTGCTACTTAATTGAACACCTCCTCAAAGCCATGCCTGCATTGTTAACACAGTCTTTTGCCTACAACCCCCTTTCTGTTTTTCAACCCACACATTTCTCACCATGCTGAACTGATTTTTAAGTACATGCCATGCCAAAAAAAAAAGTTCTATCACATTTCCTATCTCTTGCAATACCAAGAAAAATGCAGTTCTGTTTTCCACGATTGTCAGTTTGATGACCAGTCGGTGCTTAATTAGAGGAGGTCTGAGCTTGTAACTACACAGGGTCAGATTTTGCAACTCATCTGCAGCACTGGAAGCTAAAAATAATTTTTAGATCTGTGGAATTTGTGTATCTTACTGTCAGATCATTTTCAGCAGAATCAAATAACATCCAGTTTTTCTGTGACCCTTGATAACAAGGGGGTTTTATTTTCACTTCAATAGTTTTTATTTGGATAAATATTTTAATTGTACAAATTTATGTTTTGTGGCAGAAAAAACTTATTTTCCCGGTCATACATAAGCTGTAGAAGCCTTTTTATTTAATAATACTTCTAATCCTGGCCCATCTAAAAATGCTTTTTTTTAACAATATTTGTAGTAAAAAATACTCTGTAATGAAAATTTCCCTCAGACTGTGGACATCAGGTACCATGTTGTCTCATTGCACGTGCTTGATTCTAGGCACTGTTGTCCAACCATCAGTCATATAATGAAGCATAAATACAAGCCTTCACAGAATCAGACCCTCTAATAAAGAAGTCTGTGTATCTCAATTTTCAGACTATTAGACTATTAAACAAGCTGGATGTGACGCAAAGCATAGGCACAAGGTTGCATTCCCACATTTTTAGCCTGGCTGGTTTGGGGCCAGCACAGGCCTCAGGCTGTTTCCAACAGGCAGTTTGTCGTGGCCACTCTGTTTTGCAGGGTAATAGGTATGTCTGAGGACATGAGTAATTTCTGATCAATAACTACCTCTTTTTATTTACTACTATAGATGTAGCCCAAAAGTTCTTACGTGGAAGCTGGTCTTGTCTTTCATTTTCTCATCACAGCTCGACAGTGCCATGAGTGAGAGTTAAGGGCATCTGTGAGTGCTGGCGTTCAATGTTTGCAGAATGATGTGTAATTTTAAAAGAGAATCTTATCTTTTAGAAGAAAAAAAAATTAAAAGAACGAACAAACCCTTAAACTTTGGAAAATGGCCTAGAAAGAATGAGGTTAATTTTTCAACTACTGCAAGGCAGAGTTAAACAACTACCTTTAGGCCACATAAAATAACCTCACAACAAGGTCTGGGCAATAAACTTGAAACAAAAAAAGTCTTGGAAGAACCTGGACCCTATGAGGACAGGTAGTCTGACTGCTTCTTATGGTTTGTGTTGCGTGCTGAAGGGGCTACTGGTGATGGAAATAGGCTGCTGAAAACTTTACTTTCAATAGAAGTGGGCAGAAATTGGGAATACTGTGTAAGTATGGGCACCTAAACTAAACAGAAAGCAATTTCTGTTCTTACAGATGAGGTGGAACTTTTGCACCTGACTGGAAATGAGATCCTTATTTCAAAACGTGCATTGTACTACATGTCCATATTAGCTCTGAGCTGCCTGTCCTCTAGGCAGGTATGATGAACGCAAGGTCTTATGTACTTACCTTATGCTCATGGTTAGTGAAGAGCCTGGATATATCACTCATATTTTTATTCAGGCCTTCTGAATAAGCTCTGAAGGGAAAAATAAAAAAAATAAAAAAAAAAGAGCAGTCAGGGCAGATAATATAAGGCAGCAGAAAATAGGACACTGTGCTTCCTATATATGTAATTTGTCTCCATCAGAAATATGTGAAAGTAAACACTTTGCTCTCCCACCTTAGCAGCAACTTTGTGTGCTGGCATTGCTAGCTCAGTGCTGGTTCACGTAAATTTTCCAGGTGCATTAAGAAATGGATTAAAAGCAGAGAAAATGCTGGGGATACCAGCAGCTGAAATCTGGGGGGTTGCGTGGCTGCTGGTCTTCTGGTGGTGCAGTGGCTGTCCAGGAGGATTTGGAATTCTGAACAAAGGTGGACAGGGTGTCCGGGAGGACTGTATTAAAACCAGCAGTAAAAACTCAACAGACTACATTTGGTACGTGAAAAATGCTGTCTGGTGTTCAGGAAAGACTCAGAGTTTTTGAACCACAGAGCAAAGACTTTCTGTCGGAGGGTGCAAGAGTGCTCTCCTGGTGTTTTCTCCCCATAAGCCTGTGTTGTTGATGGAGGTGGGCAGCATAAAAACCTGCCTGCTCAGACAGGCACTGCAAGGCCAGGATGGCATGGATTTGGTGCCACCTTGGTGTCTTCATAGATGTGGGATTAATTTTTATTGATACTGGCATCACACCCAAGTAGATTAAAACCAAGTGTCTGTGCCTGTTGTCTGGAGAGCACCCATCTTCAGTTTCCAGGGAAGCCACTTGCACCCACAGGCCTTTTCTGTGCCATTTGCACCCACAGACCCACATGCTCTTTTCTGAGCCCAACACTAGCTTGCATCTGTGGGAAGGTGATGAAGACACGCAGATGTTCACACGTCTGCACCAGTGAGGAGAGGCCCCACCTCTGTTTGTGGCCCCCTTGGAGGTGGTGATTTGTGGTGTGGTATCCCCTTGGCATGGGGAGAGCACCTTCCCCCACCCTGGGGGAGACCTCTGCAGGCATAAGCCACCCTGCATGCTGTGCCACCATGTCACATTGCAGTTTAGTTGCATGTTTTTCTTCTTTGCTTAGCCCAGGCTCTCGGCATGAGTTCCTTTCTAAGTCCATGTGTGCCATCAAATAGACTTTATAGCTTGTACCTTTCTCTCCATTTACATTCTTCTAAATGAAAACTTACTTTTCTTTCCTGCCTCTGCTTCTGACCGCTGGTAGTCCCAGCATATTTCTTTGTATTAAATGGTGTTTACAACTTCTTTCTTTCTTTTTTTTTTTTCCAACATTAAATTATTTTTTTTCAGCTTCAACTTCTGTGACATTTTCCAGGTCATTAGTATAAAAGTGAAATAAACTGTTCCTCTTGATTTTCATTGCTTCAAAAATATTTAGCCTATTATAATTCTACATACATCATTAGTCTATTTGTTTCTTCTTGTATTTAGTCCGCATTTAAATAAAATATGTCACACATTGCTCTGACCCAGTACACATGTTCGTGGTCCTGAGATCATGGTCTCAGTTTGGTGTTTGGAATGATTTACCAGGCTGGCTTTTGGTAAGCCGATCCCAAAACTGATAATATGGTTTAGTCAGATTGTTTGCAAAAACATGGCAAATGTAAGATGTTTTCTTTTTCTCTAGTCTTCATTCATAGTGTTCCTTATATTTGGTATTTGTCAGAATAATCATAGACTCATAGAGTCATTTAGGCTGGAAAAGACCTTTAAGGTCATTGAATACATAAGAGAAATGTGAAGGGTGAATGTTCCTAAGGTACTTGTATTTAGCTTTAACAGCAGTGGCATTTATTAGGAATAGATCAGAGCTGAATGTCCAGTCTGAATAGTTTCCTTTTTCTTACTCAAGCTGTTTGATGAAACTTAAAAAAAACCATTCCCAGTAAGCAGTATCCCATGCCATATGCCATAAATCAGCTGCTTTTGATCCCATCAAAAACCTGGAAAAGCTAGAAGAAAGTCATTCTTCTATTCTTCAGAGATTATGTATTCTTGCTATTTTTGTTAATATTGTCATCATCTTAGAAAGTTTCTATAACACTCCTTTTTTGTTGTCCTAGAAAATGCAATGCCTTCCAGTCAAAGCAGGAGGGTGAACAAATTGTTTTGCTTTGCATTATCTGTGAAACATAACGCATGCTCCTGCTGCATGCTTACTGCAGAATTAAATGGCATCCTCTGGGAGAGAGCTCAAAAACAAATGGATCCTTCACAAAAAATCAATAGTCTAGGATTGCTGCTAGGACAGCTAATGTCCCTTACTAGTACCTTTCTGCATTTGTGTCCTCAGCTTTGGAATTAAATTTGCTTAGCTCCATTAGAGTTTTTCATTATTATTATTATTCCTCCCAGGTTTCTCCCAAATCATATCTGAAAATGTGAGTATTCGTGTCAGAGCACTTAGCAGATCCTCCTAGTAGAACAATGGAAAACTTGGAATAATAAATGAAATTAGGCTGTATTTGATAATGATTATTTTCCACTGATTATAGAGTGTGGATAAATCTGTAAAAAATAGGTAGAAACCCAAGTGGAAAGAAGACAGAAAATTAACCGCAAACTCCTAGGAAGTTTTATTTCATTAATCTTTTTCCTTCTTGGGGCCTCTCAGTACATTCCCGTTTGGTATGAGTCACACAAAGAAGGAGGACCTGGAATAACCAGCTGTCACTGCCTTCTGTTAACTCTGAAGGACTTTTTGGCCCACCTGGACACTGCTGGGCAAGTGTCATGTCAGCTTTCTTTGTTTTGCTCAGGGCAGATTCACCTATTACCAGAGATGCTGCTTCCAAAAACCTGTCAGTCAGCATGGCAGAAGTTCACCAAAGTCCTCTCAAAGGCACTGGACTCTGGCCTGGGAGTGAGCTTCTTGCTGCTGGGGTATATTCCTCCCAAGCTCCTTTCTACCTGGCAGTTCCCCACCACCATTCTGATATGCAGCACAGCACTGACCAGGATCCTGCTTGATGTCCCCTCCCCGCTGCCCTGGCAGAGCCAGCATGGGGCATCACAGGGGGACCAGCAAGCTCTGTGAAATGGGCTGGTACCGTGGCCCAGGTGTGCTTAGACACTGAAACAAGGGTGACAAGGAGCCCGATTGCCTTCAGCACCCTCCACTGTCACTGCCAAGAGATGGGCACTGCAGCCCATGAGACATGAAGAGTCACTGCTGAAAGTAAATCTCCATTTCTATACAATAATAATAAAAAGGGAGCAGGGGGCAGCTGCGGTCATAGCTTAATGCCCCTGGCTTGCATCCCTGGACAGCAATAAGATGAGCCAGCGCTCACATGGAAGTGGCGAATGCAGTGACAGTCTGTAACCTCAATGGCAGGAGATATGCCAGGGCAACTGCCCGCTCATTAGTCTGACCTGGAAAGCTCACGGGGCATTTGTCAGCAGAGGAGGTGGTTAAAGATAGAGGAAACTAGAAAAAAAACTCCATGTCTCTTTATCCAAGGAGCTTATGCGAGATTGGAGGATAGTCTGGAGAGGTAGAAAATGCTGTATAGCAAATCTAATTGGATTTCAGAGGAGCATCTCACCCAGAGCCACGCAGGAAACAATCACTTACACTGGAGAATATGGCAATTAATAAAAGAGCTGCAAGGCAGTCGAAGGGGTGACAGTGTGCTCTAATGCAAAAAAAAGGAGTATTCAGCCAGGGAGAGCTTCTTAATGGGAGTTTCTAAAGGGTCAGTCTTATGATCAGTTTTATTTTCAGGATTTTTAGGGACCAGAGCAGAACATTTCAGGGTGGCATTTTAATGGCTTTTGCAGCACACACAGAGCTGAAGTTCATTGCTCATGAATGGTAAAATTGGAGTATTGGAGATGAGAAGTGGGTGACCTTGAGCACCAGAATTGATTTTCAGTGAAATGCAACAGCCCAAAAAGAGCAAAGAGGTCACTTATGTAGAGATTAGTAACAAAAACATTTGCTGTTAAATGGCATCTCACTGGTTAGGAAAGAGCGGAGAAGAAAATTTCTGGGTGTACTAGGCGTAGGACCAACAGGGCTGTAGTTGCATCTTTTCTGGAATACTTTGTACAGTTTTGTTCCACACAGTACAGAGCAATCGCATCTTTTTTGGACTGTGTTCAGGGAACTGCTACAGGACAGTCGGGGGGAAAAGAGGACACTTCTTACTGAAGGCCAAGACAGCTTGGCTTGCTTAGCATAATAAAACGGATGCTGAGAGGAGATATAACATCTCTTCAGAAGTACTGCAGGAAGCAAACTCAGGAGAGGAAGAAAAGGACAAAGCTGGCAATTACATAAGTGCAATAAAGATATATTTAGCGTGGAAACAGCCAACAAGTCTGAGGGGTTTGGAAGTGATGACTTGGAAGAGCCTTCCAAGCTTTGTACCCCAGTGCTTAATCAGAGAAGTAAAATTTGCCATTCAGGTAAAAATGGCAAAGGAAGGATAGCAGAGTATTTGCAAAGAATGCTAGTTTAGTTGTATTTTATTTACAATTGCTTAACTGCAATATGCACCAGAGTAGCTATTAGCAAATGAAATCCTTTGTACATGGAGATATAAGTTCAGGCCTCTTTGATAAATAGAATAATTAAAGGTAATGCACGATTTGCACAGCACGGCAGTGAAGTTGTGTGCACTGTCTTGTGGGTATATGCATCAGATGGGTTGCTTATGGGCAGTGTAGTGTTAGATGACATCTGATTTTTCAGAGACATAGCTGTCGTCTCTTTTGAGCAAGTGTTCTCTGACCTTTTAGAGAGATCGTTTAAATGTCAGTCTTGGGCAGTCTTATAATACGCACTCAGCAATGCCTAATTCCAAAACTAGGTGAAGGATGAAGAGAAATATTGACCAAACATAGCTCTTATTAAATATATTTTTCTGCTTCAGTTTTACTTCAGCTTTTCCTAAGTCGACATATCAAACTGCAGTTAACCTAAATCATTATTATAGCCTTAAACTTTTGAAATTTTAAGTATCTTGTGCTTCCCCCTCAGTTATAGGTAATAAATGTGTCAGAACAAATCAAGAGTGATTTTATGTCATTTTGCACTACTATTAATTTAGTCATAACTGATAAGGTTGTAGCTACTGATATGTAGTGGCAACTGGGGTTCAGAAATTCAATTAAATTTTTTTTTTAAAGGGCAGGCATCATACTGTCACATTTGGGATCAGACACCTTGGTGGTTGTCTGGCCTTTTGTTACTGACTTTAGAATAGTGGTGTCATGGATTGCCTGCCTTTATGGGACTACACCAAAAAAAAGAAAAGAAAAATTCAATATGGTTAAAGTTATTTTTCCATTTCCTATCTTTTCCAGCAATAGTTGCCATCAGTGGTAAAATTTGCTTGTACTTCCAGTTTGACTATTACTACCTTCAGTTTACAGCCACCTGATTTTATTAAATGCTGGATAAAAGGACATTGGTAACAGCCTCCTGCAGCTGACTACAGGTTATTATCTGGAGAGTCAAGGTTAAATGACCTCTAACCTTGAAAGACACTGGCCTCCATTTAGTGTTTCATTGCAAGGCATGATTTCCAGATTACAAGTAATCATTGTTGCATGCTTTCCAAATTCAGCGTCTTTCATTTTAAAGCCTGGTCACCAGAACTGAACAGAGCAGTGGTTCAGCCATTACTGTAGGTAAGAAGAATGTAGTAGCCACTGACTCCCTAGTGAGTATCCTGCTGTACAAAAATAGGTATCTTACAGCGTCCTTAGAAGTAGTAATAATTATCATTGTCTTGTGAGAATGAAACCTAGCAATGTGATATATTAAAAGTATGGTAAAAGAAAAAGATCAGTGTGCTTTTATTCATCTTTAGGAATATAAATTGGAGTGTACTAAAATGCTACATGAGAAATTACAGTTAATCAGTGGAAGTATACAAACTTGAGTACTCATTTATCACAGCATTTTTTTTAATGGAGCTGTGACTTTTCTTTTGCCTCTTACCTAATGCTGTTGCTGTTATACAGTGTGTTCTGAATTTGGGGTTTATTTGCTTGAAATACCTGTCATTTTGTATATAAAAGGCAATAGCTATAAATTCAATGATCAAAGACAATATTGGTGCTATTGCTTGTTGATAGGGAAAAAAAGAAAGACCTTATTTTGAGATTATTTTAATTTTATTACTAGCTAGAAGTTTATCTGCTTATCAGCTACCTGTCTGCAAACAGATAAACATTCAATAGATGCATGTTGACTGTTCTTCAAAAATAGCTACCATTGAATTACCCTTTA
Organism: Microhierax caerulescens; assembly: GCA_035590215.1. Lineage (NCBI taxonomy): Eukaryota > Metazoa > Chordata > Aves > Falconiformes > Falconidae > Microhierax > Microhierax caerulescens. Next base: position 15,718,616 of record JAVJGJ010000014.1, on the reverse strand, counting down.
TTAATTTAAATATTAAGATGATGTCATCTCTTTTTCTGCAAGTTGTTATTTATCCTAGGTTTCCCTTAGAGATCTTCCACTGTCCTAGTCCCCGGTTCTTACATTCCAACGAGAGATACTGAGTTCTTTTTGTTTCTGTGCTGCACCTCTTTGGACATGCCTCATTTCACCTCTGATTTGGTTTTGCAGAATCTGCTTTGTGTCTCAGTAAATCCCTTAGCCCTGTTCTACAAATTTCTAGAAACTGCTTCATAGTTTATCCTATGGTCTCTAAATACCACAGATGAGGTGACCGCAGGCAAAGCCCCACACATTCAGCTTCTCTATGTTAATTTTTCCTTTGTTTCTTTCTTTCTCATGTTTGCTTGCCCCAGGAACATGCCTGCATTTTTACCGTTCCCCACTCACTTAGTTTCTACTGGCATGACAAGGTCACAGTAGAGAAGGTTGCTCCTTCAGGAGACCTTATTAAACCAGTAGGTCCTAACCTTATTAAACCAGTAGGTCCTAAATATCAGTCTAGGATGCTGCCTGGGCTCTTCTGAACCACAACTTTTTTGTGAACTTTTCCCACTTCCTCCCTGAAGCTGAGAGCATCACCTCAGCTTTCATTAGCCATAGTTTATAGTTGTTCTGGCAGCAAACAATCTTTTGCCTAATCCAATCGACCCAGAGACCTGTGGATTAGGAGAGAGTTTAGAGAGGAGCTTATAGAGGTAGGGGGCTGTTCCTTTTCACCAGAGAGAGCTGGCGGTGGGTTGTGCCCATCCTGTGGCAGTTATTGCCTATCCCAGGCATCATGCCTCATAGATGTCAACCACCAAGACGAGAAAAGGCTGACCTGCAGTGGCAAAGTATGTAAAAAATTAAAGAGTCAGAGAAATGTTAGGAACTGCTTCTTGCTTTTAATTTGAAGACCAGGCAGTAATTCAGCATGGCCGAGAGGACTTGTGTTTTGCCGTATTTGTGGTACAGCAAAGTGAGTCACAGACAACATGCTTCTCAAACTAGTGAGCTTCCCAGCCTCATCCCTGGAGGCTTCCTGATGCCTCTCTGTTCCTACTGACTCTGCCAAATCCCATGGCTTGATCCCAGCAGAGCCTGTGCTGCTGCAGGTCATGGTCCCCCAGACTGCAAACCATCTTGCTCAGCAACCAGTGCTCTCGGACTCTGCAGGCTCATATACCCTTGACAGCAGTGATTTGCCTCCAGATCTCCACTTGTGAAAGCCCTAGGTGAAACAAAGAGTATTCCCCGTGACTCCTTTTCACTTGCTGGAGATCAGTGGTGGGAGACAGGCTGTAGACAGAGTCAGTCTGTGAAGGAAATAGTAGCTTATCTTTGTCTGTAACAGAGCCAGGAACAATATATCAATGTCCATACATATTTAACTCGAAGGACTGACTCAGGATTTGTCTTGCTGAGGTGTAATTTTCCAAGTTGAGGTATGGAGGTCAGTTTTTTCATCAATAAAAGTAACTGCTGTCAGAAGGTGATTGGTTACCCTGTTGTTTTGCGTGTATTTTTGCTGCTTGTGGAACAGTTAATGCACTGCTTTGCTGAAGTCTCATGTAATGTGTTATGTTACCATGACACATATACGAAAATAAAAGCGCTGTTGTCAGGGTGACGTAGCCAAGTTATTATCACCCTGCTTTTCCAGTATTCAGTTAAAAAAAATGTAGTTTTTCAAATGTTTTAACTAAAGGTTCTAATGTAATTTTAAATAATGAAGAAAACAATAGGCAAGCGATCATATACAAATCCACATAAACAAGGTAGTATGAATTGGATAGATAGCACTTAAAATAGATTTGTCCTTCATGTTCTCCTAGGGACAATGGTGAGAAAGGAGTAGAGGGTTTTGTAGTGATGAGAACCACTTTGATATTATTACTTGAAATAGCTGCAAGCAGAAGCCATAGATAATAATAATCTTCAAACTGTAGAGGTTGAAAGCTCCAAGAAGCCAAGAATGACTACAGCTGCCTTGAGTGATGGTGGAACAAAGCCATATAGTTGTGAATAGTTTATGCAGATGAAATATAATAACAGAGTCAAAATGTGCAGTCATCAGGTTTGAGATCCAAGAAGCAGGTGGTATGCATGTCTATCTCAGGGTTTTGGAGGGGTTTCCTGGCATCAACCATCTCAAAGAATCATAGACTAAAGAAACAGTTTTGGTATCTACAATTAGATAACACAAGGGGACCATCACTTCAAACAAAAAAATTATTCCTTGTCTATGGTCTTCTCCAGACATTCAATGAGGCAGATTGTTCCTGATTTAAAATAATGCTTCAAAACAAAATGGCACTTTTTTTCTGGAAGTGCTAAATGGAAGCTAATGACAGAGAGGAAATGATTTCCAAGTTTTGAAACTGGCAACCATTACCAGAGGATCCATGAGCTTTTCAAATCCATTTTTATGTACTTTAAACCATGGCTTGTCATGAGCTAGGCAAGCAAATGTGTAGAGAATGTGGCCAAGGTAGCCCATTGCTCCTGAACTATTTATGACCTGATCATAGCATTTGCAGATCTCTTTACTGTTTACAAAAAAAAAAAAAAAAAAAAAAGAAAAATGCATTAAAAATTTCACCAATGTTTTGCTTCTGCATTCCTAGAAGAAAATGACCACTTTAATTAGTGACATATTAATAGCCTTGCAGTTTCAGTAGTCACTTAGTGACACTATAGCGTGATGGGGTTTCTTACCTTCTATTGAAGTACTGAAGTACTAGTTTTGCTGCCTCAGATTTGAGAGAAAGGGACATTTTAAGGGACAAGAAACAGCAACAATATTGAATAAACAATCTTTTGACTTCTGAGACATTTCAGTATTTTTCTATAGCAAATGAAAAACATTAAAATACCATGTATGTTGAGTGTGGATCTGAAAGCAGCTGTGTTCCTTCTTGTCTGAAAGATAATTTTATTGATGAATTAGAAGATTATATGTCCAATTTTCTCTCTTCTGTTCCTAAGAAATAATTTAATATAGGCACATGTGAATGGTCCAATGCAGCACTGAGTCGAGAACACAGAAGCTGAGCACCTACACTTCCATTTTCCCTTTCAATTGCCAACTTAAAAGATGCATAGCAGATACTGAGTCAGTGTAAAATGGTGATCCCAGGCATTGACCCATCTTCTTTAAATCCTTTCATTATAAGTTCTGTTATTAGAAATTTACATCTTGGTATGTTTTCACTTCAGTCCACTTTCCTCACCTACCTATTTGTGCTGATCATTAGCTATTCACTGCATGTGTGTGTTTAATAACTGTTCTGTAATGCTTCCTTTTTTCCATTTTTCATGATTTAATTATTCCCGCTGGAAATGAGTAAAACTGCCAAAAGTCTAAAGAAGTGGCTTCTTCATTATTTAAGTAATGGTTGCTCATCACTGGTCAGACAAGTGGATTGGGACTCAGGTGACCACATGTCAATATCTACAATTTTGGTATCTGTATCTAAGCTAGTCCTGCCAGCCTCCCTTTATAGACAATGCAGAGAAAAAAACCCCACATTTTTAACATGCAGTGTCATCCCATATTAAGCTTTTAAAATAGATCTGATGATTTGCACCCTAAAAATGCTAGGTTTAGTTGACTGTAAATGGAAACAAGAGTGACTACCTTAGGTGCTTGCTTTCTAGGTGTCCAAAGGTAGATGAGTTGAATCCCATTGCTGTGCTCAAAGTGATCATAAATGCCCAGAGGTTTTGTGTGATTACACTTCTAATGTGAATATACTGTGCCTGGTTTTTGTTGTAAAGGGCGTAGTGCCAGTCAGTGTTCAGCACAGATGAGCAAGTCCTGTTCAGCACAGATGAGTAAGTCCTGTTCAGCCCAAGCACCAAAAGCAGTATAGTTGTGTTAGGACTACATTTCAAACCTATTAGATTACCCTTCTTTTCACCTTAGCTAAGTACTACCAGGGTATTAGCATGTCCATATTCATTCCAGAATGTATCAGTTTGGGGAACAGCATTAATACTCTGATGGTAGACATGCAGACGTAGTGTTTAATATATATGTTGGAAGATAAATGTAACAGCCTTGACCAGATTAGGTCCTGGTATGCAAAGCAGCATATATCATATTACTACTAGTAGTACTCCTACTGATAATAATAATACCTATTCTTGCTGTAACAAGCTCACAAGGAACTAGTTTATAGACAGTGAAAAGTGAGGAAACTGAATGGAAGTAGCATTACTTAGGAATGACACATGGCAAGGGCCTCTTGCATTAAAGAGGGTTGGAAAAGGCGACAGATGTTGAGTGCTGAGACACTTTTTAGGTTCTGCTGTTAATTTAGGACATTGCCTTAATGGTGATTTTCCCTGTGGGTTTTTCCCCTTAGGACGATTTCCAGCATGCAGCCTCAGAAACCAACTGGGAGTCAGTCACAAGCTCTGTCTCAGTAAGTAATTTGTTACTATTTTGCCCATGGATGGATTGATAGGATGGCTTGAATCCAACTCACTAAAATGGCACCCACACAGAGGAACCATGTATTCATCTTTGGCAGAGGATGCAATAAGTGTTTATCCAACTCATACTGGAGTCAACCAGTATGTTTTTAAGAAAAGATTCAGAATATGCCATCAGCTGTTGTAACCGTATGAGATAGCCATTGGGAAACATTTCTTGCTTTCAAACTCATCGTGCCAAAATGAAAATACAAAATATAAATTCCTTACAATTTTCAATTGTAAAATGTCTTGGCCTAAATAGAAGACTACACTTAAAATGGGCTGAAAGGAAAATGGATCTAGCTTTTCATGGCCAATACTGAGGGTCCTTAAGTAATGAAATATTGTATCTGAAGTCTCCATATTCAGCACTGAAATGCAACGGGGGGGGGGGGGGTTGGCGGACAGGGGGAGAAAACAAGTAATCCAGTATAAAATTTTATTTATCTCTTCATTATGTTTGTGTCATCAGCCAAAAATATGTCCCCTCTTTAATTTCCCAAGTGAAGGTAAATGCTGTGGAACAGCAATGTAGCATCAGACTTTGTAATATGGGCATTCCTCTTTGGTGTGCTCTGTTGGCTGGTCAGCACCATGTCACAGCTCTTGTAATCTCCTTTCAAAATACATGAGACGAGGATAAGTGCTTAAAGCAGACTTGAGACCAGTGTTTGGAGCATTCATCAAAGGGGGCTTAGTGGTAGCGCCTTTGTTACAGTAGCTTCCAGGACTTGCCAGTGGAGGAAGAGTAAATAAAATATGCGTAAATTCTACTGACCATTGTCCAAGCCAGGCAGTGAGTAAAGAGAAGATTCTGTATTGCCAAAATTAGAAGAGGTTAAGCCAATTTCACTCATGTTTACCCTTGGGTTTGCAAATGACACTTGCCCTTCATGATATTATGCATTGATAGCCTTGAACTAATTGTGCTGAAAGTTCTGAGTAGTAATGTCAGCAGGGCTCAGATCTGCTGGATGTGCCAAGCAGGAGATGCTAAAACACTGTTTTACTGAAAGACATAAACTCATTTTTCATTCTAATATGGGGTTGAAAAAAAAACCCTATGTGATAGAATATTTTGTTTAAAAACATGGTAGGCTGATGTTTGAAAATGTGAGCCTGGGGCTCCCTCATCAGGAAACCATGAAAATAAGATGAAGTATATGGTAAATGCCATGTTAGTTATTTTCCTTAACATCATACGACACACGATATGCCAAACAATAATCTAAAAAAAAAAAGTGTATATATCTTTCACATCTCTTTGTTTCAGAAAAGTTGTTGTTAATGTGTCATGGGTAGGGAAGTTCAGTGCAAATATTATAGGTAGCAAACTGATGCTCCAGGTCACATGGAAACTTACAGCTAAACCAGAAGCAGAACCCTGGTTTCACTGGTTTTCCCATGCCATGCCCAATGTAACAAAATATACTTCCTTCCACTGGACATGCATTGCACCCACTAGCCCTTTCTTATCCTTAAGGAAAGTAAGTAGATAGGTTGAGTGATTTTTCCCAAAGACACCAAGAAAAACATCGGAAGACATCCAAATTCTTCAGAAGAGAAAGGTTCAGGGATTCTGCTGTGATCCTGAGGGACAGAAGGACAAACTCAGACCTGGCCATTGCTGGCAAGATGACATAGTGTTCTGCTGATAATCAGCATGGCAGATCTAAGTTTTGCCCCTCAAACACACAGGCAACACAAAGACTCATTTTAGGATCTGGGTACTTTACAGCTCTCAGAATGAAAATTTGAGCGTGCGCAAATTCTTTCTTCATTGTCTGAGGTCTATCACAGAGTTATATTTTGTTGGGGTTTGTTTTGTTGTGGTTTGGTTTGCGTTTTTTTTTTTCTCAGAAAGCTAAAAGCAGTACCTCTGCCTTTAACCCAACACAGCAAACTCAGAAAAAAAGGAAACAAAACTGACTCCTTTTTGGGTTAGTTTCCATTATTTGTAAAGTAATGTTATGACAAACAACTGTGATGTACATTGAACTGCCCATCAACTTCACGATACAGGTTTAAAATAGAAAAGACTTAGGGAACAGAAATTAAAGGTAAGAGCACTGACAAAACCCGATACCTTTGTGTCCCATGAAATTAAAAATGCATCGAGTGCTTTTAAGAAATGTAGAAGAGGTACTTAATGTGGAAAATCTTTGGTCTTCATTACTTCTTGCTTTTCACTCTTCCTCTTGCCCTCTCTTTGGATGTTATCTCAGAAGCCAGATTATGACAAGCACAAACTCTTCTAAAGCTAGCGCCTCGTTCTTGGCAGGACAAAGGGGAGGCTGTTGGGTTGGCAGCTTTGAAGTTGCTTTTGGGCCTGTCACATGATGTCGCTGCCAGTAGGTTATCTGAGCTGTTGAAATAATTCCTCTTGAATTGGCTGTCACTGAGAAAAAGTTAAGCTTTATTCTGTGTGCGAATGAGGTTGCACAAATCTCTTGAGTAGGAGCTTTTATATGAAAAGAAATGGGGAATCCCTGCTGCTCTGCAAATTCACAGCCTGACCTGCAGATCTGTAATGAAATGCACAGTTGAGCACGTGAAAAAAAACTCTTGCATCCTCTAAGCCACACACATGGCCTGATTTTTATGCTGCTGTTTCTTCAGCATCCTTGCACCATCTCCCTTACTTTTGAGAGGCAGTCAGGGACTGACGTTTCCCTGTTGGGCTGCAGTCACAGATGAGCCATGAACTACACTGAGCTCTCCTCAGTAGGCAAGTAGGGTATGGGTGCATTTTCATTAGCACACTGCGTGATGCCCACCCACAGTGCAGTCTCTCCTGCAGCATTGTTGTAGATAACAACACTGTGTTCACTTTGCTGGTGTGAGCTTTTCAATTCCTGGGGCTCCTGTCTTTCTGATGGTCTCTATTCCAAGCCACTTAGAAGTCAGGAGAGGTGGTTTGATGTATGCCTTTCCTTTAGTGGGTCATGAATTTTTACAGCCATCTGCACTGTGTCTTATTTAGCACTGCATTGTAGAAACAAGTGGGCCCTCTGAAACTTCTTGTGCTGTTGGTGATAAGTGGTAAAGCACAGCTAAGCTTTCTTGACTTCCTATTGGAATGTTTTCTATTTCTTTTTCTTGTTTTAAAGGATTTGGATTCTTCATACTTTCAGCAAGTATATGCAGTAAAATACCAAGGACTGTAACTTTTGTGATATAACTTACTGTTAAAGACAAATGTTTTATTTTAAAAGACATGTATTTTTAAAACTATTTAGTAAGCACTGAAGGACACAATTCTGAAAACAAGTGAGTAACTTTACTCAAGTTAGTTGACCTTTTCATTGCTACCCAGCTGAGTGAAGTTAATCACAAAAATTAATAGTTTAATATATGCACTTACATGGGAGATGAGGCAAAAAAAATATTAGGGGAGCCATTAATTTTAAATGGCATATTTCTGCTACATTGCTCAGAGCTGGGTTTTCATGAGAGAATAGGGTTTCTAGGTTTTTTTCCCTGGTGTTTTAACTTACAAGACCAAAATCCAAACAACTCTTGTGCTGTATTAAGCTTCTTGTTGGACAAAATCAGGTATTTTGATTGTGGTCCTTCAGAAAGTAACAAACGTGTTTTTCTTGCTCATACTTTATACATACTATTTGGCTTTGTCCTCAGACAAGGGGAAAAGTGATACCAGGGTAGTGAATATTGTAATTTTAAATAATTGTTATTAAAAATGTTTAACATCCTTTCCAGTAAAAAATAAATTGCTGCAATCTGTCAAAATAAAGTTGTGCTGCAAGTTCAGTGGGAACCAAATAAGTTCAGAGAATGGTACTTGGCCATTCTGGTGGGAAATAGTATTCCATTTGCTATTATGATACAATTGTGAGGATATCACTGTGTTGGTAATCCAAATATTCATTGGTACATTGCTGTTTCAGATATCCCATGTTATGTCATTTGCTTAGTAACGTTATTTTTGATAAAAGGGTGGGGGAATTGGCATTCACTGGTGTTGGTATTCTTGGGAATAAAGAGCCATCTTTTCAAGTCTTTAACCAAGCTAAATTTGTTGTCCAACTTGACCAAGGAAAAAAAGACAGTGATGGACTTGTTGCCTTTGTCTTTCTCTGCTGTGGTTTCTGAACTGCCTATTACGGATTTGCCAACAGAGTTGGCAGAGCTTTGGAGGCACCACCCCAGCACTATGAGGCACCTCCATTCTGTGGTCATGGCCATCACAGTGGTTTCAAAAGACATTTCCCGTACATACTTGTAGATGTGCAAACCATCATCCCCTTTTAGGGGTGGGTGTGCGTGTTGACAGTCCAGCAGTGGCAATGCTTCCACTCCCTGTGTCTCCTCTGGGATTTGCTTAGGAATTCCTTGGTGTCTTCTCCTCACAGAAAGAAAACACAGGTATAGCAAAGCCTGGACCAGCTAAGGACTTCAAAAGATGGCCTTAGAAAAAGGTAACTGTTTCAGTCAATAATGAGACAAGTTTCTCAGTAACTGCTTTCAATTGTTTTAAGTGGTGCTGTAATTTGTTCCAAGTACACTGAGATGTATGTCACTCTTAGGGGGTATCCTATCCCTCTCCATCAGTGACTGACCCTACGCTCACGGCAGAAGCCCTGGATCAGACCATTGCTGCATTTGACACAGTGGAAGATCTGCTCAAACACTTTAACCCAGACTCCTGGCAAGAAGATCTCAAGAATTTGTACACAGACAGTGGCCACCATTATCGAGGCAGGAGCTACCATGACAGGAAGTCCAAAGGTAGGAAAAGACACTGTGTACATACGTTGGGGCAAGACTAGGATATTCCTTCACTCCTCATAGAAATGTCCACTGGTCAGGTATTAGATTCTGGTGCCCATATTCCTGCTGGTGTCAGAGGGCAAAGTACCACCTAATAAAACCAAGGCTAAGTCGTTTAATGCTTAATCATTTTCTGACTGAGTAGGATCTCGCCTGTGAAATCAGACTGAAAAGTGCCCATCATTAAGATGAATTCACGAATAAAACATAGGCCCATGTGTAAAGGACAGATGGTTCTCAGCTTCACCCTCTTAAACATTGCTTTATGTGTAAGGCATGGGGCTCCTAATTACCTGCAATATCAGCCTCCTTTAAATACCCTGCTTAGGGATTGTTCTCTGTTGAGTGAGGAATAATCACTTTTATCACATTGTGCTTAGGGAAGCATCTGGTGCAGACACCTGTATGTGCAGCTGATTTTTTTAGGATGTGAACAACTCACTGTTTTTCGTTATATTGGCGGGAAACATTATTATGGTTTAACATCTTTGTCTGTAATTGAGCAAAGCAGACATTTCTGGGTTGTGTTTCTTGTTTCCTTCTGTTAGTTCAAATCATCCACCAAACGGTAAAGCAAAGAGATGTTAAGCTAGCAGTACAAACCCATAATGATAAAGAAACACTATTTAGAAGAGACAGTCATGCTCTGGGGTAACCATGCACTGAAGGGCCTGATTAAATTGCCTTTTATGTGTAAATGTGGATCTAGGGGGTTCTGTTAGAGTTCTCCAGGATGATAGTTGCTGTAATTTTCACAGAAGATCTGGAGTGAGGTATTTGGAGTTCTCTTGCTAACAGTCTTCCATTTCCAATTATATGTATTCATATGCATTCTTCTTTATAACTTGAAAATTATAATGCCCAAATCACAGTTCTGATTCTGTGCAGTCTACACTTATTTGCATCTCAAATCTCACCCCCCCCTATGTTAAGCATGTACTAAGCAGGAAGAGAAGATTGTAATTCTATGTTTGTAACCTACTTGCTATTAAATGATGAGGCTTTGACCTTAACAGGGATATATAGGCTGCACCAGTATGAGGGAAAACAGTGTCAAGGAGTGTTCCCAGGCCCTGAAATCCAGTCACAATTACTAAATTGTCCATCTGGTCTCTACTTAGTTTTTACCTAGGCCAAGTGTCATTCTCCCAGGTCATTGCTGGGCATGAACCAGAAGCTGGCAGAGGCCAGCTGCCGTTGTGGGTGGGTAGTCTGCATGTGGCCACCTTGTCTTGGAGGGTGAGAGATAAATGGTAGGGATGTGGGCTGTCTCATGGCTGTTGACCTTTGTGCAATGTATTAGCAGATGCACAGCCATTTTGGCATATACTTTCCAGGAGATGTTGGCTGTCTCTGGTTTTGGGCTCAGCACTTCAAAGGAATCTGCGGTAAAACCTCAGCACCCATTCAGTGAAAACGGAACCCCTTTACTTTGTTCCCTTTTGGCATGTCAGAAATTTTAGAACAGCCCATGTTTTGTGAAAAACATCACCTAATTGCCACTACATCACATCTGAGATCAGTTTGATCTCATTTAGGGGTCACTGAAACGTGATCTGTGTGTCCCTTCTTCCCAGGCTGGGTTTGGCATCAATAGATATGTATACAAAAGAAAGAAGGGGTCTGTTTTGATTTTAAGAGAAGCTGATTAGAAACTGGGATCCTATACTGGTTCTGCTCTCCAGATCTCATTTGATTCTCAGTTTATATTTGGCCTAGTACCCTATAGATTTAAATGACCACGTCTATATAAAATAGCATTTGCTGCTCTGTTGATTCTGATCGTGTAGGCTGGAGGTATCAGTTTGGTCTACCAGTGCTCAGAAAATTCTGATGTGCAAAGGTTTCTCCATTTAGTATAAAAGTAATTCAGCTTCTTGCATAACAAAACACTGTAAAACCCATAGAGTTCTCCAGTTATTGTTTTAACACTTGATTTATTTTAATAGGATTTTTTTGTTGGTGGTGTTTTGGTTACAGGGATAAGAAAAAAGTTTTATAGCAGTTTTTTCTTTTGTCTTCAATCTAAAAGGCAAATTCCCTGACTGTCAGCAACACCCTGGACAGAAGTACCTTACCACAATCAAATCCTTAAAAAAATTCAGTTAAGAATTTTTATTTATAAACTTCAGGCAAGATTAAAGGCTTTTTCTTGCATGATGTCAGGAGTAGTGAATAGCTTTAACAAGTCCTTAAATTAGAAATGCTTGGAAGCTTTTAAACAGAGACACTGTAGATCTCTGAGGAATGTTTATAGGCACTGGGATAACCTTGCAGCAAAAAGAGCAATAGATTATATCATCATTTATTACAGATATCTATCTGTTTCTGCTTCCAGCTTGGGTTTTATTTTTTCTCCTTAGTTAGAATAGCCCTGAGGCAGATAAGAACAATTTGATGTAATCTCTGCCTATCTTTCACAGCATTTTCAGAACATGACATATAAATGGTATAAATGAATCAGTAATGATTTCACTCATACCCAACTCTCTGCTCATACCAAATTTTGCCACAAAATCAAGCTTAAGAGGCGGTGTTGCTGAATACCAATTCTGACAACACTGATCTGTGATAAATTATTTTTAAATGTATGTTTTCTTGATTTTTCAATCAATAATTTACAAAGGATCAGGGTCGAGAAAATAGGAAATACAGGATTTTAGCATAACTGAAACTCACAGAATCACAGGATAGATGAAATGGGAAGGCACTTCAGCAGTTTATCTAGTCCAGCCCCCTTGCTCAAGGCAACGTCACCAGCAGCAGGTTGCTCAGGACCATGTCTAGTCAGGTTTCAGGTATCTCCAAGGATGGGTACTGCACAGTCTCTCTGAACAATCTGTGTCTGACGACTTTCTGAAAAAAAAAAACCAAACCCAAACCCAAAACCAAAATAAATCTGGTGTTTGTTTTTGTTTATGTTGTTTGGGGTTTTTTTACATTTAAATAAGTTATCCTATGTTACAATTTGAATCCAGTACTTCTTGTCTTTTCAAAGGCTTACTCTTCTTTACTCCCTCCCATCATGTGTTTATACACATCGATATGCACATACACAGATCAATTCCTCCCTGGGTACCTCCTGCAAGAACCTTAAAGATGAAGAGTGTGTGTTGATTAAATCTATATGTATGATAACTCCATTCCATCTACAAAATCTGATCTCACACCTGTGCAACACTGATGCAACTCTGTTGAGTTAAATGCATTTCATTCTGTTTACACTATTGAAGTGAGATATTGGTATCAAGTATGTCTCACTAATAACCACATGAAGTTTGAAATTTAATTCTGCATATGTTCGGTGAGGTTTGCTGCTAACCACTCTAGTCAAAGTTAACTATGGAATCACAGTGAAACCCAGACTGGCAGAAATGGACAGAAAAGAAAGGGGAAGACACACATTCACACTTTCAAAATTCTTAAATGAGAGGCCGTGTATAAGCTATAAACTACAGTATACACCTCCTGTGTGAAATTATGACAAGTAGATGTTTCAAATAACCTTTGCAATATACTCAGAAAGGTTTACTAGCCATTGCTACATTTTAGAAACTCTGAAATATTCAGCTTTAAGCTCATCCTAGACTCTTAGGAAAAAAGCAGGTCATGCCAAATAAAGTATACCCTTTAAAATAATTCCTTTTGCATTACTGTAATATGTTGTACCCGATCTCAGTGTCACAGTAATTTGGCTATTACAAATATAAAGCATCTTTAAAAGGGTATCACTAGCTATTGGTTTATTTAACACTGTTCTTAGCAAGAATACAGGTAGATAGAAAAAAGAAAACAGACATACACTGTGATTGTGTTAAACTTCCAAACAAATAGGTTTTGATTCTGTTAGAGCATCATAAGAATCATTCAGATGTGTTTGAAGGAAATGTTTTCATCCTATAGTTTAAATTTTTGAAAGCATCAGTGTACCTGTTTGATAATATTAGAAGAGCTCCTCAGAGATACTGTTGTAAACAGTTCCAACCATCAATTAAGCGTTATTTAACTTTTCCCACATGTTTGTTTGTATTTATCTGTTGTTGTTCGCTCTGAAGTTTTACATCCCGTTGAAAAAGGCTTTATAATTTCAGAAAGACCTCTGCTTATGAAATGGCTTGTGTACAAATGAAGAAAGGAGAAAGAAAAAGTTGTTTCTCATTGTAGAAATAGATCCAGATGTTTAGCGGATAGTACGTAGAGAAAGGGGTCATTTTTAGAAGAATGTTTTTTTTTGGGGGGGTTGGGGTTTGCTTTGGGGTCGCCCCCCTCCCCCTCCCCCAATAAA
>JAVJGJ010000014.1:15688849-15699949 GCA_035590215.1 Microhierax caerulescens | reverse complement strand
TCATTTCCTGTACTGCCTCAGTGGAATTAAGGCTAAATTAAGCTTCTGAGCATTTTCTTCTAACTCTGTCTAGAGATGCACCATCAGCAAATGCCATCCTATTCCACAGCCAGCCTGTCCTGATAGGAGCCTGCTTATATCAGTATACATTCCCCTGGTTTATCACGGTGCCAGTGTGGATGATCCAGGCTTTCCCCTCAAGAAATCTCATTAATCATGAAGACAGAATATTTTCTGCCTTCTTCCTTTGGTTAATTTTTACTTTGCATCAATCAGCTGAAATAAATAGTAGCCAGAAACCTCTTTGCTCTATCGTAAGGACAGCTGATGGAAAAGGTCCCGATGAGAACATTCAGAGGAATGGGAAACACTTCCCTGTGAGAAGAATTAGTCTGAGAGCCTGCAGTGAGAAGGGGTGGCTTTGGAGGATGATAGCAGAGAAGAAAATATCATCTGTTAAAACAAAGAAATCGATACTCTCTGGACTTCTGAGTCCTGGCTGTGGACATCCAGAGTGTATTTTCCTCCCAGTGCATGAGTAGATATACCAGCAGTCCCATTGATTTTGTGTTTCTATCAGGAGGATGATCTATACCTCTTGTGGAGACATGCTAGCTCTCTGGAGAAAACCACTGAGTCTTCATGGCGAGATGTATCACAATTGCTATAAAATCACAATTTATCTGCTAAATTCCCATTGACTGTGATAACACCTTGCCGGAAAAGTGAAGCTGCTATGATTTTCTATAATAGCACTGGTGACATTTACGTACCCTTGCTTTGCATATCTGCCTTGTGAATATCTCCAGGCCAGAATGTGAAGGTGCATGATATTTACAAATCACAACTTTTTCCACAATTTACTTTGTCATGTTGACAAGGACTGAGTCACAGAAGGTATGAAGTGTCTCTGTTGGAGATTTTCACATGTTTATAGTAAAGCACAGGCATGGAAACACTCAGGACCAGACATGTGTGAGCTATACAACATGCCCATGAAAATCTGATATGTTCATAAACACTGCGCTGTTATCTCAGTTCTCATCTGAGCCGTTCCTGTTTTCCTATTGATATTTTTATTAGCAAATACTGTTTGGGGTGGGAACTCAACACAAGTTCACATGTCCTCCAGTCCTGAATGAATTATTGAGCTTTTAAACACATAGCTGGTGGACAGAATCCTAAGGAAAAGAAGAAAGCAAAAAAGGAGGGAAAAAGAAATCAGAAAACTTCTATCAAAATAAAACTCATCAAAATTGCTACTTTCATCTGTGTTACAATTGTGGAAAATGCATTTATGGAAAGTTTGTTTGGGGTTTTTTTTAGCTTTACAAGCTAAAACTAGAAACAGCATTTAAACTCGCCAATTGATAGTCTGTAAGTTATTTTTATGGTTGGCTTTACTACTTGCTTACATGATACACCTCACAGAGATACCAGGCATTTAAACATCAACCAACTACTGGCATTCAATGGAGCTTTTTAGTTTAAATTTCATTTATTTGTGTGGCTATTATAGTAGCATTTATTAATTAATAACAAAAATGAATTATTAATAAAGTAATTAATAAAATAATAAAATTTAATTTAAAATAAAATTAATATTGCTTAGATTGATTTATCCATCTAAAATAGAGTTTTCTAGACTCTATCCATAAGCATTACAGACAGGCAGCTTGAGAAAGCAAGTCATGCCACCTGCCTTGAAATACCCTGGTGAGGAAGGGATGAATCACTCTCCAAAGATGTTTCTCGACTGACCGCAGGAAGACCCTTGTTTAAAGGGTTTGCCTTTTGTATGCCTGCAGTTAGGCAAAAGGAGTTATGCCCACAATAACAAAAAAGAGCTCATCATCTAAGCCAGGTATAAGCAGAGGAAGAAAGAGCAGCAGAGGTGGAATCTCTTACCCAAGGGTCCAACATATCAGTGGCAAAGCAAATAAAGTAACCAGTTTTCAGCTTTCAGGCCAATATTTTACGACAAGCCTTCCCTTCATGTTTATAGTCAGTGTGAGCTCTACCGTGGGAGTCAGTGGGAGCAGGATGAGAGCCAGGATGGCCACCAGTAATGATTGAAAATTGGCGGGTTTATGTTTATCTGTTCAGAAATCACTTCTATACTTCACATATTTTCCAACCACTATCACATCACTTTGTGTTATTGACTGCCTGGGGAGTAGTATAAACCAGAGAAATGTCCCACTCAGACCTTACTAATGAAACTTCTTTTGCATTGCAGTTGACCTGGACAGGTTGAATGATGATGTGAAACGTTACAGCTGCACTCCGAGAAACTACTCTGTCAATTTAAGGGAGGAACTGAAGCTGACAAATGTAGTTTTCTTCCCCCGCTGCCTCCTTGTCCAGCGCTGTGGAGGAAACTGTGGCTGTGGGACTTCAAACTGGAAGTCCTGCACATGCATGTCAGGAAAAACAGTGAAAAAATATCATGAGGTATTTTCACTCCTTTTCTTTGGTACTATTTTGGGTATTTATTCCTTATGTGAATTCTGAAGGCTTTTCTCACAGCCATGTGTGCTGCTTATGTTGATTATCATGTTATATTGATCATGCTATATCATTATCATTATGCTATATCATGTGATATTATCACTATCATGTTATATTATCATGTTCCATCTGCAGGGCAAAAATCGATGGGCAAAAATCATTGACCGCAGTGAAGTGTCATAAGCAAAGATACTATCATCTGAGAGAGACCAGAGTGTTTAAGTGAATTCCTCCTGTTGCCACCACTCTTCTTGAGGTGAAGGATCTGCTTAGGCTTCCAGACAGGTTCAGGTAGCCTTAGAGTGGAGCCTAGACTTAGATAATGGCATTGCTCTTGCTGTCTATGCTAGGTACCAGCTTGGTTCGAGGAGCAGCGTTCATAGCTTGCACTGCAGTAAGCCACAGACACACACCTGTGCAGTCATCCTGCAGGAAGACCTGATTTTAAATAAATTTAATATTAATGCTGTAATGCCACAACATTGCCCAATTATTTGCATTTAGAAGTGGTGAATGAGCAGAGTGGAAGGAGGTTATATATGTGTTAGAAAGGGGTGTTAACAGGTATTTATGGGTAAATTAATTTAGAAGAACTTGGAGAGAACTTTTGCTGTCTGCCTATGTGGACGCTACCACAGCATCCTAGAGAACATTGTTGCAAGAATGAGGCTTAGGCTGGACTGATTTTTGCCCAGTGAAGGACTGATATAACATGAATGTATATACCACTGGAAATACATTTTTTAGTAACACAGAGACATGTGTTCCTTGAGATATCTGACTGTACTTCCTCTTCTTTTGTGCTATATCTTTTAAACTTATGACCATGCTTGAAAATGACAATTAAGTCACTTGTAAAATCTCTCTTCCCTTCCAGATTTATTACCTGTAGGAAGCAGCAGAGTCTTTTGGCCTTAGTTTTTTTCCCACTCGGCACTTGTTTAGGAAGGCAAAATTATTGCCTAAGAACAAAATCCATTATATTTATTTTTAATCCATTCAGAACACATTTAAAGAAGGAAAAAAAAAAAAAACCCAAGGAAAGAGCATTTTATATTCTTTCCTCCAAATCAGTATTTTCAGAACCACATATGGAAAACGTTCACTAAAGTAAACATATCTAGGAAGGTTACTTGGCATTATTTGCTTTCAGTTTTCTGAAAGTGGGTAGCTGTGTGCCATGTTGACTTAGTATCTGACACTTATAAGAGCCTGGTTTACCACTTGGCTTAAGTCTCAAGTGAAAATTAACTTTATGGGCTTTAAATCTGGATGTGATGTGGACTCATGCCATAAAGGCATTAACTTGGCTAGGGCTGCAATAGCAGAAGGCCATTGAAGGTCAGACCTTTGCCTGGCTGTGAGCAGTGTGGTTACTTTTATCCAAGGTAAGAGATTTTTTTCTCACTGAGTACAGCATACTCCACATCAGCTAGGACTAGATAATAGTTAATATTTTATTTAATTTTAAACAAGATGCAGGGGATGACCCTGGTAATTACAGAGCGGAAAGCCTTATCTCAGTGGTAGAAAAGTTAATTGGAAAAAAATTAATAGGTATAAAACACCTAGATGACTATGAGCTGATAAAATGAACTCAGAATGCCTTATGTATGAATAAATATTTATACAGCACCACAGCATCGTACAAGAATGCTAAAAGACCTGACACCTCCTTCAGAAAGCAAACAGTCAACCAGACAAGATCAGACATGGATTAGAAGCTGGTTAAGAGATAAAGAGCAAAGAGGTGGAAGAGACGAGCAATTTTCTGCATAGGAAGTGGCTATCTGTGGGTGCCCCCAGCACACGGATTAAGTGTTATTTCATGTATGATCAATCTGAAGGGAGGTGAACAGAGAGGTCGCAAAAATGACAGCTAGCACAGGAGATAACATACTTTAACAGCAGAGAGGGCTGTGAGGGAGTTCGGAAGGCCTGTGTAACTACTTACAAATGCAGTTTAGAAAAGCAGCAGTCAATTGGGATTAGTAGACAACTATTTATTCATATAGCACTGGGTGTGTGAAGAGAGGAGGGAGAAATGAGTGGTGGAAGTTGGACTAAAGGTTGAGTAGTGAATCACTGTGAAGAGCTACAGGAAAACAGTTTTTTAATGCAGTGGTGATAAGAAAAAATAAGTGACAGTCTCCTGTAGGAATAGAGGTGAACAGGTAATAACAGCAAATATTATGGCCTGAGTAAATTGGTGGGGTACTTATGCTGGGTTTTGACTGTTGGTTCTTAGAAGGATACAGGCAGGGGTAGAAAATATATATAGAAGCAGAAAACATACATCAAGAGTGATACAGGAGAAGATACAAAAAACATTTCTAAGGAAAGTTGCTCAAAAGTTTTGGATAACTTCATTTAGAAAAAAACTGGGATTAAGAGAGGACACGGTGAAAAATAGAAAATAGTGAATAGTACCTACAGGAAAATTTGGTCTTCCTAAATAACCTTTTCCTTAAGAAAAGAACAAAAGAGAGATTGAAAGTGAACTAATTTAAAATTACAAAAAGGAATTTTATTTTTTTTTTGCACAGCAAATCTGTATGGAATTTAAACCCTTAAATATGAGTCGTGCATAATTCAGAAGGATTCTGGGAGACCTAGAAGTAACATATAAACTGAAGAATTCTGGGTCACATCTGCATCAGAGCTTAAGCCAAATACTGACAGTAGCTAGAAAAAAAATTGCTGATTATAAACATGTTATCAAGCACTTTCTTTTATGAGATGTTTGGGAGCATCTGGTGCTGGAACACCAGAATACCACACTAAGCAGGTAATGGCCAGAACCAGGATGTCATGACTTATGACTGCCCCAAATTAATAATGAAATTTAGGAAATTCAATATTCACACTAATACATCACCTAATTTATTTCACTACTCCTTTGTTCTCTGAAAACCATATGAATTCAAGACAGTGTTTCAGCTTTAACATTAAATGGCTTTTGTAAGTTTAAATTTAAACTTAATCCCTTAGGGATGAATTAGCAGCTCACTGAGCAGAAATTTAGCCAAGTAGCTCCCATTAACATGAGTGGAAGTCATGCAGATAAATTTACGTATGACATAATAAAGATATGTCCATTAATTTTAGTCCAAAATATTTTCCACTTTATTATTATTATTAGCCACGCATAGCTAATCAGTTTTATTCTTTATTCCCCTTTGACACTTATCTCTAATATTATTTAAATGCCTGGCAGTAAAGTCACTGAGGACCCACCTCTCAACATGACAGTTTTACAACCGTGGAGCTGGTTTACTTTTTTTGAAGCCAATTTGAAACCCACTAACCTTAAACAAAAAAGCTTTAGTTGCATAACTAAGGACAGGGCTTCACACTTTATGAAATCTGCAGTGCTGTTAATGTAGTTAAAAAACTCTGCCTTCTGCTGCAGAAGAATGTAGGCCATATTCAAACACAAGTCTCAGTTACTTTGATTTACTTGCAAAAGGCACCAGAGGGAAGTATAAGGTAGTGGAGCAAAGAAGGTGTTTGTAGCAGCTGAAGCTGAATCCTGCACACCCCAGACCGCTTTTCTTGCTGGGCTGATTTTGCCTGACTGCTGTCATGGAGCTTCATCTGCTGAGCTCCTGGACCCCTCAGAGCGATTTGTCCTGCACATAGGTATGGTTGTTTTCAACAGTAAAATCACTTCAAAGTTGCCTGGCATTTCTGAGCTACCCAGTATTTCTGGGTGAGAAAGGTGGGCAAATTTTCCAGGAGCTCCCTTTTGGCTTTGTAGCCAGTGCCTTGCAGTGCCGGAGTAGCTCCGTGACGGCAGCTGTGGGGACACTAATGCCCGGAGTTTGTTGAGAGAGAGGCTTCTAGTCCAGAGAGGCTTCAAGGTTATCTTCTCCTTATGCTCTTAACGTTTTTTAGTTCCCCCTTAGTTCCTATTCAAAGCCTCACACTGTACTCATCACTGAGCGCTCCCTCCGAGTATTGCAGGGCTAATAGCTGTCACGTGTAGCCTTTAATTTCCCCAAGCTATGAGTGCTGCTCCAGTTCCCTGGACACACTGTACAGCTCTTTCCTATCATGTCCGATTTTGAGAAGTAATGTAACAACAGGGAAAATGAGAAAATAAGAATGCCACAGTAAGGGGTATATTTTTCTTCATTAGCATTTCTGGGAAATGCTAATAATGAGATCTTGGGTCTTTTTTATAACCTGGACATTTGCCATAACTTTACCAAAATACTCAGCAGTTTCCAGAAGTAAACGGGTTCATAACTTGAGTAAACAGATAGTTTTATGGGTGTTTTGTTTTTTTTCAGGAGTCTTGTGATGCTCTGTGGTTTTCCATGGCTTCTGGGTTTGCTGGAAACCAGAGCTGACGGACAAATACTCGTGACTTACTACATAGTGTCACAAACCCTACAAACTGGTCCAAAAGCTGGTAGTGTCTCAAAACATCTCTTAGGCACAGTCTACCATAAGTGATACTGAGTTATGTCGCAAGGCTCTGTGCAAGGGAAAGACAAAGCAATATGTGGAAATGGGTGCAGCACACCTTAATCAAATGCTCACATCTACTGCTGACTTGCTGTAGGGCAGCTGAAATGAAAGCAAGTTTTCCATTGCAGTGCATTTCTTTAGAAATGTCTGGAGCTGCTCTAAAGTGGGGGCTTTAAACCTGGAGGTCACCCAGCCCAGAGGAGTTGTGGGGGAACTCAGGCCAGGATCCAGTTCAGCTTGGGCTGTGGCTGTGTGATCTGCCCAGCATGCACATGCCTCAGAGAAACAAGAAATCGGTTTCCCCGTCTCATTGCTGTAACTGATGAGATGTGAAATGAGTTTCCGTGAGGAATAAATGCTCTCAAGGTAGCAACCAGAATTTGTCAGAGTGTATAAAGCTCTACACAGTGCTGAGCAACACAGCTAAAAGGCACAGAAAGAAAAAAAGACGAGTGGTGAAAGCTGATTATATCTTTTAACCACTTACTTGTCTCTCCTGTAAAGTCTGATGCATTTTTCACTGTGTATATGATGATTCTTCTCGCCGACTCCCACCCCGTCTTTGAAGCATTATACCCCCATTCAGGTTTCATATAGACTGGAGCTTGTCTGGTGCCTTCACAGGACATACATGCAATTAATTTTCAACAACAAGGTTTAGATTAGTGTTAGTGTGGCTACTTCATAATCTCTTGCTGCCCTGAGAGAGGTAGCAGGCACCTCAAACCACCTACACAATATGTCTTCGCACAATTTACTGGGGCACAGAAACAGCTGTAACTGCACCCAACATTTTAAAGGGAAAACAAGACAGTAGGGAATATTATTGGGGAGAAAAGAACAGGGGAGAAAATAAACAAGTGAAACAGGTGACATGGGACTTTATAAAACAGAAGTGTTGAAATAGAGTTGAGAAATAGAACTAATACAATTTGTTGTTTTGGGGGCTTTTATATTATTTTTTCTTGCTTTTTTTTTTTTCAGAGAAATTAGAAGCAAAACTTAAGGAGGCACATGAAAGAGTAGATAATAATTCTCACCATGTCTTTACACAGGGAAACATAAGACGACTGGACAAAAATTGTACAAACACTGCTGATATAACAAAGGAAATTTGCTAAGGGATTAAAAAGAGCTATCATCATCAGACCAGTGTGCAAGGGAATATGGTCTGACTGTTAATTGTCCTGGAGGTGATAGTACATGCATAAAGGAGGTAAAAGGTTGTTACGGTAATAAAGGCACAGAATTAACCTGACAAAAGAGTTAATGCATAGAAATATTATACAAGAAGCAGCAATGGGATTTGTTTGGAATGCAAATACAAGGAAACAGAACGAATCAGAAATGACTGCTAGGTCACAGGATGTGCAGAGGGGGCACAGAACTGCAGTGAGAGAAAAAGGTTAATTTTTTACTAGATGAAAATGAAAGTTCTTGGGATGACATCTGGAAGTTAAGAAAGTGAGACATCCTGTGATATATGTCTG
Organism: Microhierax caerulescens; assembly: GCA_035590215.1. Lineage (NCBI taxonomy): Eukaryota > Metazoa > Chordata > Aves > Falconiformes > Falconidae > Microhierax > Microhierax caerulescens. Next base: position 15,691,472 of record JAVJGJ010000014.1, on the reverse strand, counting down.
AGCAGAGAAGCAATTTGGGAAGGGGGAACACTTGTATCTGGTCAGTGAAAAAGCAATAGCTGGAGCCAATAATGCTTGACAAGATCACCGAAAGTGAGGGTCTTGCTGATGTCACATATGTCAAAAAGTCATAGCTTTAGCAACTGTTTCAGATGCCCAAGTTTAAGCCAATTAATTTTTTTCCCATGTTTGCTGTGTTAAAACTAGGTGTTTCTTATGCATACAAATGAAAAAAAAAATAGAATCCATAATCCCATCTACATTTGATAATCCCTTAGTTTGAACGCTACCACTGATCAGCAAACAAACTCTTTTTACTTGTTCCTGATATCCTATAATTATCTTTGGTAAGAAAGAAGAGAGCTTTGGATCTGTGTTGTTATTTTAGGCTATGTTCCTACTAGAATAAAGGTCCTTATGCTAAATTATGTACCAAATTCCCATAATGCTTGGTTTCTTATACTCAGGGCCCAGCTAAACTGTGTGTGACCTTTGGATTAAATAACTTTCAAAAATTGCAGAGTAAGATTTTTCATCTGTATCAGAACTTGGATCTGTGTTGAATGTTTTGCACTTTTTATGCTTCCTCTTTTATGAATCTCAGACAAATATAATTTGGTTTGCATGCTAGAATGATGGTATTTTTAGATGAGCAGAAGGAGATTAGATAATGCTGCATAGCAGGATTTTAAAATAAATTCTGCAAAATACAAATTTCACTATATAAAATAGCATCCAGAGTTGCTCTCTGTCCTCTGCCACTGGAATATGAAGCTAACCAGATACTTGATAAGCCATAGTCATGTTATTATCTGTGGTCTTAAGCTAATCAGAACAAAAAAGAGCCAGTTTTTGAGTGAGGCTTCAGACTTCTATTGGTGTTTAAACTGTTGGTCAAGAATTTAACAAAGAACATTACCATTCTTCCTAATAAATAAAGTAAGTTATAATAAGTAAAAAATAGCCATGAGCAGCTCGATATGCCTTTTAAGAAAATTATTATTAGTATTATTAGTATTATCATTAAGAAGTGTTGAGTGCATTTCCTACTGCTCTTCTTGTTATTAAAACAGAGATCAGCTGTCATGGACTGACATGACTAAATGTTGCCTGGCTTCAAAGGTAAATGATACATGGCTAGGACCATCAGCGAATGCTGGAGTGAGCGTTTCTCTTCATCTTGCTCTACACGTCTAAAGCTGTGAGTCCATCCTTTGGGCTCCTTTCCTATTTATCAGAGCCAGTCCCACCAGAGGTGGGCGTTTGAGGTGAATTGTTCTCTGGAGTCACCTCTTAGTTGCTGCTTCTACTGTAGAAATGCCAGGTATGGGTCAGGGTGGACAGTTTATCTCCAGCTGGGTCCTTTCCCCAGCAGTCATCACCACTCTGATTTCCTCAGCCCCTGATCATGAAGTGCTCTTACTGACCCGCTGGGATTAGAGGGGCCACTGGGCTGTTAGCTCTGACCTGTGTGCCATAGGCCACTGGAGAGCAAACCCAGACACATAGCTTCTGGAAAGGCAGCCATTTTCTGATGTCCTCAAACAGGCTGGAAACCCCACAATTCCGTGGAAGGCTGTCCAGCCTGTGAGTCAGCCTGGCTTAAAAAAAAAGTGCCCTAATTCCAGTTTGAGTTTTTCTGGCTTCAGCTTCCAGATACCATTTTTTTGTGGTGGCTTTGCTTTCTCATTTAAAGAGTCCTTTAGAAACAGTCATGCAAATTCAGTGCACGGTCAATGGGCAAGATTCCTGGCAGGGAAATGCATGTAAGCATTTTCTTTATGTTTCTTTCACCTCTGCCCCCAAGGAAAATTATGCAGTGGCCACAGTCACCTCAGCTTGAAACCTCTCACATGCCCAAGCATATCTACAAAGTAAAATGCCATCCAGCGTATTGGTGTGCTCCTATGGAGCCGTCTGCACAAGAAATGCTGCAAAGCCCCGATAACCCTTTTTTGTGTTACCTATAAACACCAATTCCAGCTCAGAAGCCAAGTCCTCTGTCTTGATTTTTTTTTTAATTGCTTTAATAGTTTTATGACCATAATTCACTCAATGTTTGATGAGGGAGATATGGCTGTAGTTATATACTCTTTGTGAGCCAATGATCTGAACAGATGAGGCACCACATTATTAGTAGTAGTGACAGACATTGGTTCTTTAATTTGAAAATGACAAGGTTATTCTTTTTTGCCCACGCAAAACAAACCTGTTGCATATTTCAGACCTGCCTCATCCATATTTTCTTACAGCTACTGATCCCATCAAAAAAGAAGCAGTAAAGTGCCCTGAACATAATTTTTCGAACTCTTTTCATTAGTTCAGTACTCACCTTTAAGGACCTGACCATGTAATGAATAAACAGCAGCTATTTTGAGAATAAAGGGGTTTCTTTCAACTACTTGATCACCAGAAATGGCCTTACTTCCCCATTCTTTTCAATTTCCTTGTATTTAGCTGAAACTAAAACTATTAGATGAAGATAGAAAGGTTTAAATATCAGTTCTGTGATCAGCTATTAAAGCAGCTCTGCAGAGGGGTCTGGACAGGCTGGACCGATGGGCCGAGGCCAGTGGTGTGAGGTTCAACCAGGCTCAGTGCCGGGTCCTGCCCTGGGGTCACA